>VDFB02047230.1:41534545-41713366 GCA_007258455.2 Sequoia sempervirens | reverse complement strand
TCAAAGAAATGAAGTCTCATGGTGATGGAATGCCATGACAATCAAATATTTTTGATTTTCATGGCATTCCATCAGTCATGAGACCTCATTTCTTTGAGGCATTTTTTCAAAGAGTTCACTACCTTGTCTATGATATTGCTTACTATTATGCTTTTGATAGATTTTTTCCAAGCATGCATAGCTTGTTCGAAAGCACTTCTTTTAGGCTTTCAGCCATAGCAACAAGGTAACACTTGAACTATTTGACAAACTGCTTTGGTAGACATGTATCAAAAATGTGGTAGTATAGACAAGGCAATGAAGTGTTTGAAAAAATGCCCGCAAATGTATAAGCCAGCCATGCTGCTGCCGCTGCTGAATGCCACAGCGCGACAAGCAAATGCAATTATGTACCGCTTCCTACATTAGTTATGCAATGTGAAGTAATTGCATAACCGCTAGGTTGACTTTGTAAAACTATATTGTAATTGAAATTTTGTCATCTATTAGCATCTAGCTATTAGTTATGCAATGTGAAGCAATGCTTTGAGTTTGAAAGATGTGCAATGCAATGTAATCAACGTTATGAATATAAACTACAAAATTATAAATTAAAGTTCAAAACATAAAAATGTCAAGTGTTTACAATCAGCCATTATTGATCATTTATCAAACTGAACAGTGTGAACATTTTTCCGTGTGGAAGGCAAACAAGAAAACAGTGGTTCAAAAATAAGGAATTTGTCTTCTGCACCAAATGAGAAATATTCACAATATGTGATAGGAAGGAATAAGTCCATAAGATCGAGTATGCAAGAACCGAGAATTGCAAAATTGGCTTACGTTTGACTTCCAAACACAAATTTTCACACTTTTCAATGTTCCAACATAAGTCAAAAAGTATATGTGCTTAAGTTGTAAAGTATACACTTGAATACATGTAACTCATATCTATTGAACCATGAATTTATAATACAAATATGGACAATTCATCAATAACAAAGATTTGTATTAATCAAATAGCCATGTAATGCATGTACATCAATATAAGGCCAATATAAGTATAAAAATATAGTTACAAAAAAGCCATATAGGGCTTACTTAGAAATTCATATAGGCATACAATGTCAAATATATCGTAATACAAAAATATGTAGAAAATTGCCACAGGCATACAACAAAGGGCTCTCTAAGATTCAAAAATTCTCTCCATGCCTCAAGGTTCAAATACAATTTCTTTTCCCTTTCTTTGGCTTAATTCGATGGCTTATAAATTTGTCACCTATTTCTCATGGAGGAGTGCTCCTGCTGCTCCTCCTAGGGTTTAGCTCCTGGTCAAGTTTCAATTGTTACAATAAGAAGTAAAGACATTAATATATAGAAATTACATTATAAAAATTAATATATTTAACAAAATTTAATCACTTACAGCCATTTGACGACCACTCTCCTTGATGGAAATATTTGCACGCCGATGCTCAAAGCGCGTTCTAAGCCTCGTATAAACCATCCGAATAGAATTAAAACTACGTAATCAATAATGGTTTGATTTTTCATCAGAACTAGTTCATCTATAACAATGAATGTAAATTGAAATTTAGTAATTTGGTTTCATACCTCCCTCATCGTGAGCCATCGAGGATTGTATTGGCAAAAGAGAAACACCATATCCATTGCCCTTTGTTACGCTTTGCATGGTAAGCTTTCACCAACATCCAAAAATAAAACAACAAATTATTCAACTGCCAGTAAATAGTTATCAATTCGGGCGCAATGCTTTGAGTTTGAATGATGAATGCAACAACCAACAATATGATTATCAATTTTTTAAAAAGCAATAACCTCGAACAATCACATTGAAAAACAAAAGACCCTTTAGGACAAATTTGAAGTGAAAAAGCGTCAAAACACAATGTAAAATATGACAACCAATATGAGAAGAAGAGATGATCTAGTCAAAAGGAGCTTTGATAGTAGCCAACTGAGTTAAGTATGAAAAATCCAAGTATCATTATTGCAAGGAATGGAGTATGAGCTAAATAAAGATATAGCGACAATAAAAAATGATGGAGCTAACTTGTCAAGGGCCTATTCTTCAAAACCATTATTAAACACTTGTCATAGTTTAAGATATGCAATAAATGTTTGACAATGGAATTAACCTTTTGAGGATGACAATGATTAAATTGAGGTATCCTTTTACCATGAAAAGACTGAATATTCTTTCTTTGGCCTATCATTATGATTTTTAAGTTTCCTCACTTGAGTTAAATATAATAGTCAAGTGTTTATACCAAAGATGATAGATAAAATAATCATGAAAAGGAGAATATGATGGTGATCAATGACAAGGCAGTGGCACATTTGATAGTCGAAAGAGTAGAGGAATGTATAGTGAACATCATGGTACAACTTATGATATAAATTAAGCCACATGGTTGATGTGCTTTGAATCCTTGCATCTAAAGGAAATTTTCTTAACATAAATACTGCTAGGGAATTTCAATGTTGCCATTGTAGTTGGCATTAAAGCTGGTACCTGCAACATTGAAAATTATCCTTATATAAGAATTCCCTCCATCTTGTTGATTGGCTTGTAACACTCTTGATGGTGGTTGTATGAAATCTAATTATGATTCCTCTTCTACATTAGAGGGTTCATATCCTTGATCTGACTCTTTTGAATTATCAGAATAAAAAACACTAGCTTCCATATTCAAAAATTCCCAACCAACATCTTTAATAAATTTATCTAGATCATCAGTAATAGTCTTACAAATTGGTTGCCAATTCAAGTTCATTCTACTTTCATAATACTTTATATCCATGGAGTTCATCCATTCCTTGATGCCATCAAGTGAAGATTCAGGAATGGCATACATATGGAATACATCTCGCTTTAATTATTTGAAAACAATAGCCATATCAAATCCCTTTTCCCAAGTCCTACTCTCTCAAGGTTAACAATCTCAATCTCACTAATAGTGATTACTAAGAAAGGTAATTCCACCAACTCTACCAAAAAATTTACCATAGGAACAATAAAAGTAGAGGATTTGAAAGGAACTCCATGAAAACCAAGCTCTCTAAATGGTATATAAAACTCTAGTTCAAAATATTTTAGATGAGTTTTCTCCCATAGCTCTCTTACTCACTTGAAAAATCCTTGAAACTATGTATTGATTTTATTTTTCCTGTTCCTCTCTTGTTGTTCTTCCTTAATTTCATTGGTGCAAGAGCACCTAGGAAGCAATAGAGAGCACACTAGGCAAAATGTGGAAGTATAGAATGAGTTTATGACTTAGATGTATGCCTTCAGGAATTTTTGTGGTTGTAATGATGTTTTCTAATAAGGTCATGTTGACCATGGGTGAGAAACAAAAAGGTTCTAGTCCAAAGTTTAGGAATGGAGGTTTTTGCAATTATTGACAATTTTTGCAAAAAAACATGCTCCTTTTGTGTTTGAGTGGCCAAGAAGGGCAGATTGGAAAAATAACTATTGGGAAAGCATATTTAAAGATTTCCTCGACCTTTGTGCAAGGTTGAAAGTACGTTTGTACGGATTGTTTTGTTGGAAATTGAAGGAAAACAGTTTTTTGAGTGAAATTTTCTATTTTTTGGTCTGAAAGAAGGCTCTAATGGATTAAATCTGGTTTTGTGTTGTGTGTAGGATGTAGAATAAATCCAGTACAAGTTTTTTGTAGCCTTTAGATAGTTATTTCAATCATTTTCTTGTCTCTTTGTAAATATTTTGGTTTCTTTGTGCTTGCTGGCCTAAAACAGGCAGTGTTGAGTAAATGGGGTGCTAGAGCACTTTTCCACCATACAAACCATACGGCCTTTTGGAAATAGTGCCTAGACACCATGCTTGTACATATGTTAGTTGGTAGGTTTTTTTTGAGTGCAGGAGTTGCTAGCAAAGTGATGCCCTAGGCGAGCCAGTGCAGGTCCGGCTAGGAAAAACTTGTTGTGCGTGTCACAAAATCTGGGGTGGGTACGAGCCATTGCGATTTCTTGAGTGAGTAGGTGGTGTTACCTTGTTACTACATGAAGGAGGAGGCCTCCATCTATCCATTTGCGTGTAAAAAAATTGAAGTTTGCTAATCCATCAAGGGAAGCGAAACCCTAGTTTCTTTTGCTCCATTTCATGTTTGAGCTTTGTAATTAACAAAGGAAGGTCGAGACCTCAAGAATCTTTTGAGTGTTGTCCATGCGGAACCAAGAACCTGAAAAGGAGGGGAATTCCTTTGAGATTTGTGAGTTCTAAACCTGCTTTGTAGGTGAAGTAGACCAATAGGGGCTCAAAGGGCTACTAGCCTTTCAAACCCTAGCTAAAGGGATTGGTGAGAGCTATGGAAGTTGAAGTCTTGGAGGCTGTTCAAACACTTGAGGACAGTTTGAAGTCTTTTAAGACTATCACTACCCCAAGAGTTGATGGAGTGTTGAGGAAGATTGGTCTTGCATAGTGTAAAGGATAAGGAAGAGTTGTGGCAATGAACCAAGGTGGACTTGGTGGTTGAGTTTGTGATAGAAGAGGGGTTGGTCAGACAAACTAGGGCACCTAGTCATGAGTAGGGACCCATAGGTTAGATTGGTGAAGCAAAGCACCAAGGGAGGTCTTACGCTGAAAGGCCTTCCAGTAGGAATCAGCATTTGATTCCTCCCAACCCCTCTCCTATCGACAGACGGGGAAAGAAAAAGATTTGGGATTGATCTTGTATGTCATAGATAGAGTCTAGTGGTTCTAGCATCATTGTGACAAATGCTGAGTTGGCCAAGAGGGTTGAAGAAATAGAGGAAGACAATAGGGTATTGAGAGAGAAGTTAGACCAACTTGAGCAAGCACCTAACAAAGTTATGCCAGTTTGGATGGAAGAATAAAGTAAAAGAAGAAGAGGTTGCAAAGAGGAGGATAGAATCCCCTAACCCTAATCTCTATATCAAGGAGTGATCCTCCTTGAAAGCATTGAAGGCTTTGAGTGGAAAAGCATCAATTCTGAAGGGAGTACCATTGTTTAGTGGAACGATGGAGGTCAGATGAAGTTATGGACGGATAGAGAATGGAAAACCATTTTGAGTGTGATGGAGTCAATGAAGCACAAAAGGTAAAGGTGGCTAAATCAAGACTAAGAGGTTCACTTAACTTGGTAAAATTCATTTTAGATAGAGGGAGAAGGAAGGCAAGTACCTGGCCTACTTGGAAGGGAATGGTTGCCATGAAAGAAGCATACCTACCAAGACTATGAAATTCAGTTGCATAAGAGGAGACAGAGTTTGAAGCAAAGAGATCAGGAGATGAGTTCTTATACTAAGGAGTTTCAAAGACTTTGCATGAGGTCCAATGTCATAGAGGATGAAAGCATCAAGGTGGCAAGGTATCTCAATGGTTTGAAGTGGAACATTCAAGAGGAGATGGTTCTCTTAAGCCCCAAAATAGTGCACCAATGTTATCAATTGGCATTAAAGATTGAAGAGAGGAGTAAGAGGAAGCAAGATCAAACTTCTAAGGGCAGAGGCAAAGGCAGAGATCAAAGAGATCAAAGAGGACAACATGGTGGCTACCAAGGTAGAGGCAATGACCAAAGAAACCAAGGAGAGTCAAAACTCATAGAGCATGGAGGTGAAACATCTACAAGAGGTGGACATAACCAGGGTAGAGGACCTCAAGGAGGTTCAAATAGAGGAAGAGGAGCAGGCAGGTAGGAGCCTTTCCTTGTATGTACCTGCTCTAGGCCTTTCCTTGTAAGACCTCCTTGGTGCTTTGCTTCACCAATCTACCCTATAGGTCCCTACTCATGACTAGGTGCCCCCGGGTTTGTCCGGGACCAACCCCTCTTCTATCATTCATTAGGATCACACATTCACCTTCTTGCCCCCCCTATAGTTTTGACCACATCCATTACCTCCACATAAAATTGGACATACTTGGTCTTCTTGGTTCCCACGCCATGATATGGTTATGCAAATGAAAAAAAAGCAAAGTAATCATATCCTTATCCATTGGCCGAAGAATGCATGCTTAATGTTTTGATACATGATATCAACTCGCTTCTCGCCTCATGGTTGAATATCAAAATCCAAGATGGTGGGCCTCCGAGTTCTAGTCATCTTTCTTCCTCTTCCACCAAATGTTGTCTTGATCCACATGTCTCTAGCTTTGATTTTGAAAGCTGAAGTTTCTCCTGTCACCAGTGTAGCTCTCTCTACCTTTCCAAACTCTTTCTTGCAACATGATCGTCTTTGGGATTTAGTCATTTGTACCACATGGTTGATGTGCTTTGAATCCTGTGCATCTAAGGGGTTTAAAACCTTAGGGGCCTTAGATGAGAAAAAGAAGTAATGTTTTTCTTTTATTTTTATGTGAGGACTAGTAGTGAGATAAAAGAGGACTGTATAGAAAAATGAAAAAAAAGACATAAAAATTCATGGACCATACTATATCACCTACATGCTAGCTAACAAGGACATGAATGTAGTAGATTTAGGTATGATAGGGGTATTGCAAGGTATATTTGAGGAATATGTAAGAATGAAGAAGAATTCAATGGATCAAATTAGTGTCAAATGTTTTCCTAAAAGATCTCCCACACCCTATTAGGGAATTTCATCATTTCTAAGCATTTTCCATGTCCTATGGGAAAGTTTGAGGAGGCTCCAATAGTTGAGAGTTTAATGAGTACTTATAACTGTTTTCCATGCAATCATGATTAGTTAGAGAACATATAGGGAAACTTGATGAGCTATGCAACAAATGAAGAGAATATAGGGTATTTTGACCTAGTCTTAAGCATCTCCAAGCATCTAGGAGATATTGAAGGAGTCTTGGCTGATAGATAGGTCGAGGATAGAAGTTTTATTTTTGGTTACATTGACATCATGTAGGACATCCATAGTCTTATTCTTGGTTACGTTGACATCACAAAAAAATTATATAGGATGGAGTAGAATGTAGCTCTACCTTTGTCAGTTCCATGTTAAATTTTTATTATATATAGCTTGCTAGTGTAGGAATTCTAAGACAAACAATCATGGTAGGACCATTCTTAAAAGATTTCAAATAATAACCTAGTGAACACATATACTCTTATGACTATATATACACAAATCTAGATTAAACTTAGAATTCATTAACTTTAAGTTCTCTTTATTCTATATTACCTCAGTGAAAGTTTGAGCAAATCTACTCGCACTCGGAGGTGTTTCCTTGAAACCTCCAACAACACCCTGCTCAACATCCAAAATCACATATTAAAATACCATTAAGTAAAACAATGCTATTAACACATGTAATAAATTTATAATTGTTTACTAACTTTACATACCCCACTCGATAGGTGTACTGCAAAAATAAGTAGATTGATTGGGTACCCAGGGTCAACATTGTGACCCTGCAATTTTATTAAAATAATAAAACTAAATTAGTTAATCTTGCATTTCACAATCGAAATTTAATAAACTAAAATCAATGAACATGTTCAATTTTACCTGATCAATACCATATGCATCATGCAAATGTCAGCCGCCCTCTCCATCCCCATAGATGCATACGGATCGGCTATAGAAGCATATGGATCCTGGTAGCACCCTCCTGAGGGCTGGTAGGGTCATACGAACAAGTGGCTATGCAATATCGACACACATGGCCTCGAAGGCCACCACCTGAAGACTCCCCTGGATTGCGCTGTACAATGGGGCTAGTGTGGTGGATGACACTCCGAGTCAAGGATGCAATCGCCTGCAAAGTCGCTATATCAGCACTCTCCTTTGCAACTGTAGGCATCACAATCTGCTCACGAGGTGGCCTAGCGAGAGGTCGTCTCCCCTCGTGGAGTGTAGGATCCGGCTGTGCACCGGGCCTATCTGTGCTAACCCCCCACCTCTCCTGAAACTCCCTCATATCAAAATAATTAGGATTTGGTCAATATAAACTCACGTATAATTTCCTAAGAAAATATTGGGGGACTTCACAAGTTATTGCACGGTGGGTTATCAAAGACCATATACCATCTGTCATAAAAATGGTTCCTAATCTCTTGGTGGTGGCACCAATGAATAGGAAACCACTTTGCATTGAGGGTGAGATTTTGATTTGTTCTAGGGTCAGTGAATAGAGAGCACAAATCGCCTTTAGTAATCTTTAAATCTTTTACTTGTTTATATGATAATTTGTCTGCATAATATGCCCTCAATGTTTGCCTCCTATTTTGCCATCCAGATATTTGTTAGGTAATTGCATCTACATTTTTTAACAAATCCTTTAATGAATCTGCTAGATGTATTCTTTCTGTGGTTGAAGAATTTTGATCACTCAACCTACTAATAAGATCCTCAACTTCTTTTCTATTGTTTTCAATTTCACTCCTCAAATTTTCTTGAGTGCCAGGAGGGTATTGAGAGAATGGTGGGGGAGGTTGATTTTGTTGTTGAGGCTGATTTGGTTGAGGATTTTCCTCCTCTTGTTGAGAATTTCCTACAAATTAAAAAAAAACATTCATTTCTAAACTAAAAAAAACAAAATCAATTTAAAACTAACAAATTCAAAACAAATACCAAACAATACTTACCTCTTGCATCTCTTCGTTGTCGTGGTGCCATATTTGTGAAGAAATCCAATTGCTCTTAATGAATTTTGAAGAAATCACCTCTCCAAGAACGCAAGCGCGTATAATAGGGCTTTTGGCCGCGGGCGGAGCTAAAACACAGAAAAAACAAAATGAGAAATGATATTTGGATTTGCTTTTTTTTTTGCTTTTAAAAAGAAATAACGCGAACGCGTTATGTCTTATTTTTTTCTTATTTGGCCACAAAAGTGCGACCATCTTGGTGCACTTACCCAGTAGTACTTCATCAATAATCTCTAAGAATCGTGTAAACAGTGAACTCTATATACCCATAGAGATTTGAACTTGTACAAGAATTGGTCTCAAGTATCCTGGATTTGATATTTGTTTGAGACACCCATTTACAAAATTCCTTTACGAGCTCCAATATGTAGAGGAGCCTAATCATTGTCATCTCTTTCACAAGGTTGGGCATCGACCACCTTCCTCCTTCGCTCCACCATGAGAGAAACTAGAGCAAGCATTCAAGTGCGGACAAACACAATGTCTTTCCCTTCAAGCCTCGCGAGATAGGGGAACAAGGATGCGTGAACATAACTTTACTTTGAGAATTACCTGAACAAAGGATTCCCGAGATCCCTTCCTTCCCCTTTCTACTCTCCCTCAAATGCTTAAACCATCATCAACATCTAAACACCAATCTACCATCCTTTTTGCTCCCGAAATCCTTATACAATCTCTGATAATTAATCCATCATCCTTTTGCTCCTCAATCCATCCTGCATTTTAAAGAGATTAACAATAGTTCATAAAATCAAACTACCTCGAAGCATGTAGTTATCTAGCAAATATCATTAGATGGAACAATTAAAGGAATGATACATAATAGAACTTATCTTTGTTGATTCAGAATCTCCTTAAATGCTACACTTAAATCCTCTTCAGGTCTGCTCTCCTTTATATATGCTCCTATGTATGCATTAATTCTCCTTCAATTTGCTCAAACATTCACTTTAGATTTGCATCTAAAGTGAGCTTCAGATCTAGTTGATGCCTTTGAAGAGTAGATCTCAAATTTGAATAAATTATTTTGGACAGACAACTTAGCTCTGCAATTTTTGCCCCTGGACTGAAACCACGATTTGCATCCAGAATGCTATAGAAAACACCTCCATAGACAGCGACTTAAATAATATTTGCTCCTTAATCATGCACCCATAAATTCTAAAATTACTCCTAGATCGAAATAAATATAAGCTCTCCAAATGAATAAATTCTCCACAAAATTGAATTTATCATCACACAAAGTGTTGCGCTCAGTAGTAATATTTCTCCACAAGAATCACTATATTATCTATCCTTTAATTGGCCGCGCCACTGCCCTTGAGGAACCACAACTTGAGGTAGTGTATTCGCCCTTCAAAGGTGCCAGAAAATGTACCACTATGATGAATCGATCCTTCTAAGCACATGTATTTCTTCTTCAAAACAATCAGTTCTCTAATAATTGTAAATGACCCACAAAATTTTGTAATAGTCAAATTAATATGCCTAGAATTTTTTATGATGCTCCTTCAAAATCGTATTTTCCAATAGTTCAAAATATCTCCAATCTGATATGAGTTGAATTGCTTAGTCAAATCTGATCGGATATTCCTTAACCTTACTTTGATACCATGTTAGTTTTAAATCAGATTTAACAAAAAGAAGAAAAATAAACATAAAACAATGAACACAAAATTTTATCCTAGGAAAACCCTCCTACTCGAGGGAGAAAAACCCAACAATTTATCCACTTATAAATCAGAAATAGAAGTGTAGAAATAGCACTCAAAATCAGGCCCTAGAAAGGTTGAATCTCATACAACAGATCAACACTTAAAGATAGTGTGAATTCCTCAGATACACAAAAATATCAACTCTTCTTCTAGAAGCAAATTTGCTCCTCTTGAATGTGAATCTGCTGCTAAAGGAAATTCAATTTAGAAAATGGAATGAATTGATTGCCTAATGTGGAGACTCTAGATCTCCATTATATGCCAAACTAGGCAAGCTCTCCTCTTGAGCCGACCTAGAAAACACATTATTATTTTTATAATAGAAAGGCCAACTTGCCTTGAATAAATTATTTTTTAAGAAAAATACCTCTCGCCACTACAAAACACTAATATTAAAACATAAGGGTGATCCCATGACAATAGTGGTTTACACTTTCTGGGAGATCTTGTTTTTTGCTGAAATCACATATTTTTAAAAAATATAATGATTTAAGCATTGCAAAGTTTCATTTAAAGGATTCCAATTGAAGAGGGTTTGATCAAACCACCTTAGATCAAACCCTCTTGGATAGAACCCCACTAGTTTTAAACTATACCTATAATGGAGTCTCCTTTACACATCAAAATGTTGATAAAAAAACCACTTTTGATTTACCTTTTGGGAGATCAAATGAATTCATTTAAAATTTATTTTTTGTAAATATGTAGTCCTTATTATAAGCTTTCTATAAAGTATAATTTTAAATAAATTTATTTTGATTTTTATATTTTTTTTTATTTCTTGTGAATGTGGGTTTTTCACCGAAAATCAAACTCTCCATTCTTCACATGTGGAAAAATAGTAAATTATAAAAAAAAATCTGAAAAATATCTATACACTAGATATTGATGTCCTTGATCCAACAAAAAAAATAAAATTGAATTTCGATACATACAAAATAAAAGTTATGTTTTATAAAGCTAGTAAATCATGTCTAAATTATAATTGGTTTAACTTTGAAACTTAATTAAGAAAAAAATATTCAATGAAATGTTATGAAACCAATTTAATGCACTAGATATCGTAGTTACAAATCTAAATTAAAAAAAAAAAAGAATTTTATTCTTCATTGAAAAAAAGTTGTGTTAATTTTTGAAAAAAAATATATTTATAATCTACAAACAAAATGTCATAAATCACTAGTTTGCATCATCTTCAAATTCCTTACGATTTAGCCGCTATAGGTGCCCGAAAGTAAAAATTTAGTTAAAAAAAATTAGTTCAAAATCCAATTTGACGAAAGTAAAAATTTAGTTAAAAAAAATCAGTTCAAAATCCAATTTGATCAAAAATTGTAAACTAGTATTGTGAGATCACTCATAAATAAGAATAAATAAAGCAAGGTGGGCCCAAACAACTGTGAAAATGCAAGAATATGCATTTTGCTACACTACAGATAGAACCCTCCACATGCAAAATGTTCAACTCATCAAGTTGACCACCACACACTTCAATAACCAAAATTTGAAAAAAATCAAACATGCTAGTTGCCAAACAAAGTTGAAATAGAAGGATCAAAATTCCCAAGGTCACCATGCAGAAGTTGGCCTTCCAACTTATCAACCATATCAACATCCTTTTTGTCAAGAAAAATAAGATTCACACATGGCAAAGCTAAGGTTCCTAACTACATAATGGGCTTGCCAAAGCCCTTAGACATGCATGCAACGTTGCCACCCTAGATCGAGCCATCCAACGCCGCTTCACACCCATGGCACCTGATTTGTATCCTAAGCAACCAAATCTTTTTCACTAGCATTTATAGAAAAGGGAGTTAAAAAACCCTTTGAAAACCACCATTGACACCTCCAAAACCTTTTGAAATAGTTTTTGATGTGGCTTTGGCAAATTTCTGCGTGGAAATAATCTTCTATGCCTCCAACTAGATGCTTAGAAGAATCTCATCATCTTCTAAGGACCAATTGCACCCCCATTCATCTACCTCATCCAGCTACACTCAGTCCACGTTCACTTTGTCCTTGCTCTTTACTGTTTTGGCCTCATTCCCATTGCTTCTATGTTTTCCATTCTTCCACTGTTTAAATTTGTCATTTGGTACTCTTTTTTGCTATTTTTTTGTAAAACAGAACTTACCTAAAATTTACTGTGCTGGAAAAAATTAAAATGATAACTGGAGGAATTGTCTTGTGATAACTACAAAATTACATTGCAATTCGCAAAAGTACAAGATTATGTCAAAGATTTTCAGCGAAGGAGAAATGGTGAAGCGATTCAACGAGAAGAAAAAGATGTTCTTGAGCACCATGGGCCCACAAAATGCAGTTGTAGCTTCTCTTTTTCTACGCAAAGATTTAGATGTTAGAGTTAGTTATAATGCAGTGCACAAAGGAAATTTATAAGTTGTTGAATTATTTAAAGGTTGATAGATATTTGAATACCATTGAACTTCCTTGTTAGGAGTCATTTTGCACTTTTCTTCTCTATACACAACATGGGTATTTACTATTGATAGATATTTGAATACCATTGAACTGTCATGTTAAGAAGTTACCTTGCAATTTTCTTCTTTATACACAACATGGGTATGAATGTAAAAATGTCTTTGTCTGAGTAGAGTAGAAAGTGCACAGTGGAAAGCACCATATCAACCATTTTAGGCAATAAGGTGCTTCATTTTTAATAAGATTACTTTACTTCGCAACTTAAGCTGAATTATTATGTTGTCAAAATTGGTGCATATGTTATTCATGGTCATATTTATATAAGAGAAGCCATGAGTGACCATGATTCCAACAAGGTCATTACAGTGTGTATCCCTACATACTCATGCTCTTCATAGAGGGGAATTATTCTCTACCTTGAAAAAAGAGAATCAGAGACTAAAAAAATTAGTATAGGCATGGGCTAAAGCATACATCAGTTCCATCTTTTGGGCTATGACTCTCGTTGGTACAGGAATGCAATCAAATTAATCACCATCCTTGCAAGAAACTCCCAGTAATTCGTTCTCTATAAACATCATGTCTGTCTTCCACAAATTGTCTCCTGAGCCAAACATTTCAGTCCGCCCTCTGTAGTCCTGCATATCAAACATAGAAGTTCAATAAATTTATAAAATCAAAAGTGCAGCTAAGTTTCTTTTCGATGCTGATTGGAACCATTGCAAATGTGAAAACTTCTTAGAGTTTGGAGCCTCACTGGTATGACAATAATAACTACTTGTTTTTTAAAGCCTTAAATCCTTGGCTAAAATCTGAAATTGCATTCATCACTGCCTGGTGGGACACATCAAATTTGAAATTTAATTTTGCAGGTCACATACGTAGACAAATATCTTCATTTTGTAAGCAGAGTTTTATTCAGAGGAATAATTAAATATTATCTGTGCCTCTGGCAAATATGACAGTTACAATATAATCTACACTACACCAGAAACCTCGGGAGTTCAAATAATTATCAGAGAAATTCTGACGGCGCAAATCTTCCCTGTCTATGGAGAAAAGAAATATGATTACATCCAATTGCATGTTTGAGAAAAAGCGTATATTTTTTAAAGAATTTGATGAAACACCATCTGTTTACCGCAACAGTCAATTGAAAATAGTATTCTTGATTATTAGGTCTTATGGAGCAACTAGAGAGTACAGGTTCCACCAGATTATGGGATAATTTAAAATCTTGTGTAAGAAAATAGGAAATTTCTATTTTTAAAATTTTAGATTTAAGAGGTTGTTTTTAGGGGTTGTTAAAATTTTGCTGTCATATGGTCTATAATTTTTAAAATTCTTGTAAATATTTTTTTTAGATTTAACTATATAAATGTAGATTTAGTATTTATTATTGTAAAAAAATCATGAGACTACGAGTTTCTTTAAATTTTGGAGCTTAAAATTCTAATCTTACTCATTAGTACAAATCCATAAGACTCTTTATAAAAATCTTAAAAATTCTCAACGACACTTATTAAAATATTTTAAGATCAGAATTGATAATATATCATATTGTATACATTCAATTCTATATCATTTTAAGTGCAAATTAAAAATTAAAGCCAAGAGAACTTACCCTTGGATGATGGTTGAAGCAGCACCAAATGCATAGGTACGTTGTTGGGAGGAAACTCCAAAGCCACTGGAAACAACTTTCCTGTGAAAGGATGATGTGTACACACGATGATGTCATGAAGCCCAGTCTCCTCCTCCAACTTTACAGTCAATCTGTACATGTCATTTCCCTTGAAGATGAAAGAAGGCCACTCATACCCATCTTTTATGTTTCCATTATCATCACCTACTGCATAATAGATAACTCGTCCACTCCCACTCCCACTCCCTTTCCCCCTCTCACTCTCGCTCTCACTCTCACTGGTTGGACTCGGCTTGCTAGGTGGTGACGTTAATGGAGATTTGTCTGTCTGTAGAAATGTCAAGAAAGCCCTTAATTTCTTAGAATTGTGAGTCAGATAGTATAAGCATGTTTGTCAAAAAGTTATTTTAAAAATTAAGTGAAACTTTTCAATGATGAATATAAAATCTTTTTTATATTGGTAATCATTTATAAGTTTTATGTTCTTACAAATATCAATATGACATCAATATAAGTGATTCAAGTACGATTGTGAGACTACTATCAATTCCTTTTGAAGAACCACACTAAAAACTACCCATGAAGATCAAGAGTCACAACTAAAAAATCACTTATTTTAAAACCACCTCCACACTAGAAGCCAATTATGAAAGACTAAGAATGACACTTAAAGTCACAACTTAAAATTTTTCAGATGTTTTGAAATTTAAACTTGGACCTTCACAATAAGAACTCAATACTTTAAACAATTAAACATAATCCCTTTGATTTTTTTTAAATGTTTTTTTTTTATGCAACAGAGGTGTCCCAGCAACTCAACCTAGCAACCCATACCTTGGGTACCTGGGGTGAGCTGAGGCGAGACTAGCCCCCTGCGGGTGGACGCCATAGCCCGCATATACGCCCACCAGTCAACCATGAGAGCCGGGCGTTGAACCTGAGACCTATGGGGAGCAAACCCACGGCCCAAGCCAACTCCACTATCCGGGTGGGCTTCATTATCTAACCTCAAGGAGGTTAGGGGCAAAGTCCATTCCTATACCCTAGGTCAGTAGAGAAGGAACTAGCACACAATATAACTGACCCTTGCCTTTGCCCACTATGAAGTGGAGTTAAAACCTCGAGGAATGCAAACCCCAAGCCAACTTTACTACAAGTGGCGGCTCCAACTCCAATTAAAATTCCACTGAAAAACAACTCCAATTAATTTTAGGGGGACATAATTGACTTGGAATGGTATTTGGATGGGGAATTGAGATTATCAGATTCTTGATTGGTTTAGGTAGAAAAAAAGCCTGGTGAATAAATGGTGTGGATTTTTTCTAAAATGAGGAAAGGAGGGGTTCTTCTAAGGTAAAGGACCAATTGTATTCTTTACGGGTTTTCCGAAGTCATTGAAAGCTCTCTCCCTAACTTGATTGCAAGCAAAACACCCAAGAGAGAAATCTTTTCAACTATTTGCAAAATATTATGCCCTGTAACTCAGGAAAAAAGAGCTTGATTACAGGAAAACTGGAATCCTACTGACTTGGGAATGGTAAACCCAGAAATATTAGTGGAATGTTTAACTTCCTTAAAGTAATTCTAGGTTATCAAGTACAAGTCCTGGGAAAAATTGAAACCATGCATTCTAACCAGTTATTCACCACTGTCTAGCTTGTGTAAGATGGCTCACTTGATCTGAAAGGTAGATGGGTCATGACGAGAAGAGTATTAAATGATATATCCAGGGGAAATGATAAATAATCTTGTAATTTGAACTGCTTCAAATCCACATATATCTAAAAAAAATCAGAGTATGGTTTACAACATACCTCTGCTAGAGAAGGACTTGGAGAGATCGTATCTATTTCAGTTACTTCAACCTCCCAGAATACCCAATATTGTGTAATTGTTCTGCGCGGAACGTCATGGGTTACTCTGTTCTTCCAAGGTTTAGTGAACCCATTTGCGCGCAAATAAGTCCCATATTTCGTTTTAAGCATAACATGAGAATTTCCATCCTTAACTGGTTCCCATTCAACAGAGGAATCTAACATTGAGGGCGCAGTCTGTAATACTTTATTTCCTGTCCATCCCAACAGAAATGGCATGTCTGTTGCTGTCAAGTAACGGCTATAACAGCTCTTCAATCTAATTTTAGCCTGTCCTTCAATGAATTCAACTTGCCATTTTGAATTTCTTTCTGTTCCATCTCTGGTTTGATTGACAATGTTTTCATCCTCTCCCGCACAAAGATATTTGTCATGGTGGCTTCGAAGTCTCACATACTTTGCCCCCTGAAAAACCTCCATTGCTATTCGCTGCTTGAAAATAGAAACATATTGAGCTGCTGTTTATCTGTCATTTAACAGAGAAATTGAGGTGGGAGTGAATAGAATATTGTATGCACAAAGAGTTTCGAGGAACTGGAGATGTATATCCGTGCGCCGTTTCAACTCTGGGTTTTTCCCCGCGAACAAAGTGACGTGGCATATCATTTGGTAGGGCCCATAGACGAGTAAAATAAGCGCGTGGACTAAGAATTGTCGTTTAGCGAGTGGTTTATGATTGACTTCGTAACTAGCATATATATTTAAAATAATTTATATATAGTAAGTCAAAAGATATCTTTTTAAAAATATTTATTTTTAAATTATTTTTTTAATATAATTATATTATTATTTTATTATACTCAAAATATAATTATAGTAATATATTAGATATTAGAATTATACTATTACAATGTATTATTATAATATATTAATAGATAAGTATTAATATATATTTTAATTATTCTTATATATTAATAATTATCTATAAGAGTCTTCTTTTAACTACTTTAAGAGTGAGGTTCCATGAAGGATACTAACCCCCTTATTTCAATTATAAATGTTACGGTGACAAAGTCATCCCTAATTTATAATTTATAGTATACAAATTGCAAGAAAATTAATGAAGTCAGTCTCCACCATATTTTAATAATTTCACATATATATATATATTTTTTTAAATATGAAAAATTCAAGAATAAACTTTGTAACGAACCTTTACAACACACCACCCATATAGGGGTAATAGTAATGCACCTAAACCAAAGTTGAGTATGCTGAATAATTTTACGAGAATTTTAAAGTTGAGTAGATTGTTTTGTAGAAATTTGAAAATGTGTCATAAGTAGAAAACAATTCACATTGTTATAATTAAGGCTTTTCCATAAGTTAGTTTATGTGTGAAACACTAAATTTGTAAAAGATGTATAACTTCATAATTTATACAAATCAATTATTGTGTAGGCAAATTGGTTAAAATTGAACAATGTGTCATAGGTTAAATTATAGTTAGACTCTTGATTTTAGAAAAAAACTCATGGTATTAATGAAGAGTATATAATTAAATAAATGATAGTGTACTTCAATTCATTTGATATAAAAATGTAAATATCTATAGACATACATTTTGGATATATATACAATGTTGTAAATATAATTTATTGTTTAAACACAATACTATAGATATAAATTACTTTTTTTTGCAACTTTGTCATATAATCACTTCAAACTCAGTGTATCTATATCAAACCATACACTTGTTTATTATTTGAAAACAACAAGTTAAAATCAATATGTTGAAGTTGTAAATTACATTAAACTCATTCTCACCTTTGGTAGAGTTGATTTGTAGATGTTCAACAATGGGAAACATAGTGTGAGTCATGAGTAGAACCTGTAATAAAGAAAATATGACATATAATTTACATGAGAAAATAATTTTAACTTTGTGTTGATTTATTTCTTATCAAGCTTAGTTGATAATGTAGATATGATATAAACTAGCATACATATATTAAATATTAATATACATAAAATACGCCCGGAGTTATCATTATCGAGGCACCTATTTTATATTAATATATATAACTCTCGGCATATTTTATATACATAATAATTTATTATAATAATTACTATACTTAAATTAATTATAATTATTAATATTTAATTACGGTATTAATAATAATAACACTAAGGTTTATTATAATAATAAATTTATTATAAGTTAAATAATTTAGGTTTAAATAATTTTTTAAAAATAGAGTCAAAGTTGATTATAATAATTTAATTTATATTAAAGAGACTTTATTTCATTAAAAACTAATTTAAAATTTATCTATAGGATTTAAAAAGAACAATGACAAATAAGAAGGAAGTTAAAGTACAATTCAAACAAATCTAAAAGAAATAATAAATAAGCATTATAGAGAAAGTATATAAAAACAAATCGTATATTTTGATGCTTCACAAATCTTGTCATATCTAATTACTAATGATGAAATCACTTTCTACTGAATCAGAAAGAAAAGAACCAATATAAATGAAAGAAGTATTCAAATCAAATGCCTTCTCACTTAGCCAAACGTGCTCAAGATAACATGTTACAAGTTGAGAGAAACCCTTTTCTTATCTTAAAATTCTTGAGAGCTAGAGATTTAAGTGTAACATATGAAAAGATAAAGAATCAGAAACCTCCATCTGAATGTCACTACTTTTCATATCCATACACTTCACACTTGATAAAGAAATCCAAAAAAGCCACTTGTGAATGATGCTTTCACATCAGTCACAATTGCAAAGCTCAAAAGTCTCCAAGCATAAGAATAATATCAATGATTTTTCGTGTACTCTAAGAAAATCTAAACTGAATACAAAACATCGATACCACAACTTGAATTGATCTTTTAATCTACTAAATAAAGTTCCCTTCCTTTTCACAACAAAATTTTACATAATCAATTCTAAATATATGTATATTAATTCACATATTCGAATATAAATGTCCAACTATGTTTGAGCAAGCATATGCAAGATTGCACAAAATTTGAGGAGTAGATTCAATTCCAATCATTTACTACTTCATGCATTTCTTTTGGAGATAAAGCAAGAATGAACTTAATTCATTCACGGATACACTTAATTCATTTTCCACTACGCTACCTCTCTCATTCACCGTAGAACCGATCAGACCATTTAAATGTAGTAGAGAACTTGAGAGAGTGCTTATAAATGTTGGAAATAATACATTGGTCTTCTGTCTCCGATTTCATCTTTAGTTGGGAGCTTAATGGAGTGGAAACTTCTCGAATCCTCGCTTAGATTGTACTTGAACATTGCACTCTCACCATCAAAAAACAATTACAAACTCTTTCTAAGAATACAATTCACTAAGAAGGAAACAAACAACAAAAATGTTACCAAGTGTGTCGTCAATAAGGAACGGTTCTTCCCAGCCCAACCATTGTAAACCATGGAGCAAGAGGTAGGTGCAACCCAACCACTGTTGATAAACTACCAAGTTGTTGCCCCATTCATGATGATTGCTACAAACCATGCTACTACCATGCAAGACCAATATGATAACATTTTGCCTCTAAACGCTTAGGATTCACAAAGTGGATCTTCAACAAGAATGCATGTAATTGAAAACCCTCTCATTCTAATCCCTTCCAACAGCGACCTGAAAAGAAAAAGGAATCATCTTACCTTAGTTCTTTGAGCCCTCATCTAGGAGTTCATTAAAATTTAGGCAAATCTTAGAAGTATCTCCAAAAGTGCCAGCTACAATGCAGAATCATTTGACAAACTCAATAACATGGTAAAGGAAGGCATTCATAATGTCGTGCTTTAGGCTTAATATCACCAAAAAAGGAGGAATTCACTCCATCATGACAAATATAGCAATAAATAAAACTATCATCATATATGCTTGCCCATGGGTTCTTACAAGAGCAGATGCACATGAAAATGGCTAATTAAGAGGACTGAATAGGACACAAGATAAATATAACTTATCTTAACAATTCAAGCTATCAACATAATGGAAAAAGAAGAATCACCAGGGCAGAAGTAATTATTAGCCAGCTTCTCAAATGTTGTCTGATCATTGTAAATATGTACCTTCATTGAAAGTACCCAAATTATTTGGAAATTAGAAAATAAAACAAAATAGAACATTAATCATAAAATAATTCAAACACAAAAATAATTGTAAGTGTATATCAAATACCCACAATCTTTGTAAATGTAAGGTTGACTGCAAGAGACTTTTAGTGTATATCTTGGAGGGCCTCTTAAATCTGTCTGAGGTAAGAAAAAAAACACCACCATTGACAAATGCAGAGCTAAGGGCATATCTATTTGCAGGTATGTTGGTCCCCTTACTCACTTGGTGGAGGGGTCTTCAGTGCACATGACTTGGATCTCAAAGCATTCAATACGTCAATTTAAATGGGGAGAATAGAAATGTACACATACTCATTGATGTGAGTGAATATTCTTTTTGGTTTGTGCATTATATAGCAATGCACATGATAGTGACTCCATATAAAATAAAAATAACAGCTTTAAAATTAAAAATAATACTAAAAATAACAATTTTAAAACAACTTTAAAAACAAAGAAAAAGTTTCTTGTATCTCCATCGCCAAACAACGATATATATTGAATTCAATATATATATTGAAATTAAATAAAAAACAATTATTATTATTTATTATAAAAATAAAAATAAAAAATACTCAAGTTTTGCATGTCATTTGAACGTCAACTTAAATGCAAAGTATTCATTATTATCATCCTATGTATATAATATTGTATTTATTTAATTTTTTTTATTAGATATTCAAGATAATCTTGTTAAAAATCTTCTAAAACTTATAAAAGTGTGAAAATATTGTAAATTAATATATATTACTATTATAAATTAGAATACTGTATTATATTTCCTTAAAAAAATCATATATAGTAAAACTATAAAAAGATGATGATAATGCATGCATTTAAAACTTACATATAAAAAAAAATCTTAAATATAATATTACAATTAAATAAAAATTCTAAATTGATTTTAAAAATGTATTCAAGATTATCTTGTCTAAAACAAGGAAATTTTTGCAGTATGTAAACTGCTTTAAAATCTAATTTAAAAGCATAAATCTATTGATAAATACTTTACTTTGCTACAGGTTAATAGACATCAATTTAAATGGGGAGAATAAAAATGTACACACTCATTGACGTGAGTGTAAGAAGCCTCTCGACTTAATAAAGAGGCATACATGTTAACGTAACCTCCTTTAGGTTTGCAAATTGTTGTTTTGTGATATTGCATTCAAACATTCCTCTTCCCTTTTTCGCTGAGCCACAAATGGGCTACGTTGCATGTGTGCATATCTTTGGAATGTGAAGGAAGGTTGTATGTGAATGCATTACAGTTCACAAACTCTTGAAAGAGCTGTGAATGTCAACCCTTGTCGATTTGTGTTGCCAATATCGATTGTTGCCCTTTGTAGTGTAAGTCCTTGTGACTTGTGAATTGTCAAGGCCCATGCCATTTTTAGTGGAATTTGATGGTGGTGACCATGGCTCGTTGGGGTTATAGGTACATTTTTTGGATTGTTATGATCCCAAGTTGTTCCAATGTAATTTTTGAAATGAACAACAACAAATAAGGGAAGTTGAGGTGGTTTTTATCCTTTGTTGTATATAATTGCTTTGACTTGACCAAGTGCACCATTCATGAGCCCTTTTTCCCCCATAAATTTGAGCACAACATAACTTCTTGACTGATGGACAAGAGTATCTTAGCTTGAAGTTGTTCTTCATCTAGATTTGAGTATGGTAACCCCCTAAGTTGCTTTGAAATGGATAGTGCAATAGGTGTTGCCAAAGACAAAAACATACTTTTATTATGTAGTGAGACCACTTCATTTGTGGCAAATAGATGTATGGAATCTAAGAAAGTTGAGTTTTCTGCAAAGGTGAGTGAGGAACTTGAAAATGACATTAGAACTTTCCAATCTTCTATTGTAGGCTCTACATTTTGGAGATTTAAGAGAAGTCCACGAAAAGCAATTTGGGAAGGATCATCACCAATTTTTTGGAATATTTGTGTCAATGTTAACTATTGTGAAGGTGTGCCATAGTTTTCCTCCATAGGAAGTAGAAGCATACATGGGGATATCTTTGAATGGAGGTAATTGGACTAGGTCACCAAAGAGAATGATTGATCGCCCTCTAAATGGTTGTTGGTTGTGACTGGGGAATGCTTCACGTAGCCTCATGTCAATTCGTTCTATCAACTTGGGCCCAATGAATCTCATCTCATCTATCAAAATGTACCGAATGAAGTACATGCTTTCTTGGAAGGTTGTAGCATTTGTCCTTGCAGGGGGGTCATTTCTTTGATTGGTATTCGAAGGGCACAATGAATTGTTAATGCTTGAATGTTGAATGCAGCAACACCTGTAGGTGCAAGAAGTTGTAATGGTGACTGGTGAGTTGGTGTTGAACTCATAAGTGCAATCCTTATTTTATTTATGAGGTGTGAATTTCTAGTTCCTCCAGTTCCTTGAACAATTAATTTAAGCAGTGGTTGCAAAGGATTATTGCTTAGATGGGACAAAACTATATTGTAAGCTTTTTGCTGGTCTGTAGAGAGGGTGGTATGGTTGTGTTCACTGCAAACATGGTGTACTTGAAATGTTGTGCGTTCAGAGTCTATGAAAGTAGTAGCCCCAATTCGTTGTTGTGGGTTGAAGTGGCTATCTCCCCATTCATGGTTCAAGTCAATCTCATGTTGACCAAGCATGGCTATTACATCTAGCTGAATAGGAAGGTTTGGATGTAGACCTGCTAGCACTTTCCATTCATCAAGGTTGTCCTCTTGCATTGTAGACTCAAGACTAGACGGGCTACTTGCATTAAGTTCTTCTATTGGTTTTGTTGGTGTGCGGTGGACATGCCATGACCGGTAGGTAGAAGAGAACATCTCCCACTGTGCTATTATTTGATCTTCCATGGATCTGAATTCAGTGTCAATGTTACGGAATGGCTTGTATAGTACTAGTTTATTCCAACAAAATTGATGAAAGCTTTTGTCTTCTTTTGCAGGGACAGTTGTGAACTGTTGAGAGAGTCGAACAATTACTTCTTTTGGGCACTCTTTCCATTGATTATTTTTTTGAGATGCTTTAAAGGTCCATTTTTGGATCACTTCAATGAGAGGCATTGTCTCTAGATGTAATGGTCGTGCCATGTAAGCATCGATGTAGGTAGGTGATGTTGTCATTGATGTGGCCGAAACTGATACACGCTGGAATTTGTGTTGATTGAAATTTAAAGAAACAAAGGTCCTACTGGATATGGAGAGGGGAAGCTTTAGTAGGAGGTGGAAACTCTCTTGGGCACTAATGTCTCGATCAACAAGGATTTTTGTAAGAATTCTTTTAAATGCTATAGGGGCAGGCATTTCAAAATCAAAATTTCTTGAAATGTGAGATAACATGATATGATATGTTTCGGATTTGTGTTCAAATTTAGCAACATACTTTGTAATATATTTGAGAAGAGCATCTTGATTGAGAGAACAAGTTGGTAGTCTACATTGGCCCTCCAAATGGCTAGTATAGATGGGTTGTGAAGGTTCAGGCATTCATCATTGTGTGTTGGGGTGTACTTTGGATGAGAATTATCATCATTTGAAAGAGTTGATCTATCTTGCATGGTCCAGGGTGCTTTATAATGACATACAACATATGTCCCTTTCATTCTAAGGCATTTTTACAGAGTACATTTTGTGTGGCGCTCAACACGGTTGACTAGTTTAGTATAGTCTATATCAGGGTTAGTTGACATGATCATTTTTGTATCCATCAAACAAGGATCATCAAGAATAGATCGATGAAATGTTTGGTTTCTCAATTCAACACTTCGTGGGTTCCATGCAGAGACATATCTATCATTGTAGTCAGGTGCATTTTGTACTAATTGCTCGTTATTCCATTCTAATCTGCTAATGTCAAGTGCTTGTTCTAGAGCCATAGGAAACCATGGATGTGTGCAGAGCCTCTGTGTTTCCATTCATACCTAAAAGTTTCTTTTTTTAGGAAACAATAAAAGTAAGATTGTATTGTAAGATAATGAGAAGAAAAGGGTTTTACCTATACCAATATTCTATTTCCCCAAAAAAAATTCCAAGATCTCTTCACGGAATGTAGTAAACATGTGGTGAATGTATAGTGCAATAAGGTTTGGATTTTGAACAATATTTTGTATCCTCCATCTTGAAGCCATAGAAGGATTTGTAGGTGATCTGGTTGGCATGATGGAATGCAAGTCTGGCCATTTTGTGTCTACTACACTAAGGGTAAAGAAAAGTGTGGGGCATCTAATTTGAATGACCATGTCTAAAATCTCCCCTCGACGTTGGTTCCAAAATGGTTTGGTACCACAAATTGACGAGGTAAATCGCATGAGTTGATCTGCAAGTTTGTCATCTGGCATGTCCTTTAATTTTTGGCAAAGGCCAGCGATTGTTGATGGTAGGTAACCATCGAGTTGTTTATTGATAAATAGTACAATTGTAGTTGCTTGGCTACGATGGCACATTATAATATTTAGTATGAAGTACCTAAATCTTGGGTGTTGGCCAAACCTATTATCATGGTACCTTAGAAGGTGGAGAGCATACTCATGTAGCTTAACTTCCTTGATATGCTCTTGTTTGAATGCAGCTTTCCCTTTTGGAAACAAAGTGGGGAATGCCATCACAAATAGTCCTTAGGTGGTGTATTAATTTATAGGAAATGGAGAAATGGGTGGCCATGTAGCAATAGGTTTTGGTCGTCTTGAGCCTAGTTGTAATAAAGAGCACACTTCTTCGACTTTTGTTTGTGCATGTGGTAGGTTTACCACAAAGGAAGTTGTAATTGGCATGTTTTTTTCTAAGGGGTCATATTTTGTATCGCTTGTTTCCATCAAGTCTATATCTATGGGATCAATATTTGAATTTTTTGTATATAGGAGGTCTGAGATGTTAGTGGAGGACTAGGGTAATTTTTATAGTGCATGCTCATTTATTTGCAAATCTTTGTAGTATGGGTCATTGTGTATCTTATATTGTAATGCCTCATGGACATGTCCTCTACTAACATAGATGTTATATGGTCGTTGCTCCATGTTCTTCCTGATAATTATTAGTATATCCAAATCATTAATATGCCTAGGCAAGTAGGTTGCAATCGTAGATATATCTTGAGGAACACAAATAGTGTGTCTAGTGTATTTTAGTTGTCCCCCCCTTGCATAGCTAACTTGTAGGATTGGGCTAACCCTTGCTATCAACATCTCCTCAACTTGAGATAGAATTTTTAAACACATCGGTTTCTCACACAGGTCCATGTTGTTCTAGTTTGAGAAGTGATAGTTGTCTTTCTCAAATGTACATCTAAAACAAGTTGTGATTCCATTTGAATTTCTAGTTTTGATTCTTGGATATCTTTCCATGCAGACCATACAAATTGATGCATTTGAAAGGCTGTCTAATTTTGAACATAAATTATTTCTAGTAGTAAAAAAATCATTGGATGCAGGTATACAAGGGTGCATTTGAACAAATGGGTTGGGTTGATGTATACTTTGCAGTTGAGGTGCAGGTGTTTGTAGGTGCAATGTGTTATTGGGAGAAGAGAGTCTAGATGCAGAGGCTCCATCAATGGTGTTTTTTTAGGATTTCTCGTCTTCTTTTGTTAATATTAGTTTTCCTTGCATGGTAGTATGATTGTTGCATTTCATTTTTACAAAAGCATTTTTCTTTTTCCCTTTCATTTTCTACCTCCATTTTAAGGAATCTTGAGGATCAAAGTAATGTAATATATTTATGAGTCATAATTACAACAATATATATATATATAATATAAAATTGAAACATACATTACAAATAACTTGAGCATATATTATATATAACTTAAGGAGATAAGATGACATGAATAAATAATTTGGAACAAACACAAATAACAAAAAAATTAAATACACACACATTCAATTTACATAAATTTCCTAAAACAAATATGAATAACTTTTTCATTTTTATATTTGGAATACCATGACCAACTATTATATATAATTTAAGGAGATAACATTTTGCAAATAATAAAATTGGAACACAAGTAAATATCAAAACATATTTTTAAATATATGATTGTCTTTACACATATAGACATTCAATGTATAGAATATTCCAAAAATATATACAAATGTTGATCGTCTCCACATAGATGGCCATTTAACTTATACAATGCTACTTAAAAGACTTAAATGCAAATTTTAAATGGCCTTAATGGTTGTAATAAAAACGCTTTGTGTTTCCTGTCCACCAAATGGAATCATTTTGATGGTGAGCTTGAGGAAAAACTGGTAACCAAAAAAATTGTCTAAAATGTGTTTAGCAACATTAGGTTGAGCTAGTAATAGTCGCAAATCTTCTGTGGAAACACCCATCAAGGAATTCGTTGGTCCTTCAAATGCAATAACTTTTAAAAGTTCACTAGTTCCATCTTGCATGTCCATTTTAAGTATGTAGCTAAAATCACATCTAGATAGATCTTTAGAGCACTTTGGGCATTGAAAAGTATTGGGTGAAGTTTCCAAAAAAAAAATCTTACATTTTTTATTATCCTCTAATAGAGGGCATGAAAGGTAGTAGAAGTTTTCTAAAAGTATGCCTTTATGCAAATAGTTTTCTTCTCAAGAAAGCTTATATTTGCAATAGATGAGATATTGATTGGATTTGCAAACTTGTTCAAAGAAAGGTGGCTTTTGGACAAGGAATTAGAAGGATTGGAATTCCCTAGCGCAACATACCATGTCTGCAATCTTGAGGCCTTTGATATATTTGGGTTGATTAAGATTGTAGTAGGATAAATAGTATCAATGCCTTTACCACACCAATAGGTTATACGTCCAGATTTAATCAATAGAATAGGAGGGTTTGGTTGCATGGGCGTATTAGAGATTTTCTTCCCATCAATCTCACAATGATGACCCCAAAGGGTAACATCAATGGTACAACTTAACATTTCTATGATTGTAGTTGTATGTTTGATTGTTTTTGTACCATCTCTTTTACGAATGGTTGATGGAGGGGAGATAGATAAAAGTATGCCAATAACATCAACAAGGGAATTAATAGGCAATGAGGCCATTGAATCTATGCTCTTTATATGGAATGTATGTGTAGGTATGGTAGAATCTAAGGTTTTGGAAGGAGTTATTGTTGATGAGTTGAGGAGAACTATTTCAAATGGATGTGTGGAGATAGTGTATTTTGTGTTAGCTACTTTAATGCGGCTGTTGGATATCAGATAAAGATGACCAGAGTGAATATCTTGGTAGAACTCATCAACAAGTTTGTTGAAGTAAGAAATATGTATTGCAGAGCCTGTTTTGTCTATGAAATCAAATCCAAAATACTTTTCCATCATGGCCAGCATTTTAGAATTGATGGATTGGAGATTTTTTCAAGGCTCGACCCTCAATGGACCAATGCTTATGGTATAGGGTTAACATTCTAATGAGAATTGGTTCAAAAGGGGATATATTATGTTGAGTTGTAGGGTCTCCATCTTGTTGCGCTAAATCATTTGTAGATTGAGAGGAGTCGAATGTTGCTTGAGAGCTATTTGAAGGGAGGGAACTTCTAGATTGGAGGAGAGGAGTTGGAGTTTCAATAATTGGTGCATTGTTTGAAATTAATTCCAAGTTATCAATTATGATAGCTCTGCAATGAAATGAAATGATTAATTTAGTAAGAGCGTGCAAGGTAATAAACAAGAGGAATATAATATTTTTCTGCAAGTGTGGATGTACATAAAATTATGGAGCATCTTGAAAGTACATTGCTTTAGTTGAAAAATAGAACCTTTGACTAAAGCCTCCTCCAAAATAAGCTCCTTGAATTTATCAAGAAGCAAAGCATTATGTGTGTGTAAACCATCAGATAGCTAAACTTGGTATTTGACAAGTGTAGAACGAGCTTGTTGAATGGGTTTGATAGATGTAACCTATAAAATAGGGTCCAGACCAGATATTCCTGCAAGAATATTGTTAATGCCATTTGCAGTTAACGTTGTCATAATGTTGTTGGAATTAATTGTGAGGAATTGGCCTAAGAAAAGTTGAAATATGATAATTAGGTTTTACAAATTAATTAATCTTGATATCATTAAGTTAAATTTGAGTTGAAGAAATTGACTTGTGAGCAAACTAAAATATGCTATTATGTTAATGTTTAAAATGTAAATTTGTTCCTAGAAGATAAAAAAATATGGAAAAGAAGCTTTCTTCATATATGATCAAAAGCCTTACAACATAAATGTATTGCATAAATGTATGCAAAAAATATACCAAAATTTATCCTAATTGATCAAAACCCTTACAACAATAAATATGCACAAACATTAAGAATTACATTATATGTCATAGAAATGGAACAATAAAATATAGAACATAAAATATAAAATATAGAAGAATTAAGATGTGTATTTTTAAAATGTGGTGGTAAGTAATTTAAATAATATAATTTGTAAATTTTCTATTTATAATTTATAGGATCAATTCAATATTCTAATTTAAACATATTTAGAATAATTGTAAATTTTGGTTAACATAAGTTTATTCATAATTATTGTATATTATATAATAAATTTAATATTTATTATTATTTGCACAAATTGATTAATGAGTTAATACAACACCAAAATATTCATTATTAACTTTACAATCTGCATCTTTAGAAAGAGATGTATGAAAGAAGTGTCTTTATTTATTGTAGAGAGATTATACATAGATAGGTATAGCTTGGTTATAAAATGACAAAATAGTAACTTATTTGTTTACTTGAGGTTACATAGTAACAAAATAGTAACATCCTTGTT
The DNA here is from genome assembly GCA_007258455.2 of Sequoia sempervirens. Classification (NCBI taxonomy): domain Eukaryota; kingdom Viridiplantae; phylum Streptophyta; class Pinopsida; order Cupressales; family Cupressaceae; genus Sequoia; species Sequoia sempervirens. The sequence continues at coordinate 41,684,215 of VDFB02047230.1, read as the reverse complement.
TACATAGTAAAAAGAAATAATTGTTTCATATATTTTGTAAATACATCTCATATGCACAGATGATAAAATAGGTTGCTTCATTTTGGTAGTGTTGATTATCGGAAACCTCCCTAAGGAAGGTACATAAACCCTCAAGTTTTATGTAACTATCTTAAAATGTTGTCAACATTTCTTGAAGTTTTTCGATATGCATTACTTCGACAAGAGTCGGGGTTGTTTCACATGGAAGTTTGCACTTGCATACAACTACATGGCAACTGTCTATAATATGTGAAGAAAGATTTTGAACATCAGTTCCAAGGTATTTTGATTTATTGACAGATAGGCATTTCTCTAGTAACATGGTTACAAAATCTATTGGAATGAAAGGGGTATGTATACTTTTGGTTGTGTCTTCACTAGAGCTTGGAATGATGACATTATTATTTGCATGTTTAGCCATTTCCTAAGACAAAAATGAATACATAGAAGGTACAAGAGTAAATCGACATAATTATAAGAGGTGTAACATATTTTTTTTTTAATTCAAACTAATTCAAAAGTAAAAATATGTGAATTCACATTTTAGCAAAAGAAAGATCATTATAATTTGAAATACCTATAATTAAATTTATGTATTAATGTAATTAAAAAACAAGAAATAAATAATTTAAATATTTAAATAGATAGATTTTTTTAGTAAATTACTATAATTATTTCAAAGTAAATTAAAAAGTTGTGACTTTTTTGAAATTTAAATATAAATATAACTATTTAGACCAAGAAATCATAATGTTATTTTAAAATAAATTTACACTATATAAAATATAGTATATAATATATTTTAAAAAATTAATAATAAATAGTTAACTTATTATTAAGCTTCATAATTTAAATTGTGTGTATATATTAATGGTTATTATTAAGTATATTAAGAATGATATGACCTTGGTAGATTCCTAGGAAAGAATTACTACAGATAATTCAAAAAAAAGATGATATAATTGTGAAATCTAGCAAAAGTGAAAGAGATGTAAGCATACTCGATGCTGGAAATGAAAATAGAAGGGACACTCCTAATGAAAATGGAAGAGTGAAATATCTGAATGCAAGTCATTAAAAAAAATGCTTCCAAAGATCTTGAAAACATTACATAGACGATAGGAACTACATATATGGTGTACAATAAAGACTGTAATACTGAGAAAGTAAAATGCTCAAAGAATAGCCCATCCAAAATAAACCAAGAGAGGACTACAAAGGTTGTGGAAAGAGGGATGGATGAAGTGGTTGCAAAAGGTAGTAATTCTGAGCATAATGCAAGGTATAAAGGAAAGAAACAAAAAGGTAAATTGGAAACTAATGATATGTCTTATGTGAAGAAATCTCTAGCCTAAAAATAAGAAATTTGCTTCTCAAAAAAATATTGTCAAGAGTTGTGGTCATAATTTGAAGAAAACAATGAGCTCTTCTACCGTAGGTACAATTCAATCTTCAAAAAAGAAGGAAGATATTGATTGGATCATTGACAATGATTGGTCTCAAGGTTCATATGAACTTAATGGTAGGAAGGACAATTTTGTTAGTTGTCACAGTCAAAAGAAGATTGCTAATGAGATAGTCAACATGCAAAAGGGGAGCATGGCATTGATTGCAATCCTGTGAAACCTCAAATGGTAGGGAGAACTCATGATGGAGTAGTTATGAATAGGGTAATAGGTATAAACACCATCAGTCTAAAAACAAAGACTATAAAGAAAACTAAGGTTAGTAATCATTCTAAGAAGAAGCATATATCTCTTTTTAGAAGTACTAGTGATGTGAGTATAGAGGGAGACAACATATCTAATTCCTACATGGGGAGCTCATCTTCAAAGAGGTCTGCTAGTGATTCTTCGAATTCATATGATTCTGATAGAGGAAGTAGAGAAAAAATATCGAAGATCCAGTCAATAAAACCTCAGACACATTGGGAGCCTTCAACAAGTGGTAGGAAATTTTATATGAATAGAGCAAAGTAGAAACTAATAAAATGCTACATAATTCAATATCAGTATCATGTGTGTGTCCCACTTTAGGAAAAATATGGATATCAATATCTTGAATGATTTCTTTTGAACTCGATCAAGGCGCTCCCACTATATTATTCAAATATTCAAATGAATCCACTACAAAAGAAAGTCATGGGTTGTTGATGAGGATATGTTTATATTGCTCTTGTTGTCTAGTTTGACATTTAAAATGGATAACCAAATTGAAATTAGTGAATCAAAACAATGTGGAGGCCAGATTGAAAGTGGAGAACTAGATCAAATCAAAAGTAGAGAACTGGATCAATATTGTGGTTGGTGAAGTACCTTATTGGTTGGCTTGTGTCACCCTAGATGGTTGATGTTCTCTCTAACCCATCATTGATTCAATATTTATCCCATTTATAGCTTGATTCACCATTTCAAGGTCCACATTTAACTAATTTATGGTGATCATTTGATTAGAAAGAAGCTAGGGGTAAAATGATCTTTCCACTCTGAATAGAGTGCAAAAGGTAGAAGCTGCTGCCTTTTTGGGAAAAAATATAGCCTATCAAATTGCAACCATATGATGTAAATGGAATAGTTGGCGTCCTAGCCATAACTCAAAATATTTGATCTCATTGTCAATCAAGTGGGTTGAATGTAGATTGCCTACCTCAAAGCTAGTCCAAAAAATTGATGAAAGCTGTCATTTTCGTGTCACTTTCCAATTCATCTCACACTTGCTAAATTGTTTGTAGTAACATAGTCTAGATGTACATAGAAAGTAAACCCAGAAAAGATTGCAATAAGTAGTCTAAATACACATAAAGTAAACCCAAAAAAAATTGTAAGAGCAAATGTATCTATTTTGGCATTGAAATGTACGAGACTATATGTGATGGAGACATTTGATGAACAAAAGGAGCAAATAACTACAATGGACCAAGAAGTAGACTTTTCAATAGGAGTTGATTAAGTTGCTATCACCAGTTGATTACATTGTCAAATTCTTCAACTAGTGAAGGTCAACAAATTGACTATTTTACTCAATCTGAAAAGGTTGGTTGCTTAAGTTCTTCAAAAGTATCACCTCTTTCTCATTCAATGACAACCCTGAAAATGGCTAAAAGCTCTTACAAGAGATGAAAGGACTCTAGGATGCTCTAGATCTTTCAAATGTACGGAGATAGAAAGGAGAGCAAAGTGATGAAGATCAACTTTGTAACTTCTTTACACAGATCCATGTCTTCGTGGCATTTAGTCCCAATACTATTATTGTTGTTGTCTCTACAACTATGATTTGGGTTAGGCAAATTCTCTCTATTGGACCTGCTAAAAAAGTAGAATTACGAGAACAAGTGCGATAAATGTGAGCTCCCCCTTCCATCTGTCGCCTCTTTTTTATTTTATTAAACCATATACATCAATCATGTTTAACTAAATTCTTTCCTACATGTTTTCTAAATCATTTAGTGGGATACCTAATCGTGTATTTATCACAGGAAATTTCCTATTTTAATTCGTTTGGTAGGTCTATAAATAATTGAATGATGTATAGTTTTATCGCTAAATAGATTTATTGAGCTAGTAGATGAATAATTTTGCATCAAAAAAAGGATCATTTTTGCAAACTCCTATAGGAATTGGTTGTGTTTTCTTCATTGATAATATAGAATTTGATAAACACAAAATGAATTGAGGCAAATAAATTGGTTGAAACTAAACAACAAGCATGTTGTTTATTGTTTTTACACCCAGATCTGGAATATCCTTTGAGCAATTTGATTTTAATTTTACCAAAAAATAAATGTCCTTCTTACATGGGCATGATTTTCTACTTCTACTTGGAAATAATAAATTTCCTAAGCTTCAATTTAGATGTTTTTATCTAGGTAAATTTACTCCTTTTAAACTGGTAAGTTTGTTTAATAGCGAGGTCATGGGAACATTGTATTATAAGATAATCACATATTGGGTTTCACTCCACTACATAATTTCCTAATAAGGCTAAACCATAGAATTTTTTCTTGCATTCACACACATTGAAAACTGTACTTGGGTATTATCTTAGTCTTCTTAGTCCATTGATTCCACCATGGATTGTTCTTTTGATTATAGTTGTTACAAATTTTATTCGATATGGTGTAATCTATCCTATTGTTAGCCAAACTATCAGCAAAACTAACTATTTGTTTGAGTCAATTCTATTAACAAAGTCTACACTCGATTGACATGGTTAGGAATTGTCAGTCCTTTCGAGACTTGGATCTCTATAGGATTTTTACATATTGTTGGCCTATTTTTTTTAATTCATAAAAACCTAAAGAAATTAACAATCTTCACAATAAACTAAGAAATTAATAGAGTATTAAGGACAACTTCAAAGGAGTTGTAGAAGACTTCAACATAAGACATAAGGCAACAACTGGTGTTTCACAAAATTAAACAAAAGCTAGGTATTTTACACTTCCTACCTGTTTTCCTAATATTATTCCTTGTACAATATATGTGACAAATTGTGGATTGTTATAATATGTTTCTGAATGAATTCATAAAGAAAATAATAAACATCAACTCTTTGGCATCCATTTTTCTATACAAAAAAAAAAAACAAATGGAAGGGTATCACTAGTTAGAAGTGAGGAATAAAAAATAGCTAGTAATGAAAGATAGGGAATTGTTGAATGGAAAGTGAACTCATGATCTAGTCTTCTTGGTTGCAATCAAAGGTTTATTCATATGCCAGCTAAAGCATGGGAGGGTGAACAAAACATTAAATTACTAAAGCATGGGAGGGTGACCACAACAAGAGATTCTTATCCTATTTTTTCTGGTAGAAATACATTGAAACATTAAACAATACTATTTAAATGACAAAAATATAGGAAATTGCAGCCAAAAGTAATGCACCTATTTGATGTCAAAGCACAACAAGGATTCCAACAAGCAGTTGAACAATGATGAATAGATTGAGACAATAGAAAAAAAGCTAACAATTTGGTAAGAATCTTGAAGCACCTTTATCTTAAAATTCAAAGCAACCAGCTACAATTCCTGTAACATAACACAATAAAAAATGATCCATAAATAAGGTTATTCATAAGAAAAATTTGTTTCATCTAGAAAATCATTTATCAAAATGAACTATCATATTTGCAAAGATTAAAAAAACTTACAAACTCTTGTACATAGAAAGAAAACTCTGTAGAATTCTTTGAAAAACAAAGTAGCTATTGAGAGAGCTCAATACAAGATATATAGAAAGAAAGGTTATGAAAAAAACTAAAACAAACTAATAATAGCCTTTTTTTACATCTAATAAAACTTATTAAAATAAGGAAACAATAAAAACCAAGTAAAAGTGAAGAAACAACATACTAAAAAATAACTAATAATAACCAATAATAGACATTATTTTTTACATCCAATAAAACTCATTTAAACAAAACAATTAAAAGAAAATAAATTGAATAAAACAAAGGAACACATTGTAGTGAGGTGAAATAGCATACCATTAAAAACCTAAATATAAAATATAATAGTAATTAACTAATAATAACTAATAATAGCCATTGATTTTTACATCTAATAAAACTTATTAAAACAAAACAATTAAAAATAAATAAAATTGAATAGAACAAAGAAACATATTGTAGTGAGGTGAAATAATAGATTACGGTAAAGTGTCAACTTATCAATAAAAAATCTAAATATAAAATATAATAGTAAATATAATAATAATATAAATTTTCTATAAAGTACATATATAATCAAATAATAAATATTTTTAAAATTAATTACGTTTTAATATTTTTAAAATCAATTTTATTTTAACATTTTTATATATTTATTATTTGATTATATATGTACTTTATATAAAAATTATATTATGAATATGTTTTACTAGTATATTTTATCCCTAGTTTTATTATTTTATATTTATAATATTAATTATAATCATATTACAGATATATACTATTATATACAATATGTATAAAATATTATATACAATAATAAATATCATTATATTATGTATAATCACAATGGTTTTAAAAAAGAAAAACTATAAATATTTGCCTCTGGAAAATTGAAAAATTTAATAAATTAATAAATAGGAAATATCCTATTCTTAATTGGTTATTAAGAAATAAACAAAAGTGAAACACAATAACACTCTTCATCCTGCCACACTGAAATCAGTAAATGCTAGCCTAGTTGGGACCCTTGGTCCAGTAGCCCTACCAGAAGATGTATGAGAATTTGATGTTTATGATAGGCAAGTAAAGATTACATACAAGTTAGTGGTAATCATGCAACCACAATTGTGTTTTCATTTGTGCAAAGGTAGATTGGTTTTATTAATTTGGAGTGGCAGAGTCCCATGTAAGGGGTTACTACTATTTTTATGGTGCAAGTGGCCCCATGCAAGATAAAAATCCCAGTATGTCTAAATTTTAGTCTTTTGCTAAAACTTAAAGGTGCTTCCATTTTAGGAAAAACAAAGTAGTTTGTGCTAGTGATGGAGCAAGATGTTTTATGGATCTATAGAAGAATATAAGGTATACTTTTTGGACAAATGACCACATAGTTTTTGATTATCGAAAAATAGGTTTTGAAGGGGCCCTGAAACCCTGTACAAAAGAAAAGGCAGCAAAGATAAAGCATATGAGTTGCCCCACCAACACAAAAACTAGGCTGATTAAACTGCAATCAACACCCCATAAGCAAACATCGACCAAAGATACAAAAAAAAAAACAAAAAGACATAAAGAGTAGTGACTAAAGAAGTTCCTTTAACATCCTAGCTGCTTCCAGGTCCTTAGATGTCACCTTATTGTGCATTTACATGATCTCATCCACATGCTACCTTGGCACCACCTCGTTCTTTTTTGTTTTGCTCTGAGTAGGAATGTTCGGCTCAGTTCCCAAGTTAGTAGCTTGCATACCCTTCTCAGCATCCTCATCTCCATCTTGGTTCACCAGCTTATTAAATAAGGATCTACCCATCCATTCCCTAGATTTTTGATTCAGGAACACCAACCCTTTAGCAGAGGACTCAAGCTTCTCCTTGCTGAGAGTAATCATAACATTGAGATCATTATGTAACTGCAAGGAATTCCTCTCCACAATGGAAAGTTGAGGACCATGATCTCTTTTCAAATTGGCCACATCCTCCACCATAAGACTGAGGTTGGAATTCAACGACCTTACTATACTAAAGATAGAGTCATTTTCCCTCAAGCTTCTCAGGGTAGATATATTACAGTGAGCAATCATGTCATACATTCCATGTAGGTCCTAGACCTATTGAACCATCCACATAAGCAGATTAAAAAAGATATATGCCCCTTCCTTAACTAACCCAGGCGCCTGTAAAAGTCCATCACACCCAAATACAAACCCCTCCCATGATGGGAGCTCATGGGAGGGTCTTCTTCTTGGAATCCTTGGAAAGAGAAACCTTTTCTTTTCCCTTGTCTTTAGATGTTGAAACAACAGGAGAATCCTCCAACTCCACAACACTATTCACCTTCCCCACAACTGGGGCCTCCCCATCCCCACCACAATCCTGAATATTCTCCTCATTCACAAACTCTGCCACCTTACTGACCTTATTTGCACCAATTCTCTCCTACATGTTATCCACCATTTCATGGGAACACACTGACCCCTGTTTCATAGTCTTCCTTCTAGTAGTTTTACCCTCCAAAACATTCTTATCATTGGTAGCCTAAATTTTACGTTTCACACACACAGAAGAGGGCTAGCTTTTTTGGTAGAACTTTTCTTACCCCTAGTAGATGGGGTGTAATCTAGGTCAATGTGATAACCATCCGACCATGCAAAAGATTCATCCTCAATCTGGAATTTCCCACTCGAATTCTCCTTTTTCTTGGACTTACCAGGCTTAACAGGATCAAGGGACTCAATAACAAAATTACCTTTTATATGTTCCATAATTAATAACATCAAACCCTCATGAAGGTAAGGATTTTTGGGATTCTTTCTGAAGTCAGCAATCCCATCTTCCAAAGATAGCAGAAGATAGAGAGGGAAAGAAATAGGCTTACCATGATGGAAATGATTAAGCAGCACGAAATGGTGCCCATATAGAGCTGTGTACCTCCCATCCAAGGTAAAATAAGACATTAGTTCCATGACCATGTCACCCCAAATGGGCTTGATTTTGGAATGATCATAACCCCCACATTGGAGTCTGACTATTTTTTCCTTCTCCTTGTCCCAAAGGAAATTCATTTTGGTAACCCTTGACATGGATTTCTCTTTGTAAAATTTTCTTCCTTGATTCAACATCCTCATCACTTCAACAATAAACTCCTCATTGATAGTAATGTCCATCCCAAACAAGCTTAGCACCTGACCATGCCAAGCATCAACAAAGTCCTGTGAAACCTTCGACTCAAACCCATGTAATTTCTCTAGGAACGGGGTAACCCCTCCCTTCTATAAGATTTCCCACACCTTAGCATTAGTTTTCATCTCCTCACACGATAATGGCTCAATCCTACACCTATCCCCACCCATCTTCAATGGAAAAAATCTCACAAGAGATAAACCACACAAAAAGCAAATGCAACAAAGCAACAAGGCCAAAGAGAAAAATACACCCAGAAAGCATGCGGGCTTGCCTTTCGAGGTACAAAGAAAAATGATAACCAAAAACCTCCTTCACAAACAACTCATCCCACAATTTCCAATGAGCACCACCAACATCAAGTGTCTTATTAGCATGGCATAATAATAATAACTTCGCCAACCCTTAAGAACCCCTAAAGAGATGTCCCCCACCAAACCATTAGAAGCTCCCATTATTAAGAAAGGATAAAAGCTCCACCGAAAGTTTATCATTAACCCCCCATGATCTAGCTAATGCCACACCAAGATTCACCAACAAATCCACCACACCATTTTCCTCATGAAAGACATGCAAAATATAAGCATCATCAAAATCATTCAACATAGAGATGGCGCCCACAATAAATCTTTCAATAGTCCAAGGAGGGGATGTTGGCATATAGTTTTCATTGATGTCAAAAGTGCAAATCATGCAAGGGAGATTGTTGGCACAATGACAAAGGATGAGTGTGAGAGCAGTGGATCTGATGGAAAATTAGTTGGCAGATTTGATATGGGTTTTTCGAGAGCATTCTAGTGTTGTACTCTGCAGGACCAGAAAATGAAGGATTCGCTCAGAATGGATTTAAGTATGCTCTCGGGTGATTCTAGGGTTTACCAATAAATCCTAATATGTTTATAGTCATGGAATTCTCAATATGTTCTTCTATTTTGACATTGATTTTCAACAACAGGTAATCAGTCACATAAGTTACAACTTATGTTGTTGAAATCGTGAGGGTGACCGGCCCCTATGCCTAACACTCAAGGTTACACATATCCAATAGGTCAGGGAGATAGTTCAATATTGGTAGGACTCGCCCTGGAGTCTCTTCAACATCACGATAACTATGCCATCGGTGAGACACTAGGTCATCGAAGGGAGTTCTATGAACATCTCTTTGATAGAGCGATAAGGAGTAAGGAAGCACTACGTGTGAGACCTATCCATAATGACATGGATGATAGTGATGAAGATGTAGACATGTGGCATGACAGGATTGAGTAAATGATAATCCACATCCTTGTTGTGGATTATGATGTAGTGACATGACAATGAGGTGGACAAGTGATGGCATCAAGGGTCTTCATCGGCATGATTGAAGGTTGAAGAAGGCCTCTTTGATAGAGTGATGGGAGAGTGTGAGGTTGACTGTGGTACCCGATAAGGAAAGGATAATGTGCATCAGTGATACAGTTAGAAAATGAATGAAAGAACGACATGTGGTAGGAAGTGACTTAGACAATGGAGTTTCGGTGAGTTGCGGGTTTTCAGAACTTCATAACCTCTAACAAGAGGTTCTGAGGTTCAAATTTTTAGCGACTTAGTGATGTGCGATGGAAGGCACATGGTGGGACCCAACAGGATGGTGATGATGACAGATTGTGATGGAGAAGAATAGGTGGTGAAGAGTGATTGCTTGATATGCTAATTCACATCATTGTTGTGAAATAGGCGATGATGACATGGAGGATAGATGGCATGTGAGTCCATGCGGTGTTGTAGTGAATGGAGTTTATCGATAAGAATCTAATGAGTCTCATCCCAGTATGGTATTGTGTCTTCAATGGTCATAAAGCAACATGGTGATAGGTGATTAATTACAAGATCAACGATGTAGATTTTAACGACTGCTTATCATACATTCAAGGTTTAAAGGAATGATGATGAATAGAGTATCATAGGATCAGGGCGTGAAAGAAGAGGATCGATAGACACAATTCAAAGATTGAAATCTAAAATGGCTTGACAGTGTGAACAAGAATTTTTTCCTGCAAACCGACATAAAGGAAGGAATTGATTGGTCCAACTGCACCAACGACCAATTTAAATTAAGATTTGATCTTCAAGGCAACAACACAGATTGTAGAGGTGATCGAGATCAAATCAAATCGAATTATCAGGAGAATGCATTGAATGCATATTTGATTCTAGGGTTTGACAAAGAATGAATGAAGGAAAATTCTCTATAGCAGAATTAAGTGTTGGGTAGCTTGATGCAAGATATGGAAATATCTGGTAAACTCTATTAGATATCTTAATTATAAGTTGGACAGTGGTGTGTGTGGCTCGAGGTAGAATATTTAAGAAAATTTGAATGGTGGTGAGAATCTCAAGGTAGAGATTACAAATCGATGGAGATAAGAAAAAAGAAGACAATTAGAGAATTGTTTATGTTGTTGTATCTATTGTAAGTGAAAAGAGTGTGTAGTCTGCAAGTTCAGAGTGTGCTGAATAGAGTAATGTATAGCTGAGTATGCTAAAAAAGAAGTGTGATGAGAAGTAGTGCAACAAATAGTGAATACACATATGTGTGTATCCTAGACACAATATAGATCATCATCTAGGTTTGCATTCAGGAGAGTGCAAGTGTGTGAAACACTACAAAGCATAAAAAGAGTAGAAGAGAGTGCAAAGTAGAGTGTGTGTGCTGTTGAGAGCGTAGCTTCAGCAGTTGAAAGTGAGTTGCAGTGTGTACAACAAAGTACTGATTATAATGTTGCATTATCAGGTTTTGTAGAACCACTTTTATGCAGATTTAATTTTGTAATCCTACAAAGGTTTTAGCCTCATTGTATTGAGTTGTAGCTCAGATTAGGGTGTTGTTGCATCCTTGGAGTTGTAGCTCCTAAAACAGGGAATTGTAGTCTCCTTGAATTTGTTGCTTCTAAATTAGGGTGTTTTTGCATCCTTAAGGTTGTATCCCTTAAAAGTTGTAATTGAAGATTTCATTTGTAATGTTGGATTTGAGTAGTAGACTCAAGAAGCTTTGTCACTGTGGTTTTTCCCATCTTGGGTTTTCCACATACATCTAGTGTTATGTGTTGTTTTTTTATGTGCATGTGTTTTCCAAATTGGTTTATGCTTTAATCTGCACATTGAGTATTTTAGAAGTTAATTTGCTTGAGAGTTTGGATATTAGAATTTTTAATATCTATTGATTCACCCCCCTCTTAGTAGATCATTATGTTATAACAATTGGTATTAGAGCCCCAGGTCCCCTGGGAGAAGTGAACACAATGGCAAGTCAGGAAGGTTCATGCAAGCCACCAAGATTTGATGGAATAAATTATGCTAAATGGAGCTCATTAATGGAAGGATACTTAGGTTCTCTAGGAACTAAAGTTTGGATGTTTTTCAAGACCAAATATACTATTCGTACTACTACACCTACTGATCCTACAGGAAAAAAGGATTATGAGAGCAATAAGAAAGCTTGGTTTGCCATTATGAACAATTTGTTTGATTATTTTTTATGTGTTTTTTATGCACTTCTCAACACAGGCAATGCATAGATGCACTACCTCTCTTGAAAGATAATCTTCCACAATCAAATTGTAGAACACTATCCCAAGGTCTCTAATGTCAAGTCTTGATAGTGCTTGGAATATCTCAGTTGATTTATGTGATTTGTTGGAATCACAAGGCAGACTTATGGATGAGTTACAAAGTGTGGGAAGTTGGGTCTACAAATGGAGTTCTTAAGATGGGAAAGTTGTGCGTTTGTTGCAGGTTCAAATAGCAGTCTAGAACTCCATTTTATCATTGGATTTAGCTTTACAATGTGCAATGAACCTTGCCTATGGTTAGTTATTAAAAAAAAGAGGAAAAGGGTAGGGAAGAGAAGAGGTTCTTGGATCTGAAACTATGAATGAACAGTGATCATGGAGGCTGCTACAATAGACAAACTCCCTAAATTGGGTTTTGCTTGGCCAAGAGGAACCTACAGTTACACAAAACCAGTGCAATCTTCTAAGGGCTGTAAATTTTCAGATTGCACATGCACATGCGATTGAACTAAGTTGCAACATTGAAATCAAGAAGCCTAGGCTAACTTTACACAATAGTTTGTCATCAACAAGTGCTAAAAGTATGGGCTAAAAGTTCGTCAAATACCATAACAACAATTTCCATTATCACTTCCATTCAAGAATCTACAACTAAAACTACTATGGAAGGTAGAACCATGCATGCAAGATGAGAAAAATCAAAGAGAACATCCATAAAATCATGCAATGTTGTCTTCTATTGTTGCAAATGCTTTTTTACTCCAGCTCTCCAACCCTTTACAAATGAGGGGCAAGTCCCTATTTATAGTTTTCCAAAGCCCAAATGAACGACTAGGATTGAATTACAATGAATGGCCCAGATTTGTTTACATTAGGGCTTCACCTACCCCCTAATATCCAGCAATTTAAAATACATCTTTTGTCATTTTCCCTATTTCATCCTCTAGTGACAACACTATAGCAGTTTTGTCATTTAGCTGATTGCCCTTTTCACTATAGTTGAAACTATCGGAAGGATGCCTTTGCTTGATGGACTTGCATCATTCTTCGTTGGATCAAACGAGCCCATCGACGACTGGCATCAATGGATTGGTTGCCCCTGATTCGAGGGACAGGTCATCATCGTCTAGTGAAAAGTAGGACAACTCCCTCATGCCTTCTTCAAGGCCACCCACATTTTTGTCATTAACTTCCATGGCACATGCCTTCTTCTAACGCCAACCCTGTTGATGGGTGCTATGAGGAAAGGTGGGCATGAAATGAATGGTGATAGGAGCGATGCACATTCCTTGTTCAGCTTTCTCAATGGGTCTCCCCAATGGACCTGCGGTAGGCTTCTTGAATCCTACATACTTGTGATCCCACAATAGTGGTTTACAATTTTTGGTCAAACTGGACACTGAAATAATTTTTTTTAACTAAATCTTTATTTTCGGGCACCTATAGCGGCTAAACTGTGAGGAATTTGAATATGATGCAAACTAGAGTTTCATGAAATTTCATCTATAGATTCTAAATATATTTTTTTCAAAATTTTTGGAATCAGTTTGCACTTCATTTTCCATCTCCTTCGAAAACTAGTTTTCTTCAAAAAACAACATTTTTAAAAAGTGACGCTCACCGTATAACACAACTTTTTTTCATGAAGGATAAAATTCTAATTCTTTCGAATTTAGATTTGTAACTCTGATATCTAGTGCTTCAACTTGGTTAGATAGTTTTTTATTGAATATTTTTTCTTTAATCAAGTTTGAAAGTCAAACCAATTACAATTCAGACAAAGCACGACCGTATAACGTATAACTTTTTTTGTATGTATCAAAATTCAATTTTTCTTTTTTGGTTGGATCGAGGACTTCAATATATAGTGCATTCATATTTTTTATTTATTTTTTGATAATCTGTTATTTTTCCACATGTGTAGAATAGAGAGATTGATTTTCGGTGAAAAACCTACATTCACAAGAAATAAAAAATAAATATAATAATCAAATTAAATTTTATTAAAATTATACTTTTTTGGAAGCTTATGATAAGGACTACATACTTACAAAAAAATAAATTTTAAATGAATTCATTTGATCCCCCAAAAGTTAAATCAAAAGTGGTTTTTTATCAGCATTTTGATAGGTGTAAAGGAGACTCTGTTATAGTTATGGTTTAAAATTAGCAGGGTTCTATCCAAGGGGGCTTGGTCTAAGGTGGTTTGATGAAACCCTCTTCAATTGGAATCCTTTAAATGGAAAATTTCAAGGCTTAAATCATTATATTTTCTAAAAATATGTGATTTTAGCAAAAATTTGGATCATACACAAATCAAGGCAAACGTTTGTCAAATCCTACAAACTCCTTGTTAGATCCATCCATGCATCTCAAAAGATCATAATATTCATATTTGGAGCTCATTTGGACCATAAAAATTAATGTGGGCCCAAGGGGACGGGTAGCGAACGGGGGACAACAAACTAGAAGGGAAGTTCCTAGACCTCACAAAACTTAGCAAAACCAATATTTTTTAATTATAGCACATGGGAAAAGGGGAAGGAAGCATGCCAAGAAAAACTTCCTCAAGATTGGACTCATTTAAAAAAAGCGAAAGCTTGGAAGGGGAAAGTCGGAGGGTCATTGCCCTTTGAAATGGCAATGAGCACATGGCGGCATGGAAGGAAAGTCTCGGATGACAACGGAGGGACGGAGTCCCGGAAATGGCCACAGAGGGACGGAGTCCCAGAAATGGCCATGAACGGGCCGGGTCCCGGAGGACAGGTCGCCGGGTGTCAATGGATGTTCAAAATGGCCACAGAGGGATGGAGTCCCGGAAATGGCCACAAAGGGGTCGAGTTCCGGAGGCCGGGTCGCCGGGGGTCTGCGGATGTTCAAAATGGCCACAGAGGGGCGGAGTCCCAGAAATGGCCACGGAAGGGCCAGGTTCTGGAGGCTGAGTCGTCGGGGGCTGATGAATGTTCAAAATGGCCAAGGAGGGACAGAGTCTTGGAAACAACCACGAAGGGGTCGGGTTGACGAGGGACAGGGGATGTTCAAAATGGCTACGGAGGGGCCAAGTTCTAGAGGTCGGGTCGCCAGGGGCCGATAGAAGTTCAAAATGACCAAGGAGGGACGAAGTCCCAGAAATGGCCATGGAGGGGCCAGGTTTCGTAGATTGGGTCGTCGGGGGCTGGCGGAAGTTCAAAATGGCCAAGGAGGGACGGAGTCCCAGAAATGGCCACGAAGGGGCAGGGTTCTAGAGATCGGGTCGTCAGGGACTGGCAGATGTTCAAAATAGCCAAGGAGGGATGGAGTCTCAGAAATGGCACGGAGGGGACGGGTTCCAGAGGCTGGGTTGCCGGGGGCTAGCGGATGTTCAAAACGGCCACGGAGGGGCCGAGTCCTAGAATGAATTTTTTGCAACTTCCCGAAACTTAACGAAACTTTGGCAATTCACTTAGGCACCACAAAAACATCCCAAATCCATATGAAACTTGTCCCCAAAGTCAAAAATGAAGGAAAAAGTGAATCGAGTGAGCAGGGAAATTCAACCAAGGAAATCCGGTAGGGTGGACCTAAAGGACATAGAAAACTTGTGGGGGGAACATGGTCAACTTGAAATGATACTATGAGGCTCACTGACCATTTTAGATGCCAAAATTAGGGGCACACAAAACGAGGCAATGACACAAAACGACCCAACAAGGCAACAGGAAGAGAGGGTCCACATTCCAAACGGGGTGTGTGTGCAAAACATGTAGAACAATTATGTGCATGGAAAAGTCATGCATTGCAAAATTGCTTATGATGTCTGGGAAAAATTGAAGATCTATGAAGGTGACACCAAAGTAAAGTTGGAAAAGTTACAAGTGTTGAGAGAAAAATTTGAAGGCTTGAAGGTAACTGAAGAAGAGAATATTCCAGACTATCTTCAAAGAGTTGATTATGTGGTAAATGCCATTAAAGGATATGGTGTATAATTGAAAGAAGAAGATGTTGTATTGAAAGTTCTCAGGTCTATGACAACTGAATATGATTCAAAGATTTTTGCTATCAAAGAAGGAAAGATAAATTGATAAACTTACTCTTGATGAGGTGCATGGCATAATTACTGCATATGAGATGAGAATTCTAGATGCCGAGTCATCTAGGAGAGAAGTTGCATTTAAGGTTTTCAAGAAAGAAAAATATGAAGATGATAAGAATTAAAAAATTGTTTTCATTGCATTTTATCACGAACAAACCGATGAGGAAGAAGCAAACTTCATAAGAAGACTAAGGAGAGGATCTGGTAAGTATAAAGGTAATCTCCCTTTCAAGTGTTTTAATTGTGGCAGAATAGGTCATTTTGCTTCAAAGTGTCCATATGGTAAAGAGGACAACTCCAAGAAAGAAGAAGATACCATAAAGAAGGAAATGTTAATCCAAAAAGGAAGAATTTTGGAAAGAAAAAGAGTCTATACATCAATGAAGAAAGTGAAGCATTTGATGTGAGTGATAATTCAGAAGAGGATCAAGACCATGCCCTTGTAATGAAAGAAGATGGAAGAGAATTTCTATTTATGGCTAAATAAACTAAGGATCAGAAAGATGCACAAATTGAGGACTCACATGAAGGAGAAGAGGACGTAGTTGTTGATCTTGAAGGAGAATTAATCAATTCTCTTGAAGATCTTGATGAACTAAGAGACAAATATGATTATCTTAAGAAAGAAAATAAGATTGAAAAAGAATGCTCAAAAGGAGACTAACAGATTAACTCAAGAACTTGAGGAATCCAATAAGGTGATAGTTGGTCTGAAAGTTCATGTAGAAGAGCTCAAAAGAGTTGAAGATGTTATGAAATCTAAATTGAAATATGAGATGGATAGATGCTTGAAACTTGAGGTAGAAATAGTTTCCTTAAGAAAAGAATTGGAGAAAGCTAATGAGCAGATCAATAAAGGTCTAAAGTTAAAAGGTGGTACTAATATTCTAGATAAATTGCTAAGTACACAAAAGCTAGCTAATAAAGAAAAATCAGGCTTGAGACTTGAAAAAGGAAAAAGTTCATTTGTTGATGCTTCTGTAAAGCTCTATGAAAGATTCAGAGAAGAAGAAAAATCAGTCCCCAATGGTGAAAAATCTGACAAAGGAGAAGCCTCTAAAGGTGAAAAGAAGTCAGCTATGGTTGAGAAATATGATAAAGAGAAGAAACTAGGTGAAGACAAGAAAGTTAACAAGATAGTCCCTTATCGACAAAAGAAGAAGCAGAATACTAAGAGAACAAACAACGATGGTTTCACAAGAGTACACTATCCAAGGAGACCTAGGTAAAGAATATCTCCTCATCTAGCGGAAGGAAACTCCATGACTAGGTACTCATCATACTTCAATGGGTGTTGCTATACTTGTAACAATTTTGGTCAAAGGGCTAGAGAATGTAGAGTCATTCCAAGGAAGAATACAAATTTTGTGAGCAGGAATTCATTTGCTCCCTTGGTTGACATGAATATAGTTTGTTATAATTGCAATAACATTAGTCATGTAGCTATAAACTATAGAGCAAGATTTACAGGACCAAATGTGAAATATGAGAAGAAGAAATCCTCACCTCCTAAAATGGAAAAAGAAAATAATACTTCTGAGACAGATGAAAGGAAATATGCAAAGAAACCAAAGAAGATATGGAAGGAGAAAGAGAAAAATTATGCTCAATCCATGATTTCTCAAACAACACTACATGTAAAGGAACAATATTTATGGGTAATTGATAGTGGCTACTCCAAGCACATGACTGGAGATAAAAATAAATTCATTGAACTTGAAATGAGAAAAGGAGGATCAGTAAGCCTAGGTGATAATATTGTTGTCAAGATTCGTGGAAAAGGAATTCTGAGCATAGGTGGGAAGAATAAGACCAAAGATGTGCTCTATGTTGAAGGTCTGAAACATAATCTTCTTAGTGTCAACCAAATGTGTGATAATAGATACAAAGTTGTATTTAATTATGAAGGCTACAAAATAAGAAAGAATGGTAAGACAATTGCTCAAGGTGTGAGGACCAACAACAATCTATACAATCTCAGTGATGTACAAGGCCAAACATTTCTAATCATCCAAGCAGATGAGAGTTGGTTGTGGCATAGAAGACTATGACATGTAAATTTTGACAATCTATTGAAGATAAGCTCAAAAGAATTAGTCAGAAATATGCCTAAGATTGCAAATCCTAAAAATACCATCTTCCAAGGATTCCAACAAGGAAAGCAAGCAAAGTTTAAGTTTCCTACAAATGATTATTCAGCTACAAAACCCTTGGAGATAATTTATACTAATCTATGTGGTCCAATGAGGACAAGGGCATTTCAAGGAGAAATATATTTCATGCTATTGATTGATGATTATACTAGAATGGCATGGGTCACGTTTTTGAAGGAGAAGGCTTAAATGTTTGAAAATTTTAAACTCTATAAGAAACTGGTAGAAAATGAGACTGGAAGAAGAATCAAATGTCTCAGATCAAATAGAGGTGGAGAGTTTACATCAAGTGAATTCAAAGAGTATTGTGAAAATCATGGAATGAAATGCTAGTATTTAGCTCCAAGAACACCACAACAAAATGGTGTGTTAGAGAGAAGAAATAGGATTGTGAAGGAGATGGCTAGAGCCATGTTGAATGAGGCATAGTTGACAGATACATTTTGGAAAGAAGCAGTACAAAATGTTGTATACATTAAAAAAAAAGATCTTATTAGATTTAACAGTGGTAGAATTCCATATGAATTGTGGTTTGGTAGGCCTGCATCAGTCAAGCACTTCAAAGTATTTGGCAGTAAATGCTATATTAAAAGAGAAGATGAAGATTTAGGAAGTTTTGAGTCAAGATGTGATGAAGGGATATTCTTGGGGTATTCCAGCCAAATCAAAGCTTATAAATGTTACAACAAGATATTGCATAAAATTTTAGAGAGCATACATGTCAAGGTTTATGAAAATACAAACCAAGAAAAGTCCAACAGAAACAATCTTGAAATAGAATCAAATGATGAGGATATAGGTGCAGTAGCTAAAGAAGAAGAGTAAGAAGAAGAGAATGAGCAAGAGGATAAACTTGCTCCTGCAAAATATGTGCAAAAAGATCATCCCACAAATCAAATAATTGGTGATAAGAATGAAGGTGTACGAAAAAGAAGAAGGCTTTCTAAGGATAAGGAATAGGTGAACTTTGCACTCTTATCTCAGATTGAACCAAAAGGTTTTGATGAATCTAGTAAGGATGAGAGTTGGATACAAGCAATGGAAGAGGAACTTGATCAGATTGAAAAGAACAAAACATGGGAATTGGTACCTAGACCATCAAGCAAGAATGTAATTGGCACCAAATGGGTATTCATAAATATGTTGAATGAAGATGGAGTTGTGATTAGAAACAAAGAAAGGTTAGTGTTCAAGGGATATGCACAAGTTGAAGGAATTGATCATGAAGAAAAATTTGCCCCTATTGCAAGGTTAGAAGCAATAAGAATGTTCCTTGCATTCTCAATGTACAAAGGATTTAAAGTCTATCAAATGGATGTCAAATTTGCATTGTTGAATGGAAACCTCGAGGAGAAAGTATACAATGAACAGCCAAAATGTTTTTAGATGTCAGAAGATGATGATTATGTCTGCAGATTGAAAAAAGTATTGTATGGTCTAAAACAAGCCCCAAGGGCATGGTATTCAAGACTAGATCAATATCTACAACCATAAGGATTCAAGAAAGGTTGTGTTGATAACAATTTGTATCTCAAATCTGAAGGTAAGCATATGATCATTGTTGTCGTGTATGTAGATGATATTATATTTGGTGGTAGTAGTGATAAAATGTGCAAAATATTTTCCACAAACATGCAAGATGAGTTTGAAATGTCCATGCTAGGAGAACTCATATTTTTTCTTGGTTTGCAAATTACACAAACTAATAAAGGTATATTTATATCACAAACCAAGTATGCAAAAGAAATGCTTAAAAAAATTGGCATGGAGGATTGCAGACCAATCAATACTCCCATGATTACTGGATGCAAGTTGAACAAATCAAATGAGTCACCTGATGCAAATCAAACTTTGTATAGAACAATGATTGGAAGTTGTTATATTTAACTACATCTAGGCCAAATATAATACAAGTAGTTTTTATGGTAGCAAGGTTTCAGGCTGCCCCAAAGGAATCTCATGTCAATGCAGTAAAAAGAATTCTTAAATACATCAAACACATTGTTGACTATGGGCAGTGGTATCCCAAGTGTAAGGATTTCTCATTAACAACATATACAGATGCAAATTGGGTAGGAAGTGTAGATGACAAGAAGCGTACTAGTGGTGGAGCGTTCTTCTTGGGGAACAAATTGGTTTCCTAGATGAGCGAAAAGCAAGATTCCATCACTCTTTCTACTACAGAAGTAGAATATGTTGCTACTGTTGCATGTTGTACACAAGTCTTGTGGATGAAGCAGACATTAAAAGACATCAAAGTGGAATACAAAGAGCCTATCCATATTCTTTGTGATAATTTTAGTGCCATTAACATATCAAAGAATCTAGTGATGCACTCCAAAACCAAGCATATATCAATCAAGTATCACTTCATCAGAGAGAAGGTTGCAGATAAGGAAGTCAACATGGAGTATGTTCTAGAAAAGGAATAAGTGGCTAACATATTTACAAAGCCTCTTCCTACAGAGCAGTTTGAATACTTGAGGTAGAAGCTAGGAGTAGTTTCTCCCACCTCATATCACTAAACATTAGTGATAGGGCATATATCCAAGGGGAGCTTCATTGATCATTTATTTGACCCTGGTGAAGCATAATGTGATCAAGTCAAGTAAAATCTTGTTTTACAAATTTCTACTGACTTGATGGTTGCAACATTTGTCAAATTTAATCATTTCCTCAAGGGGAGTGTACCCTTTGTCATTGATATCAAAAGGGGAGAATTGTGAAGCATGTTGCGAAGAGAAGAGATATATGTCACAGGGGGAATTGTTATGTTGTGTGAATAATCAAGTTGGTATAGAGCTTCAATGTATCTTATATGAGTGCTTCAAGTTTTCCTATCAATGTCAAAGTGGGAGATTGTTGGCATATAGTTGTCATTGATGTAAAAAGTGCAAATCATGCAAGGGAGATTGTTGGAATAATGACAAAGGATGAGTGTGAGAGCAGTGGATCTAATGGAAAATTAGGTGGTAGACTCGATATGGGTTTTTTGAGAGCATTCCAGTGTTGTGCTCTGCAGGACCAGAAAATGAAGGATTCACTCATAATGAATTTAAGTATGCTCTCGAGTGATTCTAGGATTTACAGATAAATCCTAATATGTTTACAGTCATGGCATCCTCAATATGTTCTTCTATTTTGACTTTGACTGTCAACATCAGGTAACCAGTCACGTAAGTTACAACTTATGTTGTTGAAATCATGAGGGTGATCGGCCCCTTTGCCTAGTGCTCAAGGTTACACATATCCAACGGGTCGGGGAGATAGTTCAATTATGACAGGACTTGCCCTAGAGTCTCTTTAATAGCACGATAGCTATGTCATCGACAAGACACTGGGTCATGAAAGGGAGTTCTATGAACGTCTCTTCAATAGAGCAACAAGGAGTAAGGAAGCACTCCATGTGGGACCCAACCATAATGACATGGATGATAGTGATGACGATGCAGACATGTGGCATGACGAGATTGAGTAAACGGAAATCCACATCCTTTTTGTGGATTACGATGCAATGACATGGAGATGAGGTGGACAGGTGATGTCATCAAGGGTCTTCATTAGCGTGACTAAAGGTCATCAATGAGACTTGTTCAAATGTTTCCTAGACAACTCGATGACCAACCCATCAGTAAGACAATATGGTATCACCAGGACCTTGAAGGTCTCTTCGAAAGAGCGATGGGAGAGTGTGAGGCTGATTGTGGGACCCGGTAAGGAAAGGATGATGTGCATTGGTGATACAGTCAGAAAATGAATGAAAGAATGACACATGGCAGGAAGTGACTTAGCGAATGGAGTGTCGGTGAGTCACAAGTTTTCAAAACTTCATAACCTCCAACAAGAGGTTCTGAGGTTCGGGTTTTTAGCGACTTAGCGATGTGCAATGGAAGGTGTATGGTGGGACCTAATGGGATGGTGACGATGACAAATTGTGATGAAGAAGAATAGGTGGCGAAGAGTGATCACTTGATATGCTAATTTGCATTGTTGTTGCAAATTAGGTGGCAATGACATGGAGGACATATGGCATGTGAGCTCATGCGGTGTCGTAGCGAATGGAGTTTATCGGTAGGACTCTAATGAGTCTTAGCCTGATACGGTATCGTGTCTTCAATGGGCATAAAGCAACATGGTGATAGGTGATTACTCACAAGATTGACGATGGAGATTTGAATGACAGTTTATCCAATGGTCAGGGTTTAAAGGCACGACAATGAACAAAGGATCGTAGGATCAGGGCATGAAAGAAGAGGATTGATAGCCAAAATTCAAAGATAGAAATCTGAAATGGCTCGACAGTGTGAACAAGGATTTTCGCTTGCAAACTGACATAGAGGAAGGAATTAATTGGTCCAACTGCACTAGCGACCAATTTAAATGAAGATTTGATCTTCAAGGAAGCAACAAAAATTGTAGAGGTGATCGAGATCAAATCAGATCAAATGATCAAGAGAATGCATTGAATGCATATTTGATTCTAGGGTTTGATAGAGAATGAATGAAGGAAAATTCTCTATAGCAGAATTAAGTGTTGGGAAACTCAATGCAAGATATGGAAATATCCGGTAAACTCTATCAAATATCTTAATTATGAGCTCGACAGTGGTGTGCATGGATTGAGGTAGAATAATTGAGAAGATCTTAACGATGGTGGGAATCTCAAGGTAGAGATTGTAGATTGGTGGAGTTAAGCAAAAAGAAGACAATTAGAGAATTGTCTACGTTGTTGCATATGTTGTAAGTGAAAAGAGTGTGTAGTCTACAAGTGCAGAGTGTGTTGAATAGAGTAATGTATAGCTAAGTATACAACAAAGAAAGTATTATGAGAAGTAGTGCAACAGATAGTGAATACACATATGTGTGTAGCATAGACACAATACAGATCATCATCTAGGTTTGCATTCAGGAGAGTGCAAGTGTGTGAAACACTATAGAGAAGAAAAAGAGTAGAAGAGAGTGCAGAGTAGAGTGTGTGTGTTGTTGAGAGTGCAGCTTCAACAACTGAAAGTTAGTTGTAGTGTGTGAAACAAAGTGTTGATTATAATGTTGCATTATCAGGTTTTGAAGAACCACTTTTATGCAAATTTTAGTTTGTAATCTTGTAGAGGTTGTAGCCTCATTGTATTGAGTTGTAGCTTAGATTAGGTTGTTGTTGCATCCTTGGAGGTGTAGCTCCTAAAATAGGGGATTGTAGTCTCCTTGAAGTTGTTGCTTCTAAATTAAGGTGTTGTTGCATCCTTAGGGTTGTAGCCCTTAAAAGTTGTAATTGAAGATTTCATTTGTGATGTTGGATTTGAGCAATAGACTCAAGCAACTTTGTCACCATGGTTTTTCCCATCTTGGGTTTTCCACGTACATCTAGTGTTATGTGTTGTTCTTTTATGTGTGTGTGGTTTCCAAATTGGTTTATGCTTTAATTTGTGCATTGAGTATTTTAGAATTTAATCTTCTTGAGAGTTTAGAGATTAAAAGTTTTAATATCTACTAATTCACCCCCCTCTCAGTAGATCAGTGTGTTCTAACAGGGGATAATTTACTAAGGTAATTAATAATATTCAATGAGTCCCCTTCAACCTAAATTTTGGAAATCCCCTTCTCCCTAGCCAACTTAATGCCATGATAGGCTACCACACAAATGATAGCATAGTTGTGGTTTATGTTTTGTGATAATATTTTCAAAATCTTTTTTATAGATTTTGTAATAAAAATTCTAAAAATACTCCAAATTTTCATTTTTTCACTTGTTGGGAAGACTTTCAAATTCCCCCCATTGAGGTGATTAGGTTACTTTGTTGTTAGTGTTCTTTACATTATGAAGTTTTGAACCATAGACTTCTATTTTGTTCAATGGTGGTCATTTAAGCACTACTTTTTGTATGAGTCGTAGGTAGAGAAAGGATTGTATGTTGCTTTCATGTTGCTTGGTGGGTGATCCCACAATACCGGTTTACAATTTTTGGACAAATTGGACATTGAATTGAATTTTTTAACTAAATCTTCACTTCTGGGCTCCTATAGCTGCTAAATTGTGAGGAATTTGAAGATGATGCAAACTAGTGATTTGTGATATTTTGTCTATAGATTCCAAATATATATTTTTAAAAAAAACTGGAATCAGATTGCATTTCTTTTTATATCTTCAAAAAATAGTTTTTAACTATAAACACCATTTTTAAAGAGTGGCATGTACTTGCTAACACAACTTTTTTTCTATGAAGGATAAAATTCTAATTTTTTTGAATTTAGATTTGTAACTATGATATCTAATGCATGCAATTGGTTTCATAGCATTTCATTTGAATATTTTTTCTTAATTAAGTTTTGAATTCAAACTAGTTACAATTTAGACATGATTTACTTGCTAACACAACATTTTTTGCATGTATTGAAATTCAATTTTTTTGTTGGATCAGGGACATCAATATCTAGTGCATATATATTTTTCTTTTTCTTTTTTTGATAATCTACTATTTTTCCACGTGTAGAACATAGAGCTTGATTTCCAATGAAAAACTTATGTTTAATTAAACTAAAAAAATACATAATAAAACCAAAACATATTAAAATTATATTCAATGGATAGCTCGTTTTGAGGACTACCATCATCTAGTTGGGTCTGTGTATTTTCCTCCATTTTCATCCTTTTTTTTTTTATTCAAGGGGTAAACGCTTTTGGCCAGAGCTATGAACCGGAATACAACCATTGAACAATATCACCCCAACGGGGTTTGAACCTTGGTGACAAGAACAACAATGCCACCTATAAACCATCACACCATGCCAATATCGGCATCCATTTTCATCCTCAACCTAAGCTTTGAAATGAATTTTTTTACATAAATTTGGTAGAAGAGGGGGAGAAGGGAAAAAAGGGGGGTTCAGGTTCGAGCGAACCCCCCTTGACCACTTCGAGCGAAGGGGGGTTCGATTGAAGGAGGCTTGCTTGAAGGGGGGTTTGCTCGAACCCCCCTCGACCCCTTTGAGTGAAGGGGATTCGATCGAATCCCCCTTGTTTTGAATTTTTCCTTTGTTAAATCATTTACAAAAACGTGCCCAAAAAAGATGACATCACAAAAGGGGTTCGTGGGGGGTATGAGCAAACACCTTTTTGGGTTCATGCGAACCCCAAGGGCTTGAGCAAAACCCTAAAAACCATTTTTTTTTCTTCAGAGCATTTTTGAAATTTTCCTTACTCAATAGAACTATAAACTAGTTTTGTGCGATCACCTTGGTAATGGTGTTTTGGAGAATTTTTTTCACATATAGTGTTGGGAACTTCACCCAATCTATGTACCAGCATGTTTATTTTCTCTATATGTTTATTTTCTTCTTCATTATAATATATGGTCACAAGCTAATCCTTAAGAATATGAACCAATGATGAAACAAAATCAAGACCCAAATTATCACAACCCTCCATCTACCAAAAACCTTGTTTAGTTCAAGTATTAATCATAAATTAAGAAATCAATGGCATATTGTATGCAATAAGTAAGCCAATTTTTTTCCCAATTTCTTGCTTGATGACAATCTAAAATTAATTTTCTAATTCTTTATAGATAACATTTTACACAAAAACTAATTCCCCATCTTCATAATTAGATCAAAACATCAGGGATATAGAATTTGAACATTATATAAAATCGCCATAAAATGAATATGAACAATACATATGAAATAAAATGAAAAAAATTGTAAAAGGTCTCAATGAGATAAATAGATAGAGAATTTAGGCCCCTAGGGTGTAGATTGGTTGGTCAAGCCATTGAAAGACACGAACGATCGATGCAGGTTCAAACCTCGACTCACCCAACCATGCACACTATGGGGCAGGTGTTGGGAAATCACACAGCCAAGAGGGGATTAGTCTCGCCTAGTAACAAAAACTTGAGAGAAGCCCAAACAGTTGCGGGGATACCCCTCTAAGATATAAAAAAAAAATAGATAGAGCATTTAATGTTATTTAGCCAAAATTAGATTGTGGGACCTATCAAGCATGTTTATTTGTTTATATGTCAATTTAATTTTTTAAATGAGTTTCCCAAGCCTTATCTAATTGTCTATTACAAAGATGTTAATTGTGCCTAATATCCTAAGTAGGACAGGTTATAAGAAAATTGTATTCCACTTTACTCAAGTTACAAATCTAACAAATTCTTTGTTCCCAAAGTGTTTTTGGGTGGGTCTAAAAGTGTTCTCAAGATGGTCTATCTATCAATATCATTATGTTCATATGTTGGTTCTTATCTTGGAAACCATTGTTTTTTTCTTATTTGATTACCTTCGTTTCATATTTCATGAGATAAGTTCTAATTGCAAATGTCGATGGATCATGTAATTGCTTGATATCCTTAGTCAACAGATTAGGGAAAAGTGTGTTTCTACTTCTTTTAACTTATGAATTCTTCATTCCCAAACTATCCTTGAGAAGGTCCTAATTTATTAATGGTATAAATATAACAAAGTCTTTGCTCTCAAAGTGTCTCTGGGAGGGTTCATCTATCAATTTCACTGTGTTGTGCATATGAGTTGGTTCTAAGCTTGGCAACCAATGGTATTTTTCTTATTTCATTTATGTGATTTAACATTTCATGAACCAAGTTTCAATTGAAGATTTTAATGTAACTGGGCTTGACATCCTTAAATAGTGTAGTGTTGGAAAAAGTACACCATTACATTTTCACACCATGTTTGGGCTCCCTAATTTAATTGGACTTAATTAAGCCTCTAATTGGCCCAATTATGCATCTACAAGCCTAATTAATTGCAATTTCTGAAAGGGGAACCATGATTTAATTAATGCAATTATGATTTTTAACTTCACTGTCATAATGATTCACTGTGATGTTGGTACCCTTTCTATTGTGCTCAAAGAGGAACTGGATAATAAGTCTATGGAGGAGGGCCCCAACTAGATTGCGGAGGATGTTAAAACCTCCTCTCTCATAAATGGGAGGGTGCTAGTTAGTCTATTGTTTCTGTGTCTTGTTGTGGTTGGGTTGTTTGTTGGCTGTTGGACTGCTATTACTGTATTTTGTTTTTTGGTGGTTTATGTTTTAATGCTATGGACCTAATCTTTTTTAGCCCTTGAGGCTCATCGTGTAAAGGGTACAGCACCCTATAAATGTTGCTTATATTATCAAAAACACCCCGAAATGAATAGGTCTTGGCAATTTAGGTCAGGATCCATTCACCCAAGGGAGAATAGGTCCCCTTTAACTTGTTAAATTCAAATTTAAAATATTTTTTTGGCGGCCTTTTTATGATCCCAATTCTAATTTCAAATGTCATCTTGTAATGTTTAATTTTTGGGAAATTAGAAAATTACCTATAAAAACAAGGTCTTTTATCAATTCAAATCCTAGGAACTCAAGAGTTCAATTACAAGAGCTAAGATTATTTTCAAAGGTGTTCAAGAGTAGATTTCTCAAGCATTTGTTGCAACAATCAAGATCTCAAGCATCATGTCAAGGTTATTTGCATCTATGCATGTTTTTGGAGCTAACATTGTGATGTAGGTTTCAAGCATTCAAGTCAAGATTCAAGCATCAAGATCAACATCCAATCAAGCCATTTCACACAAGATCAAGACCTTGGAGATATGAATTAAGTTTTAGTCCTTCAAGGTTGTCACTCAAGGGTTTGGTGAGTTGCAACATCGCAATTTTTCATTCATCATTCCTTTCATGTTTCATTATTTCAATTCAAGGTTTAATTACCAAAACGGGGTTTGACCAAGGCAAACCCCAATTCACAAAAAAAAACACTTTTTCCCTCTTGTGTGTGTTTGTAGATCTTAGGTTGAAGAAGGATTGAATATCTATCAAAGGAGTAGAATTGCATTTAAGTTGCAAAGTTGACAACATAGTCGTGAAGCCATGGAAAGTCACTTTCAGAATTTAATTCCAAATTTCTGACCGTGAAACCTCGAGGAATAGGGGGTGAAGACCAAGGACCAGAGGACTGTAAAAAAATGTTTTCAACCCTTATAGCAAGACCCATTCTCCCTTGGGCGAATGAGTCCCAAGAGGACACTCAACACAACCTTTTTGTGATAGGTGCATAAAATCACACACTTCTTAGATCTATTGTTACTTACCCTATCCCAAGTCATAAGGAAAACAACAAGTCCTCCATCAAGTTGACTCACCCAAGGGTTGAAAGTCAATATTTCCCTAGGGGATCTCCTTTTTCTAATGAAACTAGGAAGGAAAGTGTAGATGCATACCTCCATTCAAAATCCATCACCCACATTTTCCCCTGTTTCATTTTGGTGAACCCAACATGTTATGCATCAAAAATTCTAAATTTGGAGTCCATTCAAACCCTAGATCTAGGATTTGCATTAGTTTTCATTACATTGCATTCATTTGCATCTCATTTAGGGTTGCTAACATTGCATTAATTTTTCACCTCATTTAGTGTTTTAGGTTTGCATTTTGCATCCTTTAAAATCTAAAAAAATTCAAAAATTTGCATGCATATTCAATTGATTTTGCATAGTAATTGCATAATAGTGTGTGTTGACCCAAAAAATTGTTTGTTTTCTCTCTCTATGTGTCATTCTTCCATTGTGTTTGTTGTTCCATGAGTATTTGGGGAATGATGTCAGTTTCAAACACTATTATATCACTGTAGCAAAGACAATATATATTGACCCCAAATTCGTGGATCCCTTATGTGTTCATATGTGGTGTTATTTATTGCATTGCATCTGGGGGAAACCCATTATCATGAGACAACTTTATTTGGAAACATATCATCGGCATATGACTTTCCAAATAAGCTCTCATGACTCTTATCGCATGACATTTATCATTTTTCTACCTTAAAGCAATTGCTCACAGCATGGTGTTTTGCAATTACTTTAAGGTGGTGGCATACATTGGCATTTTTGCTTCACTTTGTCCACACATGTTGGACTTAGTGGTGCGTTGACATTGGTATTTTTGCTTCACTTTGTTCACATGCATTAGACTTAGTGATGTGTTGACATTGGCATTTTTGCTTCACTTTGTTCATGTATGTTGAACTTAGTGTTGCATTGGCATATCATTTCAAGCATTTTTGTAGCACCTTATTGGAGTTATCAAGGATATAGCTCTTAGTATGGTTGTCAATGGGTACACACCTAGTGAGTATCAAACTTCACTAGATCTTGTGTGTTTCTCATTTTGCTACCTTGTCTTGGGGGCTCACATAGTGAATATTGAACTTCACTAGCCCATAGTGCCTTCGGTTTGTGATTCACCTAGAAAATATCAAACTTTTCTATTGTGCAAGTCATGAACGCCTTTGGGTGTGGATCCTAGCATAACACAACTTGCTATCCTGTGATTATCCATACCCTCCTTTTGCATTTCATGTTGACATTGTGTATGTTTGTGTATGTTGTTTTGTTGCATTACGTACATGTGTGTGTTCCTTTGTGTTTATGTTGTTTTCCCTTGGGATCTTGGATCTTGGGGGCTTGCGTGCTCCTCTAAATCCTTGTTCATCCTATATCTTCAACATTTGTACAATCAGACCCCTCTTGACATAGATTTTCTACTTTAGTGTGAGTAAGCGTAAGTTCATACTCTCACTAAAGTGAGGACTAAATGTAGCATAGAAGATTGTCACCCTTGAAAAATTTCACACTATGTTTTACTCCCCCTTAATTTATTGGTTTTGATTGAACCCCTAATTTCTTTATTATGCATTATAAGGCTTATCCTACCATTTTTCAATAAATTGCAAGCATAGAACAAATGCATTTATTTAATGATGTTCCCCTGGCACCTAAATCCTTGGAAAATAGTGCTAGGATAGGGTCACCCTTGGGCAGCTCTGTCCCCCTATTTTGTCATGCTCAAAATTCAAATATGTCAGTGTTGACATTTTATCATTTCTAATTTATGCTACAAATGTTGGCTATGGGTGTGTGCAAAAAGTTGAGTCCACTTTTTGGCCAAAAAGTGGAAGTGTTTTCCCTGATTTTCAAAATTTGCTTCATTTGACCTTAAAATTTGAAGCACTTAGAGATGGAATCTTAAAAAAAGTCACTAACCATAAAATGTAATACTCGGAGTCTAGTTTCCAAATATGTAATTTATTTTGATACTCGGATGATATAAATTGATTTTCAATAGGTGTTTCTAAAAACCACTGTTTAAAAGTCACTTTTTTTAACCATACCATGCACGTGTATGTCATCCATATTTTGACCTAAATAATCATATTTTTCTAAATCCTTTTGGGAAAAGATTTGCAACTCACTGAAACACAATTTTGATATTTTTTGTAATTTTTTATTGAGTTTTTTTTTGTTAAATTTTTATTGGTCATATTTGTTGTTTTGAAAAATCGCCATGTACGTCACACATAAGATGACCTAAACTTATCATTTTTTGATTTTTTTTCAAATTAAAAAGAATTGTCTGAAGTACGTTTTTGTACAATTCATTTTTCAAAAAAATATTTTAATAAAAAGTTATTAAAATATTAAAAAACCTTGGTATTTCAAGTTTATGGACCAATTTCATTAGAAATTAATTGAAAAATAGAAAAAATAATCGAATTGTAAAAAAATTAAATATTTGGAATCTACACTGTCTCATCTATAATAGGTTTTAATTTCATCAAAAAATTCTACAAAAAAGGTCTTCAGACATATGTCCAAAGTCACTATTTTCTTGTGACATTGACATGACCTTCAAGTTGCAGGTCAAACCAAGTCCAAAGCTTAGGTTTGGGTCCCCAAGCCTTTTCCCGAATCGAAAAACAAAGCAAAAACTTGACCAAAAATTCAAATTTTAAAAAACGGGATCTCGTTTCATAAAAAATTTTTTTTTTTATGCTTTTAAGAAACAAGATCCTTTTTCATATATATATATATATATGCTATTAAGAAATGGGATCTCATTTCTTAAAAGCATAAATTTTATTTTATTTTTATGTTTTTTTGAAACAGGATCCCATTTTTTATAAAAAAACTCATTTTTGGCTCGGGGCCCTGAACCTAAATGGGATCCCATTTTGTTGATGTCGATTTTGGGGTTTTTGCTAAGGCAAAAACTTCCACGTTTCGTTGACTCATCTTCTTGCATTTACCCCTATTGAGATATAATTTGTGGAAATTAGCATAATTGCATATAAATAGTTAGTTATTGCATCATTTGAAATCTAACAAGGAATAACAAGAAGCAAGAGGTGAAAATTATTATCAAGAGCACTATCACGCAAGTCAAGAGTAGCATTTTAGAGCTTTATTACAACAATTCAAGATCCACGCATCATGTCAAATCATATGTGAGTTTATGCATGTTCATTTTATCATTCTTTGTGAAGGCTAACCCTTCTTGTAGGTCTCCAAGCAATTCAAGCAATCAAGCAAGCAAGATCGAAGACATTGAGGTGATGTGCATGACTTTGGTCCTTCAAGGAAGCCATTGAAGGGTGGTGAGTTGCAACACTTTGTTGATTCATCATTCCTTCCTAGCATTTATCTTTCCTATCATTGACATTGCCATTGTGGAAGTGGAAACACTGACATGGGGTTTGACTAAGGCAAGCCCATAAATGGCCCAACCCTTCTTCTCTTTTTGAATGTATAGGTTTTAGGTTTGCAGATGATTGAAGGAAGTTTGAAGATCATTTACCTATTATTGCATTCAAAACCCTACACCTTGTCAACTCACATAAAATCACCCACACAATTATTCGATAGTGATCCGACAAGTTTGCAGGCATGAATCGGGAATTCAGATCCAACATCAAAGGATTGCAAAAACAAATCCGTAATAGCCCTACAAGGACAGAGACGCCCTTGGGCGGCTGTGCTCTCCTATAGTGATTGAATTCAAATTTACAGAACAAGTGCACAGTATTCTTTCC
Organism: Sequoia sempervirens; assembly: GCA_007258455.2. Taxonomy (NCBI): domain Eukaryota; kingdom Viridiplantae; phylum Streptophyta; class Pinopsida; order Cupressales; family Cupressaceae; genus Sequoia; species Sequoia sempervirens. Next base: position 41,652,191 of record VDFB02047230.1, on the reverse strand, counting down.
TTCTCATATTTTCCTGCAAATCTCTGTTACAGTGTATCAATTGTCAGAATCTTGCATTTTTCATATTAGGGCACATAGTCTAATTAGGTTAATCAAGGCAAATCAATTCCAATTCATATCCAACACCCACAAAGATGTAGAATCCAGGTTTGATTGACTCAACTACAAGGTTGTAATTCAATCTAATCACCTTGTTGATTTGCATCCTAATAAAACCCTAGAAAAATAGAGACTAGGTCTTAGGGTTCTATTGCATTTAGGACCCTCCCCCTCTTTTTCTTCATTTCAAGTACATAAAAATCATTTGAAGTATATGTAGAGGAAGAAAAATCTTCACTTAGGCTAAAATCAAACACATGCAAGATCATATTAGAGAGGGAGTTGGGCACCAAAGGCTCCAAGGTAGATCCCCCACAGGCACAATGTTCAGCTCATCAAGTCGGCCATCAGTGACCTCAATAACCAAATTTTGAGAAAAATCAACATGCTAGTTGCTAAGCAGAGTTAGAAAAGCTAGACTAGAATTCCCATCACCATGTAGATTTTGGCCTTCAAACTGATCCAACCATATCAACATCAATTTTACCCAAAAATCCTTGGACATGCATACAATGTTGCCACCCTATAATGACCCATCCAACCCTACTTAAATATACCCACAGTGATTTGTATCTTGAGTAGCTAAATAATTTGAAGTATATGTAGAGGAAGAAAAATCTTCACCTAGGCTCAAATCAAACACATGCAAGGTCATATTAGAGAGGGAGTTGGTCACCAAAGGCTCCAAGGTAGATCTCCTCACATTCAAAATGTTCAACTCATCAAGTCGACTACAAATGATCGCGATGATTAAATTATGCAAAATCAACATGCTAGTTGTCAAGCAAAGTCGAAATAGGAAAACCAAAATTCCCAAGTTTACCATGCAGATCTTGGCCTTCCAATTGATCCAACCATATCAACATCCTTTTTACCCAAAAATATCAGATATGCACATGACAAAGTTGAGGTTCCTAAATGCACAATGGGCTTGCTAAAACCCTTGGACATGTATTCAATGCCACCGCCCTAGATTGACCCATCCAACCCTACTTCACACCCATGGTGATTTGTATCTTGAGTAGCCAAATAATTTTAGCATTTGCAAAAAGGGAGGGAGTAGAAACCCCAAAGACCACCTTTGACACCTCCCAAACCTTTCAAAACAATTTCTAGTGTGGCTTTGGTAGATTTTCGCGTGGAAATAATCTTTTGCACCTCCAAACAAATGCTCAAAAGACTCTCATCTTTTGAGGACCAAGCACACCCCCATTCATCTACCTCATCCAATTCTACTCTGTCTACCTCCACTTTTTCCACTCTTAATCGTTTCGACCTCATTCTTGTTCTTGCTCCACTCCATTATATAAGTATGTTGGCTTTACATGTAAGTTTCAACAAAACCATAATATTACATTTTAGACTATACAAAGTGAACAATCATAATCATAAAACACGGGAAGTCTTGGGTGCACGAGGAAGAGACCAACATATAAAATGTTGTAAATATCTCGAGATTGTTTTTGTTTCTTACTTTAATATCTATTAATTTTGTCATTCTATTTATTAGATTTATTTTTTATTTTAAATGATTTGTAAGCACAACAAAGTTACAAAAAATGACTTACAAATAGATATATATGTAGAGTTGTGTATGGATCTATTTTACTTTGATGGATTTAATTCTTTTTAAATTGTTAAATTAATTATAAATTATTTATATTTTTAATAGAACTAATTAGATTAAATAGACATCATTTCTATCTATATATAATGAATTACAACATTATAAAAAAACCTAGATCTAAACCAAAAATTGTCTTGCTCAAATCTTAAACTGATTATAAAATTAATAGCATAAGGTTTCCACAGTCCATGATCAATTAGTGCTAAGATTTCTGGATTGTAACTGTGTGAACTTTTTTTGTATCAATGTTTCGGAACATACTCCATGATCCACCATCAAAAAAGTTCACACAGTTACAATGCAGAAATCTTAGCACTAATTGATTATAAAACTTTCTAATCTACAATTAAACCTATACTACCAGTACTGTTCTCCCAGTATTTTGAACACCTCTAGCCTTAAAGCTGTCACAAAGTTTTTATCCCACAAGCATTTTTCTGCAACATGCAGTGTAATGGGGTTTGTACCCGGGACATCATCATGTCAATGGTCTACTGGAAAGACAAGAGTCATTGACACAACTGCTCTTGATAATTGTCCCCTTTTGTAATCAGACTTCTATAACCTTCAAGATAGTTGCCCCCTTTTGTAATCAAATTATAACTTTAAATGATACAATTAAAGCATCTTTCTATATTTTCCTTTCTTCCACTGTTTAGATTTGACATTTGATTTTTTTTTAAACTCATTTTTAAACAGAACTTGACTGAAATTTTCTGTGCTGGAAAAATTTTAAATGACAACTGAAGGAATTGTCTTGTAATAACTGCGAAAATAAACTGCAGTTTGCAAAAGCACAAGATTATGTTAAAAGATTTTCAGCGAAGGAGAAATAGTGTAGCAGTTAAACAAGCAGAAGAGATGTTCTTGAGCACCATGCGCAGAACATGCAGTTGCAGCTTCTCGTTTTCTATGCAAAGATTTAGATGTTAGAAGTAGTTATGATAGAGTGCACAAAGAAAATTTATAATTCGTTGAATTATTTAAAATTTGATAGATATTTGAATACCTTTTAATTTCCATTTTGAGGAGTCATACTGCACTTTTCTTCTCTATACACAACATGGGCATTGATAGATATTTGAATACCATTGAACTGCCATTTTGAGGAGTCATACTGTACTTTTCTTCTCTATACACAACATGGGTATTGATAGATATTTGAATACCATTGAACTGCCATGCTAAGGAGTCACCCTGCATTTTTCTTCTCTATACACAACATAGGTATGAATGTAAAAATGTCTTGTTTGAGTAGAGTAGAAAGTGGAAAGTGAAGATTAAAACAAAGGCCATATAAACCATTTTAGACAAAAAGATGTTTTAATAAGATTTCTTTACATTGCAACTTAAGCTGAATTATTATTTTGTCAAAATTGACGCATATGCAGTTCATGGTCATATTTGTATAATAGAAACCATGAGTGACCATGATTCCAGTAAGGTCATTATAGTGTGTTTCCCTGCATGCTCATGCTCTTTATTGAGGGGAATAATTCTCTAACTTGAAGAAATAGAATCAGAGATTGTAAAATTAGATTAGGCATGGGCTAAAGAATACATCAGTTCCATCTTTTGGGTCATGGCTCTTGTTGGTGCAGGAATGCAATCAGATTAATCACCACCACCTTTGCAAGAAACTCTCAGCAATTAGCTCTCTGTAAATGTTTATTCCTTCCAAAAATTGTTTCCTGTGTCAAACATTTCAGTCTGCCCTCTGTAGTCCTGCATATCAAACATAGAAGTTCAATAAAACATTAAAATCAAACGTCCAGCTAAGTTTCTTTTCGATGCTGATTGGAAACATTGCAAATGTGAAAAGTTGTGAGTTTGGAGCCTGACTGGTATCTGAACAATAATAACTACTAGTTTTTTTTAAGCCTTAAATCCTTAGCTAAAATTTGAAATTGCTTCATCACTGCCTGGTGGGACACATCAAATTTAAAATTTAATTTTGCGGGTCACATACGTCGACAAATATCTTCATTTTTTAAACAGAGTTTTATTCAGAGGAATAATTAAATATTATCTGTGCCTCTGGCAAGTATGACAGTTACAATATAATCTTCACCGCCCCCATAAACCTCGGGAGTTCAAATAATTATCAGAGAAATTCTGACTGCGCAAATCTTTCCTGTCTACGGAGAAAAGAAATATAATTACATCCAACTGGGAAAAAGCCTATATTTTTTAATTTAAAGAATTTGATGAAAAACTGTCTGTTTACTGCAACAGCCAATTGAGAATAGTACTATTGATTATTTATGATTTTAAAAGTAAACAGTCAAATAAAATTTAAGTGTTTTCTGAATTTGTTTTAATTTTTGAGTTTGATTGGCTTAGGTCTTATGGAGCAATTAAGAAGTACAGGTTTTGTGAGAATGAAGAAATTATGAAGAAACTAAGTTATGGGATAAATTAAAATCTTGTGTAAAAAAAGGAATCCTGACTTTTATAGAATTTTAGATTTAAGAGGACAGTCTCTTGGGATTGATAAATTTTATTTTTTTTAAGATTTAGCTAGATAATTGTAGATTTTGTTGGGAAGTGATGCTGATCATTCAGTTTTCAACCGTCATGCAATGTGTTGAGCATGCCATGCATATTTAACTATCTGTTTGTAACTGCATGTTATCTCTGCATGTAAGGAAAGTAATAGATACATGTTTAGACAAGTCTATTTTTGGATGCTCCAAACTGTATGTTTGCAGCCTATAATAATACAATCTTCAAACAATGTAATTTATTATGTTAAGATCTACATAAAATCTGAAGTTTTATGTAGATTTAGCATATATATTATTGTAAAAAAATTCATGAGACTATCAGTTTTCTTAAATTTTGATGTTTAAAGTTCTAATCTTACCCATTATTACAAATTTATAAAACTTCTTACTTATAAAAATCTTAAAAAATCTCAAAAACATTTATTAAAATATTTTAAAAATGAAACTGATTATATATCATACTGTATACATTCAATTCTATATCATTTTAAGTACAAATTAAGAATTAAAGCCAAGAGAACTTACCCTTGGATGATGGTTGAAGCAGCACCAAATGCATAGGTACATTGTTGGGAGGAAACTCCAAAGCCACAGGAAACAACTTTCCTGTGAAAGGATGATGTGCACACACGATGATGTCATGAAGCCCAGTCTCCTCCTCCAGCTTTACTGTCAATCTGTACATGTCATTTCCCTTGAAGATGAAAGAAGGCCACTCATACCCATCTTTTATGTTTCCATTATCATCGCCTACTGCATAATAGATAACTCGTCCACTCCCCCTCTTCCTCCCACTCTCACTCTCACTCTCACTGGTTGGACTCGGCCTACTTGGTGGTGACGTTAATGGAGATTTGCCTAACTGTAGAAATGTCAAGAAAGTCCTTAATTTCTTAGAATTGTAACTCTCAATCCAATAACAAAGCTAGATAGTTTAAGCATGTTTGTCAAAAAGCTCTTTCAATGATGAATATATATATATTTTTATGTTGTTAATCATTTATAAATATTCTGTTTTTACAAGTATCAATATGAGATTAATATAAGTTCTTGTGAGTATAATTGTGAGAGTAATATCAACTTCTTTTGAAGAACCACACTAAAAATTATCTATAAAGACCCAAAATCACAACTAAAAAATCTATTTATTTTAAAACCACCTCCACACTAGAAGTCAATTATGAAAGACCAAGAATGACACTTAAAGCCACAACTTAAAATTTCATTTTAAATGTCCTTTTGAAATTTAAACGTGAATCTTCACAATAAGAACTCAATACTTTAAACAATTAAACAATCTCCAATTACTTTTGGAGAAACATATACAAACTGGAATGACTTGGAATGGTATTTGGATGGGGAATTGGGATTATGAAATTCTTGATTGGTTTATGTAGAAAAAAAGCCTCGTGAATAAATGGTGTGGATTTATTCTAAACTGAGGAAAGGAAGGGTTCTTCTAAGGTCAAGGACCAATTGTATTCTTAACAGGTTTTCCGAAGTCATTTAAAGCTCTCTGTCTAAGCTTGATTGCAACCAAAACACCCAAGAATGAAATCCTTTCAACTATTTGCAAAATATTATGCCCTGTAACTCTAAGGAAAAAAGATATTGATTACAGGGAAACTGGAATGCTATTGACTTGGGTATGGTAAACCCAGAATAGTACTGGAATTTTTAACCTCCTTACAAAAATTATAGGTTATCAAGTACAAGTCCTAGGCAAAAATTGAAATTATGCTTTCTAACCAGTTATTCACCACTGTGTAGCTTGTGACAGATGGCTCACTTGATCTGAAAGGTAGATGGGTCATGACTAGAAGAGTATTAAATGATATATCCAGGGTAAATGATAAATAATAACTGCTTCAAATCCACATATATCTAAAAGAATTAAGAGTATGGTTTACAACATACCTCTGCTAGAGAAGGACTTGGAGAGATCGTATCTATTTCAGTTACTTCAACCTCCCAGAATACCCAATATTGTGTAATTGTTCTGCGTGGAACGTCATGGGTTACTCTGTTCTTCCAAGGTTTAGTGAACCCATTTACGCGCAAATTAGTCCCATATTTCGTTTTAAGCATAACATGAGAATTTCCATCCTTAACTGGTTCCCATTCAACAGAGGAATCTAACATTAAGGGCACGGTCTGTAATACCTTCTTTCCTGTCCATCCCAACAGAAATGGCATGTCTGTTGCTGTCAAGTAACGGTTATAACAGCTCTTCAATCTTATCTTAGCCTGTCGTTCAATGAATTCAACTTGCCATTTTGTTTTTCTGCCTGTTCCATCTCTGGTTTGATTGACAATGTTTTCATCCTCTCCCGCACAAAGATATTTGTCATGGTGGCTTCGAAGTCTCACATACTTTGCCCCCTGAAAAAACTCCATTGCTACTCGCTGCCTGAGAAAAGAAATGAAACATATTGAGCTGCTGTTTATCTGTCATTTAACAGAGGAATTGAGGTCGGAGTGAATAGGATATTCTATGCACAAGAGTTTCGAGGAACTGGAGATGTATATCCATGCACCGTTTCAAGTCAAGGTTTTTCCCGCGAACAGAGTGACGTGGCATATCATTAGGTAGGGCCCACAGATGAGTAAAATAAGCGCGTAGACTAACAATCGTCGTTTAGCGAGTCATTTATACGGCCCACGTTGTCGGATTGAGTTCGTAATTATATCCTAAGATTCTCATCACACGGGGATCTTGTAGCGCGAGGAAAGTACCCATTTATCTTTTTTAAAAGGAATAGCTTATCCATCTTTAAAAAGATATATATATTTAATATATTGTCAGAGATGTTTTTAGGTGTGTATATATTTTATATAGTTATCGTAAAGATAAATAAATTAGTAAGTAATATTAGTATATATTTTTAATATAATCTATATAAACTAGCAATTATATCTTGGTGTGCAATGGGTACACCGAAAATGTGGAAGGTCAATTAGGAAAAAATTAGGTCTATTTTTTCATTCATTTGCACAAAATGTGAGGTTAATTAATAAACCATTTAGTAAATGATATTTGTGCAACAAAGGTCTCAATGGAAAAGTGATAGCTTCAAATCAAGTATGCATCCACTTACAGGGATCCAAACATGACTAAAACAAAACCTTTGAATTAGGAAGATAATTAGGTTTCATTATCAAGAGAGTCATGTTATGTTTGCAATAGAGAGAGAGAGAAAAGAGAGAGAGAGAGTGGGTAAGGAGATAGAGATAGAGAGGAATATAGAGATGGAGATGGAGATGGATATGGATATGGAGAAGGAGAGGGCTATGGAGAGAGAGAGAGAGAGAGATAACAAGATAGGTCTAGAGGTAGAGATAGAGATAGAGAGGTAAAGAGATATAGATGTAGAGGTCTAGGAAGAGGGAAATGGAGAGGGAGAGGGAGAGGGAGAGAGATGGATGGATAGAGAAGGAGAGAGAGGAAGGAGATAAATAAATAGCGAGATAGAGAGAGGTAGAAAGAGATAAAGAAAGAGAGAGGGAGATAAAGAGAGGAATAGTGAGGAAGAGATAGAGAGATATAGAAGGAGAAGGAGAGAGAAGGGGAGAGGGAGAGGGAGAGGGAGAGAGATAGAAAAATAGAGAGAAGTAGAGGTAGACATACAACGATAGAGAGAGGGAAAGAGAAATAAGGGGAGATAGAGAGAGGGAGAGAAAGATATATGGAAAGATAAAGGGAGAGAGGTAGAGATAAAGAGATAGATAGGGGATAGGGAGGAAGAGAGATATGGGGAGAGAAATAGAGAGAGAAGAGAGAATTAGAGAGATATAAAAAGATGGGGTGATAGGGAGAGAGGGAGAGAGAGGAAAAGACATGGATAGAAAGAGGGAGAGATGGGAAGATAGAGATATAGGTGGCAAGAGTAAGAGATAAATGAGATGACAAAGACAAGTGATAGAGGGCGAGAGATAGTGGGAGGGAGAGAGATAGAGATAGGGAGGAGAAACATGGAGTTTGTGTGTGTGAATGAAGGAGATATAGAGATAAAGATAGGAGGGGCAAATAGGGAGTGTGTGTGAGTGAGTGAGAGAGTTATGGAGATGGAGATATAGATGGAAAGAGATGTCTATAAATAGATAGATAGATAGAGAGAGAGAGAGAGAGTCATATACAGAGAGAGGTACAGAGGGAGATAAAAAGGGAGAGAGGGAGAGAGAGGGGGAGACAAATAGGGATAGCAAAAGAGAGTAAGGGAGTGCTAGATAGGGAGAAGGGAAAGAGAGGGGAAAATAAAGAAAGATAGAAGGGAAGACAAATATATAGAGAAATAGGGGAGGGAGAGGAAGAGAGATCAAGAGTGATAATGAGAAACACGGAGATAGAGAGGGAGACAAATATATAAAGAGCTCTTTATCTTTTTGTTCCTCTCTCTCTCTCTCTATATATATATATATATACCTTTCTCTTTTTTCTCCCTTTGTCTCTTTATATCTTATCTCTATCTCACTCTCCCTTCTCTCTTCCTCTCTATTTTCTCTTTATCTACTTTCCTCCTTAAGTGTGCAATGGGTACACTGAAGAGGTCTTAAAGGCAAATTATCATATCCTTAATCAAATGACATGCTACCCTAAGCATTCCTAGGGACATGCTATTGTTGGATTGTTGACATGAAATGACTAATCAAAAGTTAGTTTCTCTCTCAAACTTTTAATTTACAAATAAATAAATAAACATTGCATGATTTATTATATAGAAAAAATACAAATCATTGTAATTAAACAATGAAAATAAAAATTGTAACTTTTCCCTTCTATTTACTCATCTACATAAACTCTTAAATACATATTATTATTCTTATTATATTTACATAATTAATTTATTATTATCATATTATTCTTAATATATTTATTGTTTACATTAATTTATATAAATATAATTGAGAAAACAACTTTATTTTAAAATTCATTCTTCTTTTACTTTCTAGTTTGTATATCAAAACCATAATTGCCATGTAAAATCATTAAATATATAATATTTACAAGTATGTGGCAAAAAATAATCTCGCATTATTCAAGATACATGATTCCCACTTTTGAGTGATATATATTACAATTTACTATAATTGAAGCAATTTTTAATTTTATATCCACATTACATGTATCTTTAGTATATTAAACTAAAATGAGGAATCAGTTAAGCTATACTTCAATTTAATTGCAAGTGAAAGATTATAGCTTAAATGGATGGCCTTAACCAAAATGAATTGATGACCATATTGAATGACAAAGATTAAATGGTCAAGCATCAAAAATATCTACAAGGCAACTCCAAGTATACACACCCACATATTATTACCATCAAGTAGTCAAGATTTATGCTAAGCTTCTTGTTCCTACACAATGCCACTCAAATACATAAATCAATGTAGTTTATAATTAAGCGAGATCTCATAATAAAATAAAAAATTAAAATGGGTGTACTGAAAAATAATATTCAACATTGTAAGGATGAGAAATTTTTAAAAGCTAAAATTATATAGGGAGAGTGTGATCTTGATGATGGATCACTAAATGTGATCTGAAACACAATCAAAATCCATAAATAACAAACCTTAAGCATTATGGATTGTGGAAGGGTAAGTGCACAACGTTGAGTCAACGAAACGTGGAAGTTTTTGCCTTAGCCAAAAAAATGAAATCAGCATTGCAAAAATGGGATCTCGATTTTTATAAACATGATCCCAATTTTATAGCGAGTGTGATCTTGATGATGGATCACTGAATGTGATTTGAAACACAATCAAAATCCATAAATAAAAAACCTTAAGCATTATGGATTGTGGAAGGGTAAGTGCACAACATTGAGTCCACGAAACGTGGAAGTTTTTGCCTTAGCCAAAAAAATGAAATCAGCATTACAAAAATGGGATCTCGATTTTTATAAACAGGATCCCAATTTTTAAAAATCAGGATCCTAAGCCTAAATGTAAAACAGGATCTCGCTTTTTAAAAATCGATATCCCGTTTGTTAAAGGGTCTCGAACCGACGGACAAGGAACGAGATCCCGATTAGTACAAAACGAGATCCCGTACAAATCGGGATCCCATTATCTAATGGTATTTACTTTTTGAAAAACGAAAAAAAATGTATTTTATGAGCGCACGGGATCCTGAGTTCTGAGTGACAGCAACCTCCACAAACAGTCTCCAGGTACCCGTCCACCCCCATTTTTTAGCATTTTTTCATTTTTTATCGAAATTGTCAATAAAATAACTTATTTTAGCATTTTTTTTAATTTATTTGACGTTTTAAGCATTTAAAATATTTCCTATTATAGTAGAAATGAGGAATTGTAGAAATAGATTAAAAAATGAAATGAAACCTAAAGATTTCTCAATAGAAATGAAAAAATGAACCTTGAATTGTATTTTAGAAACATAATTTAGCTTTTGAAAACGAAATTGTTTGATCAAACCAAAAAAAATTGTATTTGAAAACCCTAAATGAAACGAAACAAAAAAAATTGCATTTCAAAACCCTAGAAATTGAAATGAAATAAAAAAATTGCATTTAGAAACCCTAATCAAGCTTTTTGAAATCCTCAATTAAAATCAAACAAAAAAGAATTTGAAAACCCTAGTTTGAAATGAAATGAAAAAATTGCATTAAAACCCTAATTGCTTAGAAATTGAAACCCTAAATTGAATTGAAACAATTTTTTTTGCTAAAACCCTAAATTGAAATCGAACAAATCATTTTGATTTTGAAAACCCTAATTTCGAGCTCAAGAAAATTCATTTGCATTGCTTAAATGTTTTAAATTTCATTTGCATTGTATGGAGAAAATGATATGTTAAACTTCAATTTCAATGTTAAATTGTAATTAGATTAGAAAACAATATGTTAAAGAATAGTTACAATTCATAAATTTTACCAATGTTTCTTTGCAAATTTAGTTAGCAAATTCGTAAATCCAAGTGTACAATCAATTTCCAATTGGCACTAACTTGCAAGTCCATTATTCCAAGGGTCACCCAAACTTCACTCTAAGTTTGCTAAACCCTAAACCTTGAACTGTAAAATCTAAACCCTTAACACTAAAGCATTCATTTTGTCTTAGGACCTTAAAATGAAATTTGGTTGCCTTAAAAAACCCTCTGTTGTCACCATCTAGTAGAGATTTTTGTAATTTTTTCACTTATTGGAACGCATAATATAAAACCTTTTGGTTTCTACAAGTTTATGAAGAGTGGATGATCACTCTCTATGACACCTACATGATCAATACGGATCTAAATCATTGGAAGAAAACTTTATTCTATTATATCCACAAGATAGGAGAGCACGAGTGAGAGTGATATCGGTTTCTTTCATTGGAGATACCTAAAATTATGTAGGTTCAATGGCAAGAATGGGTCTATTTGGTAGATTTATGAAAAGTATTATGAATATCTAGGATACTATAAAAGTATAATTATAGCAATTCCAATTGAAAACACTTGGGTTAATATCATATGAAATTTTAGTAAGGTGTTTATTATAGGAGAGTTGATAATAAATGGAAAGAGGTTTGTATGGGAATATATGTATTAAGAAACACATACCATGACCTCTATAGGATTTTTAAGATGTGATCCTAGATAATAATCCACCCATCCTTGCATAATGGGTTCTTTAGCAATTAAGGGAGATGATAACCAAAAAATTACCTATATTTCAATACTATATAGATGGATGTGGAAGGATAGAAATGCATCAATAAGGAGACCAAGATGAAACCATTTAACACCTAAGGTACCTATTACATGGGAAAGGGGGCAAGTACATGATGATAGGTTGGAGGAACTAGGCTATTATTACAATAGAGAGAGGAGGAGGATTCATATTATGCTCCTATAAATAAGAGGTCAATTTAGAAGATTAAGAGAACTCTAATAACAAAGTAAATAATTCTATAGAGGGAGTGAGTGGGATTGTTGAAAATATACAAGGAGAGAGGTGAAGGTCCCAACACCTACATAGAGTCCTACATGAAATACACCAATCTAGATACTTCCTAGAAGGATCAAGATCCATGTAAGTAGCCTCTTTTTTATTTTTGTATCTTCTACATATGTATATTTATTTCTTTATTATGTGATTAAAATTATGTATGATATAATTTATTAATAAGTGATTACAAGTATAATTATTAAAATATTTTATATTTATTTTGATATCCCCTAATGTAGGAGGAAATTTTTACTTGTTTTGATACATGTATATTATTTTTGTGATATGTATAGATTGATTCATTTTTCATGATACTTTTTTTTATTAGAGGGGTAAACACTTTTGACCCAGAGCTATGAACCAATGAGGTCACAATATGACTAAATTTGGATGTCACTAGACATAGATCCCCTTAAGCCATCCTATCACCCTAAATTTTAAATCGTTGTCTTAAGGGGTCCTAATATCACATTTCTTAAGGGGATCAAAGAAGGTCTCAAAATTTGGTGAAGTTTCCCAAGGTAACCAAATTTAACAATAATAAGATCATGCAAGATTATATTATGAATGAGATTTCATGATCTAGGTTGGTCAGTTGAAACAAGAGCTATCTCAATCATCTGTTTCACAAGAAAATGTTCTTCACTAACTTGCAAGCTCATTATATTCCAAGGGACACCAAAACTTCACCCTAAGTTCTGTAAACCCTAAACCCTGAACTCTAAAATATAAACCCTAAACACTAAAGTATTCATTTTGTCCTAGGACCTTAAAATGAAATTTGGTTGCCTTAGGCAACTCCACCAAATTTCATTCCCTTAAGCCATGTAATTTTGTCGTAGAATCTTACTACATAGATCCCCTTAAGCTATCCTATTACCCTAAACCCTAAACTCTAAACTCTAAACCCTAAACCCTAAAGCCATCATTTTTTCTTAGGCTCTTAATGAAATTTGGTTGCCTTGGGCAACTTCACCAAATTTTATTCACTTGAGCCATGTCATTTTTTCCTAGGACCTCACTAGACATAGATCCCCTTAAGCCATCCTATCACCCTAAACCGTAAATCAATTTCTTAAGGGGTCCTAATATGACATTTCTTAAGGGGACCAAATAAGTTCTCAAAATTTGGTGAAGTTGCCCAAGGCAACCAAATTTAACAAGAATAAGATCGTGCAAGATTATAATATGAATGAGATAAATCATGATCTAGGTTGATTGATTTACGGTTTAGGGTGATAGGATGGCTTAAGGGGATCTATGTCTAGTAAGTTCCTAGGACAAAATGGCATGGCTCAAGTGAATAAAATTTGGTGAAGTTGCCTCAGACCTTAATGAAATTTGGTTTCCTTGGGCATCTTCACCAAATTTTATTCACTTAAAATCCATGTCATTTTGTACTAGGACCTTACTACATAGATCCCCTTAAGGCATCCTATTACCCTAAAACCTAAATCCTAAACTCTAAACCATAAACCCTATAGCATTCATAAATTGTCCTATATTAATAGTTAATTGTATTTTAATTCAAGTAACATGCCTTAGAAATAAATGAGGTTTGCATATTTTATCATTTGTATTCAATTAGGCCATTTATATTGAAAGGTTTTAGCGTATTTCCTAAACATGTATCTTACATTTTGAAATTACAAATCTAATGCAAGTTCACTCATTTCTTAGAGATCACATGGATCAACTCAATAATATTCGCAATCCACCTCCACACCATCCATCTCCACCACCTTCACCTCCACCTCCACCTCCACCCACTCCACCTCATAACCCCCCACCTCCACCACCTAAAATTGATGGTGCTCATTTGCAAGCATGAATCAATTCCAATGTTAGAACCATCCAAGATCAAATCAACATTATTCAAAATGAAGAATGTGTCGCACCACCTGTGAGGATGATTGCATCTAGGATGCAAACCATTGTTGATGTTGTTAGGGCTATGGATGGGATCTTAGATGAGCATCGACAATGGCTAGAGGAGAGGAGAACTTCCATTTCTGAAAAGGAAAACGCAAAGAAATCAAGAGATGGAGTAGAGAGCCACAATAGTTTCTAAATTAAGACAATGATCTTAAATAGTTATGAATTTATGAATTTGGTGAATGATGGATATTTTGTGTGATGAATTTATAAATTTGGTTGGATGGATATTTTTAGTGACGTGAATTTATGATTTTGGTTCTAGATGGATATTTTTAGGGACAAGACTTTATAAATTTGTTGGAATTTATGAACTTATAACGATGAATTTATAATAGTATATATTTTATGACGATCTACTAGATCATGTTTTCTCCTGTTGGAAAATTGTAATATATATATGTGTGTGTGTGTGTGTGTGTGTGTGTGTGTGTGTGTGTGTGTGTGTGTGTGTTAGACATAAAATGAGCTTTTTGTGAATGTTTCAAGTTTATTGTTTAGTATGTACACATGTATTAAAATTGCATATAGTTCTTAAATTTTGAAATTTGTATGTATTTACATAGTTTAGTTTAATGATGTATGCATGCAAATTATGCATCGTATTTTTTATTTTAAATGTGTGTACATGTTAAATTTTGAATTTTGTATGCACATGCTCAAGTTCAATAAATGTATGTGTGTTTCAATTTTATATGATCTTAATATATGTATGCACATCCTATTTAAACAAATTTGCACGTGCGTTTCAAATTTAACTATTTCTTGTAATTTCTTAAGTTTGTATCTTAATTTTGTATAATAAATAATGTAGGTGCACACTTATATCTCCTATCATGGATGATTTTAACATTGATGATATCATCAATCCACCACCTTAGCCACAACCACCTCCACCTCCCCCTCCACCTAATATGCCACCTCCAACACCTGTCGCATCTGATGAGGCTCGCTTGCGAGCATGCATAAACGACCAGGTTGCATCCATACAAAATCAAATCAATGCTATGTAAAGTCAAGCATTGATTCCACCACATGTGAGATGTTTTGCATCTGTGATGCAAAACGTTGTGGATGCTATCAAGACCATTGATTCTAATCTAGATAGGCATCGACGAGACAGAGAACAGATGAGACAATTTTATGCTGACGGTCTCTCTTACAAACAAATTTTAGACCTTAAAATAATGAAAGCCCACGTAGCCCCCTACTTTCTTGACCCTGTTACTCGACAACCCATTCCTCCCAACAAATCTAGAATATCCATGAGGTGGTGCATACATCCACAGATGAGTGCACATTTTTGGGATCGATGGTATATGGTTTTTGATAGTCCCCCACATGCTAATTGGGAGTGCCCATTGTATTTTTTGAGAAAACTATATGTAGAGTTTGTTATGGGGCAAAAGCCCAATTATTTTGATTTTAAATCATTTCAAGGTGTTGGTGGTGGTATGCCACAATAGAGTTTAGGGGAAAGGGTTGATCCCCAATATCCTATGCATGTGCAACCCCTTGTTGTTGCTCTTGGTCCTCCCATTCCTGCATCTGTGCATCATCGAGCTCTGGTCTTGACATTAAGTTCCCTTAGTACACTCACAGGAGACCTTGATCAACATGATTTTGTGATAGCGGGTGGGGAGTATAGAGATGATGATGATGGAGGAGTTTTTTATGGAGTTGGTTTGAGTACCACTCCAAGAGTGTCGAGGCTCGTCCCCCATATATGTACTAGTTGTCATCAAGTATGCTATGGACCTGATCAGGCCACACCTAGCTCAGGTGGACGTGGAGATTTTGGTGGTTCATCTGGTCACATCAGTTCATTTGTAGAGTTTCTTACAACAAACCATCACCCTGAGGACACTACAACACATGTATAAATATGCATCTACACGTTCATTTTATAAGAATTTTGATGAATGTATATATCAAAGAAAAGTTTGCAATACATTTTAACAATCAAACTATTTGGTGTACAAATGACACTAACGATGGGGAAATCATCCATTCCACGAGTACATACATCGACACCAATCCTACTCGGAAACCCTTATGGGGTATTTTGATTTCAAATTTTTAAATTATATATGAAATGCTTTTTAACTTGAGTTTTAAATTTATAATTGAATCACATATATGTTTGAAATATTTATGTTGGTTTAGGCGAGTCAATCGACTTCCACGTCGATTCCACCCGAGGGATTGTCGAGCACTCCTCCACTATTGGGCGTCATAGATTAGGGGCAGGTACATTTATATTGTAAATTGTTTAAAGCTTACATTAGTATAGTTACAATAATGAATTTTGAATTCACTATATATGAAATACATGCATGTACACTTGTAAATTTATTATAAGCGTTAAATGTCTATGTATGTATGTCTAGGTTGATACCACAATGAGAATGGGCATTAGGAAAACACTAGATTTTGTGGCTACTTGTGAGGCCTTTGATTTTCAGGTTGTTTAAAAAAAATTCTACACAAAATGTGCAAACTTGAATATATATATATATATATATATAAACCTAATTCAAGTATACATGCTTTAATTTTGATCTTGTAGGACTTTGTTAGTGTGACTTTCAGCCCTAACCTAGACATAGTTACAACTCCAGGAGTACATGCAGAGTAGGCTCCATATCAAATGGTAATTTAATTTTTTTATTATATTTAAAGTCAATTATAAATTATATATTCTGAATATAACTTTAATTTTAAATTTTAAATTGAATATATATATATATATATGAGCTAATACATGTTTTGAATTATTTTTCTTTTATGGCATGACACACATCTTGTAGTTGAGCATGTACATACAGGTCCTGGAGAAGAGGGTGCACAACCTCAAAATACGGTACAATTAAAATATGATAAATTATAAATTAAATTGAATTAAATCATTTTTAATTGTAGACTTGTACATCTAATTTCAAATTTCTTTGTCTTGTTTATGTAGATTGATTCAGAGAATTTAGAGGTTGCTTCAAGTGCACCAGAGCATCCAGACCCATATATGATGGTAATTTAATTTTATGATGAATTATAAATTAAATTTTCATTAAATCATTTTTCATTGTCTTACATCCGATTTCATCTTTCTCTTGTACAAAGTGTTTCAAGTCATCTGCATAGTCTGCATGGCGTGAAGAGGTCTCTTGATTACAGAGACAATACATGACCTAGAAACATGATTTTATGAGTTATATTTGTTTATTTCATGGACTATATTTCTAGTTTCTCATGTACTTTGTTGGACTTTATATTTCATGGCTCAAGTACTTAGTTGGACTTTAGTTCATGGGTTGTATTCTGATGGACTTTATTTCATGCGCTTAATATATTGGTTTCATGCACTTAATATGTTACATAAATTATGGACTTTATTATTGTTTGAAATTTTAATTTACACATGTACATTTATGCATTTTATGTTCATAGTCAAGATATTAATGTGAAATTAAAGTTGAAATTAATAGGACATTTTAATATTTATACTTCACAAATTTAGTGATCTCATACATGATATACATGATATTTACATTCAATAATTAGTGATAATTAGTCAATGAACTTATTCAATTCACGTCAATCAATAATTAGTCAATAAATCATAATTTACAAACAAAAGCAATTCGTTTATATATGAGAAAGGATACAATTTTAAGAAATAAACAATAACATAAAATATTAGAGAATAAAAACATTAATAAATTCTATAAATAATAGCATCCAACACTAATTTATAAGTCGTCAAAACAAATAATGACATCCACTACTAATTTATAAGCTGTTAAAACAAATAATGTCATCCAATACTAATTTATAAGCTATCAAAACAAATAATGGCATCCAATACTAATTTATAAGCTGTCAAAACAAATAATGGCATCGAATACTAATCTATAAGCTATCAAAAAAAAATAGCATCCAACACTAATTATAGGTTGTCTTAAGGGGTCCTAATTTGACGTCTTAAGGGGATCAAAGAAGAGTATAATTGAGTATAAATATTAAGTGATATTAACAAGTATTATAAGTTTTAGGGTGAGTCATCATAACACGTCTTAAGGGGATGTCTAAAGGGGTCATAATAGAACGTCTTAAGGGGATGTATTAAGGGGTCATAATACAATGTCTTAAGGGGATGTCTCAAGGGGTCATAATACAACATCTTAAGGGGATGTCTTAAGGGGTCATAATACAACATCTTAAGGGGTCATAATACAACGTCTTGAGGGGATGTCTTAAGGGGTCATAATACAACGTCTTAAAGGGATGTCTTAAGGGGTCATAATACAACATCTTAAGGGGATGTCTCAAGGGGTCACAATACAACATCTTAAGGGGATGTCTAAAGGGGTCATAATACGTCTTAAGGGAATGTCTTAAGGGGTCTTAAGGGGATGTCTTAAGGGGTCATAATAGAATTTCTTAAGGGGATGTCTTAAGGGGTCATAATACAACGTCTTAAGGATATAATTGATTTAACAATAATGTATGCATGATATTTAGTGATTATACAATCAAATATAAAGTTTCAAAGTAGGAAAACATGCACATTTAATAAACAAAATATATAGAATATCGATTTTGATACATAGAAGTACATAGAGTATGTTTAATTTTGTAAGTATGTATGTACATATATGTCATCTCAAAACAATGTTTACAAAATTTGGATATGCCATCTCAAGAACATCTCAAACTCGTGCCGAATGAGTAGGTCTTCACACCACCTGATATCAAAAAGGTACAAGCAATATAATGAAATCATCAAAACATACATATTTTAATTTATATAAAACTATCTATATGCACAACTCAAGTACCTGCATTTAAAAGTATTCCACACATGTGTGTAGGTTGAATCCAAGCATCCTCTCCTTTTTGTTTCAAAGTATGAGATCAATGCAATGATGGCTTAAGGATACAAAAAAGGATAATAAATCAATTTCAACTATTAATGTATAAGCAATATCAATATGTAATCAAAACATGCATTTAAATATAATTTAACTAATAATTACCTATTTTTACCAAGTATTCCATGTTGTCTAGGTTGAATCTGCATGGACTAGATCCTTTTTGTGATTATGCCTTAAGGATCTATAAAAGGAAAATTTAAATCAATTTCAACGAATAACGCACTTGACCAATATCAAAACATGTATTTAATGTAATTAAAAGGACAAAATAAAACTAAAACTATATTTACCTATATTTACTTATTCCATTGTACCATCTGCATCCTCTCTTTTTTGCAATGCATCTATGATTACCTCATGATTTTCCATAGAAATTGTCCATAGCATTTTATTTGAAGGTCTTCCACGATACCGATCTAGTTTTATATTTGTTGCCACCACCAAATGTGAATAATGTATAATATTTTTATGCGTTTCATAATCTTCAAATGCAGGTAGACCATTCTTCCTTGTCAGGTATTTTTGTAGCCAAGTTCCAACAACCACCACTGACCCTATTGGAAAACATGAAAAACATCATCAAATAAGTTCTCAAAATTTTCTTAAGGGGATCAAAGACTTGTTCTAAGAAATTGTTTAAGGGGATCAAAAACTTGTTATCAAAATTTGCTTAAGGGGATGTCTTAAGGGGATCACCGTACCTGTTGGATAATGATAGCCATCATCATCTTCTCAAGGTGTTATTAACTTATGTTTAGTTTCCACACAATGATCCAACCAATATTTTGTTTTCTCTTCATTCCCCTCAGGTGCAACAACAACATACACATGTCCTACAAACAAAATTTGATTTAATAACTTGCGTATATCCATATAAATAATTTAGTATTACAAAATAACTTAATAAAGTGAAGTAAAATGAAATAAATTGAATTAAAATTACCTTCTTGTACAAGGTTTGAAACACGGTCATAGTCTTCAGACGCAAACACTTGATCATTTTCTTCAATATTTCTTTCATATTGATCATGTGCTTGTGCAGGTGTCAACGATCTTTGCTCCCACTATTCAGCCCATTCTGTATTTTCACATGCTTCCCAATCTCCTAAGATACAAAACTAGCAAAAACATGCAAGATCCCTTGTCCAAATAGTCTATGTGCTTGTTGTTGAACTCCTAAATGAATGCCATTTAGTAGATTCATTGATTGTCTCACAGTCAACTCTAGGTACAATGTTCTCTTCTTCAACCAACCAAAAGAATCGATGAACTATAGAGTACTCACTTGAACCAGGTGCAGATAATCTTGTATTACACCAATCCACAATCCCACGTGCATCTTTAAATTTTACTGCATCCTCGAATTTTAATTGTTCTCTAGCAAGAATTCTTTTGACACACACACCAACTCCATCATGTTCTCCTTTACCATGCCCAGCTTAAAAAAAACTCCATATATGTTGGACAACATTAAGTTCCTTGTGAACCCTACTTAACCAATAGAAAATCCGAGCATTCTTGAACTGCCCCATACAATTATCTAACCAAATGAGGTGTTCTTTCATCTGGATTCATCTTTCTCTTAAATTTCTATAAAATATACTGAAACAGTATTGAACAAACTCTGACGAGTGTAACCGATTGTCCTCAAATAAAAATGATACTCCCTCAAAAAATTTCTATCATCCTCAGTGTTATCATCTGCATGTCTATAAACAATATGGACAAACATAACTACTTGCACTGAATTATAATACTGTGATTGAATTTCCTCTTGCAGAGCGAGAGTATAATTCTCCACAAAATCAACCACTGAAAGTATAGTACCAATTGGAAATGTGTTTCTACATGCACAAAATTGGCCATCAATCAAGCCATCGAGCATGTTCAAAGTGCATGAAATATTTTGGTTCAATTTTATTCTTAAATTCACTCATGAATGCATGCACACTAACTTTTTTTGTAACTAAATCACAACGCTTTCCTATTTTTCCATCTTTTAAAGAATAGTGAAAATTCTGAAATCTTTTAACATCTACTAATTGTTGTCCAAAATCATTATCAACACTTTCATGCATACAAATTTTTCAGAATGAAATATTTCCACAGTTAATGCATTGTCCAGAAATACAAGAACTTAAATAAAACAATTTATAATTAGATTTTTTACAAAACAAACTTGAAATAAACTCCCTTATTGCTTCAGGTGGCATATTAATACCACAATCCTGTATAATCATGTTAGTATGGCAAGGTACAATTTATATATCGAAAAACATCATAAAAATAACGAAATTGAACATGCGTTTTACAACAACAAGATATTTGTTGCTTATTAATTTTTACATACCAGGGTTTACATTTTTCAAAAGACCTTTGAATTATTTTAATATTACTAGGTAATACTGAATCACCACAAAATTTTCTATAAAATTCAATTTGTGTTGCATCTAATAGGTGTTTTGGGTGATGATCGCAAACTTTAGACCTCACCCTTAATTTTAAAACATCTCTAACATTAGATGAAACCCTAGTATTATCATGCCAATATTTTTCGATCAAAGATTTAATTTCAACATTCAATTTCATATCAGACCTCGGGAGTTGACCACTGAAACTCCAACATTGGTTGATAGGATCATTTTCTATACTTTATCTTCTTTTTGTCACTCTTAGCAATGTTTTAGGATGTATTTTTAAAACTTCACTAATATTGCTTACCATTCTTTTATTCAAAGTTGCTTTATTAACTATACCAGTTATTGTAGTTCTTCTTGCTGCATTTTTATCTTTAGATCGACTATTTTTCCCAATAGATTGAATGGCACTAGCAACAATAGACATAACATGTTTTAATGATTGATCTTTTCTTTTTGGTTTAACATAAAAGCCTAACCTTTTCATTACTTTCCTCATTTTTTGCATTCTCATCAATTGCATCATTAGTTGACATTGAAGTGCAATTTTTTTATGATAAAAGAATTTGTGGTATATTCTATTCGCATGTGTTCTTATTTGCCTCCAAGAAATTTGACCAGGAAGATTATTGAAAACACCACTTCCAATTTTTAAAAAAGTATTTTCATTAAATTCAACATCACATTCTAGATTTTCATCTTCATCTTCATTTTCATTTACATTTTCATCTTCATTTTCATCAACAAAACAATTTTCATTTTCAACAAAAGGATCATTCTCATTTTCATTTGCAACAAAAGATTTTTCTTTTTCGTTTTCAACAAATTCTATAAAAGTTTCATCTCTTTGAATATCATCAATGTCAACATTATTAAGTCTAGCATCTTGTAAAACTTCTACATACAAATTTACCATTTCACTAACATGTGGATTTGAAGACATACCTGGATTTGTGCATATTGAAACATTCTCCATAGCATTGAAAGAGGGATTTGAAGACATAGTAGGACTTGTTTGTATAATCATATTCTTCTCCAAATTGAGTCCTTGCAAATTAGCTTCATCTACAACCATGGTCTCCTCAATGTTTTCATCTTCAATAGTTGTGGAATTGGATGCTCCACCATCATTCATTGATTTAATTCTCATTCTTCTTTCTCTTTGTCTTTGTCTCTCCTTCTCTCTCTTTTCTTCAACTTCTTGAGGAGTCAATGTTTTCCTTCTCTTATTACAAACTTTATCTCCCATGATTATAAAATTCTCAAGCACAAATGAATGTCAATAGTGAAATTCTTCGGGGTTGGGGCCCTAGCTCGGTTGGCTAAATCTTTCTTGTTGCAGGAGGTTGGTCACGAGGTCTAGTCCCCCCCACCCCCGTGGTACTGGAGGGCGTGTCGAGCCAGCGCCACCGGTCACGTTAAAAATTTTACCAGCATTGCAGTTTATAGGGGGTCGTGCTACCCGATTCCTGCAGTCTAAAAAAAATAAAAATAGTGAAATTCTTCAAAAAATTCAATCCAAATTGGAAGTTGAAGACCTATTAGGACAAAATTCTTCCTCTTGTGTTCCTCAAAACAAGTAGAAAACTAGCACAATTCCACTTTAAAAATTGTTTTCTTCATGCCTCCTTTGAAAAATTCAATCCATATTGCAAGTTGAAGACCTTTTGTTCCTCCAAACAAGTACAAAACTAACACAATTCCACTTCGAAAATGGTTTACTTGATGCCTCCTTTGAAAAAATCAATCAAAAATCAAGTTCACCACTTGTAAAGACAATAGCTCATGAAAAATAGCTTAATTTTATTGCTCTCGGTCGTACATGTGAAGTTGCAGACTTCATAGTAATTTTTGATAGTAAATTTAAATAAAAGAAATGGGATCTCGTTTATAAAACGGGATCCCACTTATTAAAAAATGGGATATTGTTTATAAAGCGAGATCCTACTTATTAAAAAATGGGATCTCGTTTTATAATTAGGATCCTATTCCCCTGTATTAAATATGGGGACCATTGAAAGGGAAACAGGATCCCATTTTTAATAAGCAGGATCCCGTTTTGTAAAGCGAGATCCCGTTTTCAAAAATTTGAAATTGGATTTGCTTTGTGGTCAGGTTTCTTCCTTGTATTTTGGTTTGGGAAAAGCATTGGGAATCCGAACCTAGGCCTTCAACCTAGTTTGACCTGCAAGTTGAAGGTCCTAACAATGTCAGAGAAAAATATCGAGTTTGGACATATGGCTGACGACTTTTTTTGCATAATTTTTTGACGAAATTAAAACCCATTTTAGATGAGACAATGCAGATTCCAAATATGTAATTTTTTTTACAATTGGATTATTTTTTCTATTTTTTAATTAATTTCTAATAAAACTGGTCCATAAACTTTAAATATTAGGGTTTTTTACTATTTTAATAACTTTTGATTAACATAACATTTTGACAAATGGATTGCATGAGAACAAACTTCAGAAAATTCTTTTCATTTAAAAAAAAATGATAAGTTTAGGTCATCTTATGCATGTCGTACACGATGATTTTTCAAAACAACAAATATACCTAATAAAAATTTAACAAAAAAATATATATTCAATAAAAAATATCGAGAACAAGCTTCAGTGAGTCACAAATATTTTCCCAAAAGGATTTAGAAAAATACGATAATTTAGGTCAAAATATGGATGTCATATGCATGCATGGTATGGTAAAAAAAAAGTGACTTTTAAACAATGGTTTTTAGAAATGCCTATTGAAACTCAATTTGTACAATCTAGGTATTGAAATAAAGTACATATTTGGAAACTAGACTCCGAGTACTACATTTTATGATCAGTGAATTTTTTGAAGATTCCATCTCTAAGTGCTTCAACTTTTAAGGTCAAATGTGTCAAATTCTGAAAATCAAGAAAAACACTTCCACTTTTTGGCCAAAAAGTGGACTCAACTTCTTGCCAGCACCCGAAAATCTCATGGCATTAGAGAGAGTGTTTCAATGTTTCATATAATTATTTTAAAGGTTTTTGTTTAATTAGAAATGTGACTTATTTTTTCTATTAAATACATATTAACAACAATTATTTAAAGTTATATTTAAATCTTAGTATTAGTTGATATAACTATCTTTTTTCATCAATTAAGTGGTATAAGAGGGTATGCTAGAATGATAGTTATAATTGTTATAATTACATTATTTTTTCCATTGGATGCATAAGCAACACATGCAACCTTACTTGCTAATTGAACATAAGAATTTTAATTATGGGTGGGTGCATGAAGTTGGGTAGCAATTTTGTGGCCACTTTTGAAAAAAAGTTTGAAAACTCATAGCATGAGTGCATTATAATGCGCTCGCATTATTTCACATTAAAAACAATGAAAAAAGTGAAATTATTTTCCTTGGAATACCAACCCAAAGGCTTGGAGGGCATTCCCAACAAGGCCAGAAACGTGTTTTTGCAAATTCTATAATTTTTCACATAATCGGGTCTATGCTCACCATCAAGATTGCATCTTGTTCAATATCAACAAAATCAAACACATGGGTAATGTTAGGTTCTCTCTTAGCTATCCAACGATGTAATTTTTTTCACTTTCTAACAATGTTAAGCCTTTCATCCATAATTTCTTTTGTTTGTATGTCTCTTTTTTGCCAAAAAGCAGTGTTTGGTGTTTTTTTTGTTATAAATTAACCATTCATAGAAATTTCAAATAAATTACATTTTTAGAAACTAAACTCCATTCTACAATTTTTAAAAAAAAGAAAGAAAAAAAATCAATTATTTTCCAAAATTTGTAGGGGGAGCACGGCCAAAATTCTGCATTTCAGGAAGTTCCCACTTAGAAAATTAGTAAAAAATCAAATTCTCATTAAAAAATTATCAGAAAAATCATGCATAAACTAGATATTGTTAGCTAACTTTTGACCATAGAAATTTTAAAAATACTACAAAAAAGTTCACTGTGCTAGGGTTGTACAAGAGTTGCTATGTTATGTTTTTCTGACAAAAACAACACCAATTTGTGTGCGTCCCTCTTTTGAACCCCTTAATCTCAACCATTTTCAAAATAAATTAGTAGTTTATAAAGTAGACTTAGAGCACTTGGATCCTTTTTTTTGTTCCATCTCAAAATTTTAAGTGTAACTATCCTCAATTTCACGTCCAAGGTCAGCATTTCCTGATTTTAGAAAAAAAGGGCCACTTAAACCCCCTTTTTGGGAACCATCTTGGTGCACTTACCCTTATAAAAGGTCATAAATATTAATTAAAATAAATATAATAGAATAGAAATCACATTTTTTTATGCCAATAGTGGCATGATGTGATGGTTAAGTTGTATTTTTGTTCTTGGCATCAAGGTTCAAACCCCAGAGTTGTAATTGTTGAGTGATTGTGCTGGGGATGAGGTCCCCTATTTATGACCTCACTGGTTCATAGCTCTGGGTCAAAAGCATTTACCCCTCTTTTAAGAAAAAAAGAAATCACAAATTTCTTATATACTCTAGTTTAATTTTTCAAAACATATATAACCACCCTTTAGAATTTCAAAATATACCTTATTAGATATAAAATATATTAGTTTTACTAGATATAAAATATATTAGTTTTCATCATCAATTTTTACTCATTAGTTTAACACTTAATCTTACTCAATTTAACAATTAAATGCACATCTAGAAGTTGAAGAGGTTAAATGACATGAATATTATTTTTTGCTATTCCCTACAACAAGATCATCTTTGTTGGGTGAAAAATCTATATTGAATGTGAAATTTTGTAGTTCAAATAAAATATAAAACCAATAAAGTCCATCTATATATAATTTTAAAGGATTGATAAAGTAAAATAAATATATAGATGAGAGAACCTACCATTTGATGATGATGGGAGAAGTAGTAAATGCATAGGTACATTATTAGGAGGAAGTTGCAAACCCAATGCGACCAACTTCTTAGTGAGAGGATGACAAACACATTAATTTATAAAGATCAAATTGTTCCTCCAACATTGTGGTCAATTTGTAAAGGTCATTTCCCTTGAAGATGAAGGAAGGCCACTCATATTCACTCTTTATGTTTCCATTGTCATCAATTATGAAAAATATATAGACTATCCATTGGGTGTACATGGTGTACTAGGTGGTTGCAAGCATGTCATAAAATTTTTAGAATTGTAACTTTCATTTATTATTGGGAAAAATTTTATATATTTTTTATTGGTAAAAGTTGTCTCAAGGACAACTCCATTACTATTAAAATTAAAAATAGATTACATAGATTATGCACCCGAACCCCTACTGGCCTCTTAGTTGTATAATATACATCATTCCCTCTGAGAAGGAAACAATTCTTTCTCTTTGGGCAACAAAGAATAGGTCACCATTCTAGCTCACATAGAAGTTGAATGCTTGAAGGTTCTTCTTGAGCAACCCCTCTGTGAACAAAGACAACACTTGAGCCAAAAAATTCTTCTTATTGACCACTGTGGTATTGAAGATTCCTACAATAAGTTTGGTCAAAGGCTTCTTGTTGATGGATGGAATCCATTCAAGCACAACAACTTTGTTCCCCTTTGAAATCAGGTTGTTGGCAGCCACTGAACCCCATGTCATCACACCCATTACTTGCATGTGTAAGAGAGGGGGACCAACCACACCAAGGCTTCAAGTCACTGAGAGCCAAGAGTGGAGGGCTACCCTAACTTACCTCAAGCTAACAAATGTTTAGAACAAGAATTGAAAAGGAAGAGCACTCTCAAGTGCTTTTATCACTCTACAGATTCGAGAGTTTAAATGGGGCTAGATGAGTCAGATTTTGGATTCTAAATTATACCTTAGACAACTTTTAGTTTGAGGATGAAAACACGGGTCTGGGATGACAACGTGACGCGTTGACGTCTATACGACCATAAAACATAAAGTACAGAATAAAAATACAAAGCACCTACTAACTTTCTAGTAAACTAGCTTTAACGAAATAAGCAGAATGATAAGGTATGATAAGTAACTACACAAATGATAAAGTAAGTAGATAAAGACAAGGGTGGTAAAGATCAAATCACTAAAGCTCTAGTTTTCCAATGAGCTCCACGTACATGTTCACCTACACACAAGCAAGAGGGGAAAAATGTTGGGTTGTGTAGGGGTTCCCCTCAGTCAAACCCCTACTTTGGTGTTTCCACCTCCACAGATAACCAAAAAAGCCACGAATTAGAAAGTATGCTAAAGAAAAGAAGAAAAGAAAGTATTGAACACTACAAAAGATGCAATGCTACTATATCAAACCACAAAAGAAAAATGAAGTGATACCACCTCCACCCAAAGGCTCTTAAGGCCAATGAAGGGTGAATGTAAGGAACGAGCTTGAAAAAGTCGACACGGCCATAGCAGTGACAAAGGGAGGTCTCGTAAGACTCCAAACTCACAACTTCTATGGTAGAATGTAGTGCCTCTCATACTTTTTCCCCGATAGACTGATAGTTGATCTGTTATATGATGAGACATTATGATACATTATATGATGATAGATTTATTTTTATGATGATGACATTGATGACACTTCTGATACTTGAGGTTTTATGCACATGTTATGATTAGTATATGGTTGGATGAGCATTATTGAGACACTGATGATTTATGTGTTTTGATATGGTTTTATTCAAGTGACTACAAAGATCTTTTTTGGATTATGAGGACTAACCCTATCATGAGCACTATGTGATTGTCTTATCATGGTTGTTAAGTGATTATCATGTGATGGATTTTATCCCAATTATTATGTAGCCGATTGTTATATGAGTTGATTCAACTACTAGGTGTTGTTCTTACTGATGAAATTGAGTGAAAGGGACAATGTTGCATCACTCACTTGTGAGCACCTTGCGATGTTGTGATTCCCTTTCATAGTGTGTCTATTTATATGTATATGTATATGCATGACCATTTTTGTGTGTTGCAAGTTGCAGGTACTAGGCATTGACTCCACCTGAATTGGAAGGTCTGAGCATGCCTTGAAACCTATTAGATTAGTTGATCAGAGATAACACTTGATCTCGTACCCTAGCCATCATCCTCAAAGAGGATGAGTATCTAGTTTGGCATCTAGTTAGTATTGTCAGTATGGTCAATCAATGTTGCTTGAAGTTTTGATTTTCGACTCTAGATAATGGTGAGGTAATTAATTGGCATTTGGTTTTTTATTTAATTTAATTTGTTTGATAAAATTCCTTTGGTTATCTTATGCATCAAAATCAATTGTTAAGTAAAGGGGTATACATTGATAAATATATATATATATATATGTATAATCATAGTTAATAATAAAATAAATTTATAGTGTAATGTTATAATTAATGAATAATAATAATATGGTAAATAAATAGAATGTTATAAGATTGGGGTTATATAATTAATTATAATGTGTACGTAAATGTTGGGTAAATGGTTTTACCCGTTTGTGTAAATTGGATAATGAGATGCTTTTAATTACCCTAACTATTGATTTAAAATTAATTATTGTGTTTGTGTCGGGAAGGATGATTTAATAAATCAAAAGCTAACTATAATTCATTCTATAGTTGGTTGGGATAGTTTTGGAATTCCCGTACAACGAACATTTTTCTTCTCTTGTAAATGTTTTTGGCTGGGGGATTTTCATTCATTTTTTGGGATAGAGGGGAGAGGGATTTCTCTGAAATTTTTTCCTCCATTGTTGATTATGTTGGGGATGGTGCATTTGGAATTTTGGAAATTGAGGATTTAGAGAAGTTGGATTTGCAAGTGAAATTTTGAGCTCGGCATCAAATTTCTATTTCCTACCAAGTGTTGGATCTAAGTTGGATTTGATCTTTTGTTTGCATTTTCCTGTCTGAGTGTACGATCAATTGGATTGATTTCTCTCTCTCTGCTTTTTGAAATGACTGTTTGATTGTTTAATTCTTCCTATGAGTGAAACAATTATTTATTCTAGAATAAAAGAAAAAAAAATGTTTATCGCCTTCTATTGTTCCCAATAAACGTATTTGGATACCGTATGTAATATATATATAATATATATAACAGTGATAATAGCTGAAACCCTTTTATCTGGAGCTCAATGTTCAAACTGCTTTGATTTTTATATGATAAGATTTCGTGTTGTAGTTTCCATGGCCACCATATTTGGGTTACCCACCCCCCACCCAGGCGTCGTCCGCCATGTCAAGCAGGCTTGTGCACTGGGCATGGCCCACACCAGGTTTTCCTGTGCGTAGGGCATGCACAACACACACAACCCAACCTTGGTTGGGTGGGCCGTGGTGCCCTAATCTTAATGTGTGTTGTCACTGCCTTTGCAACATTCTATCTGATTCTAATATGCGATTTAAAGTTTGGCAATGTATTTTTATGATTTTATTTTGATAATATATATATATATATATATATATATATTATGTTTGCATTTTATTGATAATCTGATATATATATATATATGTATGTATGTATGTATGTATGTATGTATATGTATATATATATGTATGTATGTATGTATGTATGTATAAATATATATATATATATATATTACATTATATGATGGTAAATAGTAAAAGATTTGCTTTTAGTTTTTTTAAAATTAATATTTAATTTTTTTTGTTTTGTTTTGTAAATCGTTGCATGTGAGGTAGCACCCATAAAATAGATAGCATAAAATATGGACAGCTTCAAACCCAGTAATGGGGAACACAAAAAACTAGTTTTAGACCTACAAATGCACAAAAGAGCCAAGAGAAGGAGGACCTCCATGCATAAAAACTCAAAAGAGAAAATGACATCAAAATGAAATTGAAGACACATTTGTCTGCCTGCTTCTGACCTCACACGAGCTTGCATCCAAGAGTTTTCCATCCACCATATCCTAGGCCCATATGACCCCTAGACCTCCTGACACACCTATAGCATCCCAAAATATATTAGACTATTTCCTTCAGAACTTGACAAGATTAATATTGTCCATAGAGAAAATTTCATTTCTTGCAAAAGAGCTAGATCAACTAATATTATCTCTATAAGGTGTTGCATCAGACACTGTTTGTCAAGGGAAATTAACCCCCAAAAAAACCACATAGAGCTCCTCATTATCCTCCAAGGGAAGCCTTGTCTCCCTTGGAAATTAGGAAGTTTTTAATGCTCACCAAGCCTTTCTCTTTGGCCTCCTCCTCTCTTTTCTACTTGAGAGTCTTCCTTCCTCTCCCTTTTTTTGTTCTATGCATAGCCTTGGCTGCTGTTTGGTTTAAAATTCTTGGATCCAAAAGATCCAACTCATCTCCCTCAAACTCGTCATCTTCTGAGAGTTGCATAGTCATGTCATCTACATCCATATCTTCCTGAGGCACCTCTAACTCTCCACGAGCTGCCAACCCTTTGGCCACAACGTCCTTTAGATCAAACCGCTTTGTCCCCAGTGTGGTGTGATCACCCTTAGCCACAAGAGATCCCTCTTTTGCTACCTTGTTATGGGATAGACTTGGAGAGATCACTGCCATGGCAGGAAGCACCTCCACCACCCTAAGGTTGTCTATTTTTATCCTTGCATAGATTGGGGGATCAGATGAAAAGCACTTGACCAGTGGAGCGACCTCTTTAGCACTTGATCCAGAGCTAGCAACAGGGGTGGTGAGGGCATCCATTCCTTGGGCTCGCATCGACCTCTAGATCTTCTCTCTTTCAAGTTTTTGTTGCAGACACTCTCCATGTGTTTTTGGCTTCCACAACGCAAGCAGGAGGCTCTGTCTTCTTCCACTTCCACATACACCACCCGAAAGTGGCCACCAAACAAATGTAATTCCTTCAGGATCATGGAGATTGCCTCCAATTGCAGGCGTGCATATAGATAAAAATCACCCCCAATGATGTATGTACGTATGTCCATGAGAGTGACGAGAGATATTTCGATCTTCTCTATGCATTCTTCTACCCAAAATTCTAAAGGTAAATTACAAATTTGAATCCATAGTGGCTTTGTATAGGGTTCAGTTTTGACTAGGTCGAAATTAGGGCTCCACATTTGCAAGTAAATTGGCCATCCGTTCAGTTTCCAAAGGCCTCCTTGTACAACTGCCTCTCGATCTTCTCTGGCTATAAAGATTGCGATAAAGTAGCCTTTAGGCATATATTTAACAATCGCCACTCTCTGCCAATTTTTCACCACCCAGGCATTGATGGACTTCTGATCTAACTGCGGAACGATGACCTGACAAATGATTGCGAGTTCTCCAAGCATAGAAACATCATTTTTCGCCTCCTCTATGAGGTCGATCTCAATATGCCTTTCCTTCCTGCCATCCAGACTAGCCATCCCCTTTGCCATTTCATCGACCCTCCTACCGTAGCCATCCACCTACTCTATAGAATTTATTAAATTTAAGGTTTGGCCCTTGGTTATTGGCACTACAGGAAAGAAGCCCCACAAGTTCACCATATAGCAGAATATTTAAATTGTTATAGGTAAGAGAATTGAGTATTTAATTAAGGTAAATTGATTTATTTCATACATATGGATAATTGAGATTTAGGGTTCGTTAAATTAGATAAATGAATTTACATGTATAGAGCCTTGTTTACTAAAGGTTAAAATGATAAAGTTATTAAGATTACTCTCGGTTAACTAATTAGTAAATGGACATTAATTATTTTTATAATTATTTAATAGAATTGCTATGTGAAATAATTAATTAGGATATTGTCATTATAGTAGTATATTAAAGTTGTAATTAGGGTTTCGTATTAACTAGTTCAATAGAGACGGTTGTTTACTAATGATATAGTTATTTTTAAATATAATTATGTATAGTAAATAATCTATTGATTGAACTAAATGGTTAAGTTAAAATGAATGATAAGAGAATTGAAATAATGTCTTGTTTAAGGGAATATTTTTATGGTTATAATGCTAGGATTAATTGTGGTATTAAATAGTGTGTCTTGACATTGGTTAAGTGATTATGTAATTGTTAAGGTGGATGTCATATGTGTAGAGTATGTTTAAGGTTCTTTGCCATTGGAAAATGTGCTTAGTATGTTGGTTTCTAGAGGCCTAGGAGGGGGTATATTGGTAT
The DNA here is from genome assembly GCA_007258455.2 of Sequoia sempervirens. Taxonomy (NCBI): domain Eukaryota; kingdom Viridiplantae; phylum Streptophyta; class Pinopsida; order Cupressales; family Cupressaceae; genus Sequoia; species Sequoia sempervirens. Next base: position 41,619,624 of record VDFB02047230.1, on the reverse strand, counting down.
GAATGGTCCTTAGGGTTGTTTAACCTTGGAAGTGGTTTAGCTATGTTGTTGGTCATGTGCATTGTATGAACTCAAAACCTAAGGGTGTTGCCTCTTGTCTATGTATGGATTCATGAGATTGTGGTAGGTGTAGAAGATGGAAAATGCCTTGTTTTGTGTAGGGTTTTCTAGTTGCAAGTAGGGGGAGTGGCTCTCAATGGGGACCAAAACCCAAAGTGGTGTCTAGGACAACCCATTTGAGGGTTTCTTAATCTAGTGATAACCTTAATAATTAATTAGGGGGATCGATATAATTCACATTAAACAAGATAATGGATGCCTCACCCATTTCCTGTAGTGCTTGTATAGGTTAAGGATGGGTTGAGAAGGCCTGGTTGGAAATATTAACTTCCTTGTCCTCATGAAAGGAATGTTTGTTCCACATGTGTCACCCTATGAGGACATGACCTCGTGAGAGGTCACCAGGACAACCATAGATGGGGGTCAGGGTCTAGTGAGAGACAACCAAGACAACCCATGCCAATACTATGAAATGACACTCCTCCCTATTGTAGTCTATCACTCCCTAGTTGTATTTCCTATTTTTGTTGTGTGTGTGCCTCTGGAAGTTATGTAAGTGTTGAGAATATTGGTGTTGTTAGTAGTGTTGTTATGGTGTCATGTATAACCCTTGCTTATGTTAGCCTATTACTTTCCTGACTGTCTGTTGGATGTGGGACCTTGTGTTATATCCTAGCATGGGGGGTGGAACTTAGGGTTCCACATGGTTGGGAGGTTGGTGCTTTTCCTCCATTAGGTATTCTTGTTGCATGTTCGTGTGTGTGGAGATTGATCATTGTGTTGTGGACTCCAATTCCTGTTCCAATTTAAGAAGACATTCTATCATGTATTTGTATATTGGATTGTATTTATGTCTATATCTCTTAATGTAATCTTCCTACATGTACTAGAGGAAGCAGTGATGAAATTATTGTAATGATGTAACAATTATTGACGATTTCTTCTTGTAAATAGTATTGTAAAGTAATGTATCATGCATATGATAGTTAGCTAGAAAATGATTTGTAATATTTGATTATCAGTTGTCACATTATGGGAGTGAGTAATATAGGATCATTTAATTGGGTACTTTAAAATGAACCTTATATGTTAGATTGATCATGTTATCTTTTATCGTTGATGAAATGTTTCTAGTAATCTTGATTGTTAGTTTGTGAGTAGCACAGTTGAGGAACCTTAGAGGACCTAGGACTAGATTGTTATGTTATGCATTCTATAGTTTTTTTTTTTTTTAAATTGTTCCATTAATTTGACATAGTTTAGTGTTGTCCTCTAGGGTTCCTTGGTAGGGGCGTTACACTTGGTATCAGAGCCCAAGTTCTAACATTGGGTACTTTGGTTTCATATGAGCCCATTATGTTTTCCTAGTTGCTTGTACTCTTGAGATTATGTTTTTCCCCCCTTTTTCCATCCTCACCTAACAACCTTAGAATTTCCCTTTGGTGGTGTTTGTTTAGGAAGATGCCTAGAGGCCGAGGTTGGGGTCATGGTAGAGGTCGAGGGGGTGACCGTGGGGATAAATTCTAGAACATCCCTTCTCAGGATTCCCACGAGGGTGATCATGAGGAGCAACAGGGCTCTCAAAATGATCAGGAAAGCGGGGGTCAAAATCATGGTCAATCAGAGTTAGAGGGAGCTCATTTATGTCTTTTGCTTGAGGAGATCCTGTCCTGCCTAGGCCCTAGATAGGAGGGTAATCGGAAGGGGGAATCACAACACTCTGGGCATATGGATAGGGAGAGAGAAAGGTCTCCTAGGAGGAGAGATGTCACAGCAGAGCGTGAGACTATTATAGTAGGTCATATGAGGGATCTCTTGAGGTCATTCCCTCCTACCTTTCATGGTTATAGTGGTGGCTTGGAGGTTGAGACATGGTTGATAGATTTGGACATGTGTTTTTCTATGCACCCGTATGGTAGTAACACCAAGGAAAGATGTGCCATCATGCACCTTAGGGGTTTTGATTCTACATGGTGGCAGTTGAAGGAACAAAAAATGCATTTGGATATTGGTTTAGTTTCTTGGGAGATGTTTCTATAGAGGTTCAGAGCTCACTTTTGTCAGACCATTGGAGGTAGCGTCGTGTTGATGAGTTTCACGAGTTGAGGCAGATGGCTATGTTCTGTGGAGTAGTACGAGCATAGATTCTTTGAACTCAATCAGTACATAGGTATTGGTGATGATGAGACCATGTTGGTCCAACATTTCATTAGGGGTTTGAATGTTTGTATTAGTGGGAGAGTCTACATTTTTTAGTCGAAGACCATGGAGGTGGTAGTAGAGAAGGCTCAATTGGTAGAGGAGAACCTAGCCATGGTGCTAGGAGGTCATACATGTGTGCAGATTGGCATTACACCTTCAACAGGCTTCGGGTCCAGAGGTGGTTAGTCTCAGGCAATGGGTTCCTCTAGGAGCCATCATGCACCCGCTAAGGGTGGACAGTAGCAACATTCCTAGTCGAAACCTAAGAATTTTCAGTTTTAGCGAGATGGTGGTTCTCAGTCTGGGAAAAACTGCAATTGGCAGTGAGCCAAGCATTATCATCCCAGTTAACCAGCTTAGAGCACACAGTCTATAGCCAGTAGAGGTAGCTTCTAGTAATCCAGTATACCCTCAGGTGGCGGGGGTATGGCAGAGGTATAAGATGTTTTTCTTGCGGCCAATAGGGCCATATAGCTAGGCAGTGTCCACAGAAGCATGCATCAGGATTCAGTCAGAGGTCGAAAACCTCAGAGCTGACAGTGGGTGATGTAGGCAGGACTCATAGAGTGTTTACAGCGGTTGATAACTGGTAGGTAGAGCATTAGGGCATAATTTTGGAGACCACAGGTGTGTTGCAGGGTATTGGCATTTCTATACTTTTTGACTCTAATGCTTCTGATTCATTCATTTCCCCTTCTTTAGTGGAGTGATTTGGGATGGTGGCAGAAAAGTAGGATGTTAGGTGGTAGGTTGAATTAGCCTTCAGAGCTAGATTAGTAGTATAATCCCTTGTGTATGGATGTGGATTGAGGATTGATACTCTCTTTACCATTGTGGATCTTATGACATAGTGTTGGGTATGGATTGGTTGGATTCTCATCGAGCAGTTATAGATTGTCGATGAAAATCAATGCATTGTTTGGATGATTTAGGTAGGTAGATAGAGGTAGTTGGTATTTAGAGACACATCTCTTTGTGTATGATTTCTGCTATGCAGTTAAAGAGATGTATGTGTCAAGGTTTCTAGTTGTTTGCTGTGACGATTAATGATTTGGAGTTAGGGGAGAGTCGAGAGGTGTCCCTTGAAATCCATCCTATTTTAGGGATTTTGTAGATACTTTCCCCAATGAGATTTTGGGGATGCCACCAAAGCGTGACATCGATTTCAGGATAGATCTTGTTCCTAGGGCAGAACCTATTTCCCGAGCTCCGTATCAAATGACTACCTAGGAGCTTAAGGAGCTTCATTTGTAGCTAGAGGAGTTGTTGGCTAAGGGGTTCATTCATCCTAGTGTCTCTCCTTGGGGAACACCGGTCATTTTTGTGAAGAAAAAGGATGGATCCATTCGGTTGTGTATTGACTATCGACAACTGAATAAGGTGACTATGAAGAACATATATCCCTTATTGAGGATTGATGACCTCTTTGATCGGATTAAGGGAGCCAAAGTGTTCTCAAAGATTGACCTAAAGTTAGGGTATCATTAGTTGCATATTTTTGAGGTAGATATTCATAAGACTACATTTTGCACTCGCTATGGGCACTATGAGTTCATCGTTGTGCCATTCGGGTTCACAAATGCACTGTCTACATTTATGAGCTTGATGAATGGAATATTCTGCACCTATCTTGATAGATTTTTCCTTATGTTCCTAGATGATATTCTAATTTATTCTAGGACTATGGAGGAGCACGAGGAGCACTTGCGGTAGGTATTACAGTGTCTGAGGGAGAATCAACTATATGCAAATTTGGAAAAGTGTGCATTCTTTCAGATAAAGGAGAGATATTTGGGGCATGTCATTTCAAGAGAAGGTATTGTCGTGGATCCTTTGAAGATCCAAGCCATCATGGATTGGCTCGAACCCACTAATGTTTCAAAGGTTCGCAACTTTATGGGCTTAGCAGGTTATTATCAACAGTTTGTGTAGGGTTTTTCAAGGATAGCTCACCCTATCACTTCCCTTTAGAGGAAAGGGAATAATTTCATCTGGTTGGAATAGTGTCATGCATCCTTTTAGACTACAAGGAGAGGTTGACTAGTGCACCCATTTTGGCAGTTCTTGATCTTGTAGGATATTTTGTGGTTTGTATTGATGCATCTTTGGAGGGTTTAGGAGCAGTTTTTATGTAGGATGGTTGTGTGATATCCTATGAGTCTCGCAAACTCAAGGATCATAAGTTGAACTATCCTACACATGACTTGGAGTTATCTGCTGTCGTTCATGCCTTGGTAAGATGGAGACATTTTCTATTAGGGCATCAGTTTGAGTTGCATAGCGATCACCGTAGTTTATAGTACATATTCATGTAGCCAAACCTAAATTCTAGGTAGAGGTGGTGGATGGAGTTTCTGTACGAGTATGACTTTGAGGTGAAGTACATCCAGGGTAAGGAGAATTTTGTGGCAGATTTTCTTAGTCGGTGGAGGCACGAGCTTTTAGTAGTAACTCTTGGAGTAGATCTGAGGGGTCAGATCCTTGCAGTGCTCCCTGCAGACAGTTGGTATCAAGAGGTGAAGTCAGAGGTTGAGTCAAGCAGAGCCTTAGAGGGGAGATATGCAGGGTATTCTCTTGAGTCATATGGTCTCTTGTGACACTTAGGAGCATATATGTTCCTCCATCAGAGGGTCTTCATACCTGAATTATGTTAGAGGGACTTCGAGCACCCTACTCAACTCATCCAAGTGTCAAGAAGATGCACACAGACCTTAGACAGTTGTATTTTTTCTCTAGGATGAAGAGGGACATTGCATACTTTGTCTCAAGGTGTTTGGATTTCTAGAGGGTTAAGGCAAAACATTGGCACCCCACAGGCCTTCTTCAACTGCATCTTGTCCCATAATGGAAATGGGATATTATTTCAAAGGATTTTATAGTAGGCTTGCTCGTATCTTCTCGTCATCATGACACCATCATGGCCATCATGGATAGGATGACTAAGGTGACATGCTTCTCTCCTTTTTGGTCTTCATACAATGCTTCTTTAGTGGCCAAGATTTTTATGGAGGATATAGTCAGATTGCATGGGATTCCACGTAGGATCATCTTTGATAGGGATCTGGTATTCACTTCGGCACTCTGGATGTCCTTGCAACATGTATTGGGGACTTAGTTGAACTTTAATTCAGCCTACCACCCAGAGACAGATGAGCAGACTAAGAGGGTCAATCGGGTCCTTGAGGATATGCTCAGAATGCATGTCATGGATCAACAGACTCACTGGGAGGATTATTTATACTTGGTGGAGTTCACGCATAACAATGGGTACCACAGTTCTATCGGTATGTGCCCTTTTTAGGGCTTGTTGGACCCCACTAAGTTAGGATCATCTTGAGGAAAAATTCCTCCTAGGACCAGTGATGCTCTGGGAGATGGAACAACAGGTTGTTCATATTAGAGAGCATTTGGTGGTAGCGCAGGAAAAATAGAAGAAGTATGTGGATGCTCATAGAGTTGATTGCCAATTTTTTTGTTGGTGACAGAGTGTTCTTGTGGGTGTGTCCATGAAATATTCTGATCCACTATGGAAAAGGATCTAAGCTCACATCACATTTTGTAGGGCCATTCGAGGTTTTGGAGAGGATCGGCCTTGTTGTGTATTGTCTTGCTTTGCCACCCAATCTATTGCTTATCCATGACATATTTCATGTTTCTATTCTTAGGCTATACCACCCATATATTTCACATGTTCTTGATAGGAATTCCTTGCAAGTAGAGGATGAGCAATTGGTCTTGGAACCTGTGGGCATTTTTTAGCATAGGAGACTCACACTCAGGGGTCAAGACATTGAGTAGGTGAGGATCCAGTGGGATCCTAATGATGAGTCTTTGGCCACTTAGTAGGATGCATCTCAGATGCGGGAGTTGTACCCTTGCTTATTTGCAAGCTTCTAGGAGTAAGCTTGATCCTAGAGGGGGAAGATGTAGTGCCTCTCATACTTTTTCCTTAATAGTCTGACAATTGATCCATTATATGACAAGAAATTATGATACATTATATGATGATATATTTATTTTTATGATGATACAATTGATGATACTTCTGATACTCAAGGTTTTCTACACATGTTATGATTAGTATATGGTTGGATGAGCATTATTGAGACATTGATGATTTATGTGTTCTAATATGGTTTTATTCAGGTGACTACGGAGATCTATTTTGGATAATGAGGACTAACCCTATCATGAGCACTATGTGATTGTCTTATCATGATTGTTAAGTGATTATCATGTGATGGATTTTATCCCGATTAGTATGTAGTTGATTGTTATATGAGTTGCTTCGATTACTAGGTGTTGTTCTTATTGATGCGATTGAGTGAAAGGGACAGTGTCTCATCACTCACTCGTGAGTACCCTGCGATGTTGCAATTCACTTTCACAGTGTGTCTGTTTATATGTATATGTATATGCATGACCGTTTTGTGTGCTGCGGGTTGTAGGTACCAAGCATCAACTCCACTTGAATTGGCAGGTTTGAGCATACCTTGAAACCCAATGGATTAGTTGATTAGAGATAACACTTGATCTCGTACCCTAGCCATCATCCTCAAAGAGGATGAGTATCCGGTTTGACACCTGATCAGTATTGTCAGTATGGTCAGTTAGTGTTGCTGGAAGTTTTTCTTTTCAACTCTAGATAGTGGTCAGGTAATTAATTGGCATTTTTTTATTTTATTTTATTTTATTTGTTTGATAAAATGCCTTTGGTTATTTTATGCATCAAAATCAATTTTTAAGTAAAGGGGTATACTTTGATAAATAAATATATAAATAAATATATATATAAAATCATAGTTAATAATAAAATAAATTTATAGTGTAATGTTATAATTAATAAATAATAATAATATGGTAAATAAATAGAATGTTATAAGGTTGAGGCTATATAATTAATTATAATGTGTATGTAAATGTTGGGTAAATGGTTTTACCCATTTGTGTAAATTGGATATCTATCATATTGCATTGTTATGATTTTTAAATGAGATGCTTTTAATTACCCTAACTATTGGTTTAAAATTAATTATTGTGTTTGTGTCAGGAAGGATGATTTAATAAATCAAAAGCTAACTATAATCCATTCTATAGTTGGTTGGGATAGTTTTTGAATTCTCGTACAAAGGACATTTTTCTTCTCTTGTAAACATTTTTGGCTAGGGGGATTTTCATTTGGTTTTTGGGATAGAGGGGAGAGGGATTTGTTTGAAATTTTTTCCTCCATTGTTGATTATGTTGGGGATGGTGTATTTGAAATTTTGGATTGGGGATTTGGAGAAGTTGGATTTGCAAGTGAACGTTTGAGCTGGACATCAAATTTATGTTTCTTGTCAAGCATTGGATCTAGGTTGGATTTGATCTTTTATTTTCATTTTCCTTTCCGAGTGTACGATCAATTAGAGTAATTTCTCTCTCTGCTATCTGAAATGATTGTTTGATTGTTTAATTTGCTTGTGAGCAAAACAATTATTTATTCCAGAATAAAAGAAAAATAATAATAAATGTTTATCACCTTCTATTGTTCCCAATAAACGTATTTGGATACTGTATGTAATTTACACACACACACACATATATATATAGCAGTGATAATAGTCGAAACCCTTTTATCCGGAGCGCAATGTCAAACTACTTTGATTTTTATATTCTAAGATTGTGTGCTATAGTTTCCATGTCCACCATATTTGGGTTACCCACCCCCCACCTGGGCACATCCACCATGCCGAGTAGGCTTGTGCACTGGGCATGGCCTGCGCTAGGTTTCCTTGTGTGCAGGGCATGCACGACACACGCAACCCAACCCTTGTTCGGTGGGTCGCAGTGCCCTAATCTTAATGTGTGTTGTCATTTGCTTTGCAACATTCCGTCTGGTTCTGATATGTGATTTAAAGTTTGGAAATATATTTTTATGATTTTATTTTGATTATATATATATATATATTATATTATATTATGTTTACATTTTATTGATAATCTGATATATATATATTACATTATATGATGGTAAATAGTAAAAGATTGGCTTTCTTATATGTGGAAGATTATATGATAAATGAAGAAATAAAAAATATCATTTAATCAAAGATTTTAATTAGATATATATTATTCAAATGAATATTTAAATTGTTATAGGTAAAAGAATTGAGCATTTAATTAAGGTAAATTGATTTATTTCATACATATGGATAATTGAGAGTTAGGGTTCATTAAATTAGATAAATGAATTTACATGTACATAGCCTTGTTTACTAAAGGTTAAAATGATAAAGTTATTGTGAATGCTTTGCCTAGACCTGCTCAAACATGGACAAACAAGAAAACATTAGTCCTTAAACAAGTGTAAACAAGCATTCCCCATGAAATTCATTCAAATACAAGAACATGAAATCAAAGTAAAGTAATCAAATAAACTACTAATGAAATTCTATTCTAAATGCTCAAACCAACATCCCATGGGGGAATTAGTGCTTCTTTGGTGTGGAAAGAAGCCCTTTCCCAATTCCTTGATAGGTTTGATGATAGATGTGTGATTCTTGATGCAAAATGCCAATAACCTAGCTATGGATGATGAATTCTATACTAACTTGGATGAAAATATGGATGAAATTGTGGATAATAGACTTGCATAAACTTGTGGCTCAAATTTTGGATGATTTTGGATCCCAAATCAATAGAGAAGTCCTCTATTTATAATGAAGAAGGATTGAAGATTGAAGAATATGGAGAATGTGGGATTAAAAAAGGGACCAATGGCATTGTGCCACTTGTTAACATGCTAATGAAAGAAAGTGGAGCACATTTTGAACAATGTGCATGTTAAATGCATGTAGGTGAAATTTGAATTTCAAGAGGTGGCTTGTGTAAGAGGGGATGTAAGAGGAATTAATGCCAAGTTGGCTCAAGGAGAGGACATGTAAGAGCCTTCAATGCAAAGGTGGAGGACAAAAGTCCTTTGGGAGGGAAAAGTCAAATGGGTGGAATATTTAAAAGAATATGCCATATTTGAATGAAAATAGGATAATTAGTAAATCAAATAAATTGATTTACATGTGCAACTTGCAAAAACTATAGGAATGGAGGATTAGTGTTAGGAGATAATTAATCTAGGATTAATTAACTTAGATGAAATTAGTTTGATTGTGACATTTAATTTAAATATTTTGAATTTATTTAAATCAAATAAAAGGATATTGGAAGATTAGTAATTTAATTAAATAAAATAGTGTATTCAATTAAATGAAGAACATTAGAATTTAATTAAATAAAGTTGATTTATTTAATCAAATGAAGAACACTAGGATTTAATTAAATAAAGTTGATTTATTTAATTAAAGGAGGAATTTTGATGAATTAATTAAATAAATATTATTCAATTAATTGGTTAGTAAAGAACTGATCAAGGAAGAGTCAAAGTTAGTAAATCAGAATCGAATGCATGATATCAATCACGATATTTTGAGTCTCTACATTTTTCCCCTCTTTGAAGCAATGCACTTGTTGTGTTGGTTCAAAGAATAACACTTGTTGAGATCAAAAGTTCAAAAAAATTCTCATTTTTTTTTCAAATGCCCCACTGTTACCCCAACGAGAAGAATTATGCTGGTATACTGCCCCCTCAAGAGATCAGACAAAAAAATGGATTTTTGGGTGATTTCTCAAAAAAAGATGACAAGCTGCCTGACGGGTCCAGAAAGGCTCCAATATGCTATAAATATGCCAAAACATGAAAAAAGGATGTGAATTGAGCCTCGATTGGGAAAAAATGGTGTTGGGGGTGCAAAACCCTAGTTTGACGGCTAAATCGGGGCAAAAAACCCTAATTTTCACACTTAACTAGGCTTGGAGGGGTCACTTTCCATTCATTTTTGCATTCACACTTTGAAAGTTTTAGCCTTTTGAGCTTTGACCCTCCTACAAAATGGCGCAATGAGTGCTTCATCGACACATTTTTGAGTGAGTCCACAAGCACTAGAGACTTCCAGGCGAAGGACCACTGATATGTGATCCAAACCCGACTTTGAAATTTGATTTTTGAGTGCATTTATTATGCTTTAAAGAGTCAAAGTCCCTAGCATTGCTATATAGTGACACACCAAGTGAAAAATCAATGACGTTGAAGCTCAAATAGTGCCACCTATGTAAATTGTGATGCAGGCTCGTGATTTGACTTTAGGGTTTCAAATTTCAAATAGCAACACCAGTGTAAATGGTGACGCTATGCTCGATTTAGAATTAGGGTCTGCTAGTCAAAGGGTGACAAATGTGTGAATGGTGACATTGAGGTCAATTTAGCATTTTCAAAGAGTCCAACATCGTTGTTTGGAATATTACAAATGGTGACACTTTTGCAAACTGTGACACATTCATGGTTCCAAGTCAAAAACTCCAAACAGGGTTAGATCATTTTTTACGAATTTTGACGTCGTGGCTTTATGGGTGCAAGAGGTGATCCAACCTGTGCATTCACACGAGCATCAACCCTCAGTCATGTGTAGATTAGGTGATTTATTAGAGTTACGACAAGAGGATATGGGGGAGATTGGTCTCTAGTATGTCACCTATGCGCCTGCTATTTGAACCCATATGGTGATGACAACTGTGTTGTGCGAGAGGTGGGACAGTGAGACCTCATCCTTTCACCTTCCGACTAGCGAGGCGATCATGACCCTAGAGGACGTATGGCGGATCTTGCGGTTGCCAATACATGGTGATCATGTGATCTATGATATAGATGCTGGCAGTGATGTGTGTTTTGAGGTCATGGAGGTCAAGGAACTTGCACTTGTCGAGGGCTAGATTGACTTGGAGTATTACAGAGGTCAGGTGTCAACTTTTAGGCTGATTGTTGTTGCTATTATATCTAGGTTAATGGCTCCAGATCGAAGAGGCAGATACTTTAGTCTGGGATGGGGCTTGGCCTGGGAGAGGATTCTTTACCAGAGGACATTGTTTTCCTGGGGACCAGTTAAGCTAGCCTCACTATACCACAATCTACATGATTTTGCATATTGCGATAGTCGAGCAATTGGTACCAGAGTAACATTGTTGCATATTAGGGTCTGGGAGCATATTGTTGTTCTCTGACTAATTGTCACTTTGGTTGATACAGATCCCGACGATCTAGGGATTTGGAGATATATGGGTGGGATCACTTTGAGACATACATTACAGTTGGGTCTACCTTACTGGTGTTGAGTCCTTGATGAGATGACAAGGTTCTGCTAGCACCCCTAGTTACAAATGTTAGCATGGTACGATGATGTAAAACAATTGTTTTAAGCTTGACAGACCCGACTAATGTAGGGGATGGAGCATACAGTTATAAAGCACTACTTTCCAGACAGGGTGATCTAATAGTTTGGGGAGGTTCGGGATCAACCGGATGATCAATATATTTCCATCTTTGCTAGATCATCCCGAGAGACTTCATGGGGACAGACAATTATAGTGTCCAATGCAATTGATTGCTTTTGATATTTGGTTGCTAGGCCATGGGCCTATGCTCAAGGGTCAGTAGATCTAGGCACGACATGTGCATACAATGATTGGTTCAGACCTCTACGTCGACTGACGGATCTAGGAGTGGCACTTCCATGTGGGATACCTTGGGGAAGGAGTGCTCGAAGAGCACAGGTAGGATAGGGTGGAAAAGATCCTAGAGCACCACCCAGAGATGGCAAGCCTCCACAACAGCCACAATAGCCAGATCCACGGGATGTCCAGATACAGTAGCTGCAAGCACAAATATAGGGATTACAGGCATAGCTATAGGTTGTTATAGTGGAGAGAGATCAGACCGGGAAATAGGTGTAGGCCCTTACTACCGAGAAGGATAATGAGCACTAGCAGAGCCAGGGCACAAAGGTTCAATTATCCTAGGAGATCAGTCACAAACAACAACTAGAGAGCATGGCCGCTGCATCCCAAGGGAGGACCGTACCAACACAGATGTACTATGAGGAAGTCAAGGAGGCATAGTATTACAAATTTCATTATCGACAGGTTGTACCTTTAGCCCAACGACAACCAGACTACTCCTAGCAGATAGGGGTTTGATAGACAGATGACCAGGCAGAGAAGCAGGAAGGCAAGGGGAGCAGTCATCAAGGCTAGCAACATATAGTTTTTGATCAACGATTGATTCTTTTTGAGATAGTCTCACAGGCTCTATTTTTGACAGTCCTGTGGGAATTGTATCTTGATCGATATACATACACTTGAGTCAGATATGTACCATGACAGTGATGATTTTTTATATATAGGGATATGATTAATTTATGATGGAATGCATTCACTTTATTATGCCTTATGGATGGATGCATTTGATGTTTTATGTATATCCAATGTGATTCTATATGATGTGCTATGATGTATGATTATGTAGATGTTCATGGATGTTATGGATGCATTTCTTTTATGTATTATTTTTATTCACTTTTATGGTGATGATGTTTGGAGTATGGATATATGGATGCAAATGTTTATGGTATCCAACTAATTCTAAGATGCTTAGCCTAATAGATCTATATTATGGCCCAAATGATAATGCAAAATGGATGATGTGAACATTATGATTATGAGATGTATGGGATGTTATGATATGCTCTTTTTCATTTTCAGTATCCTTTCTATAATGCATGTATGGATGATGTGATGATGTCTATATGATTATGTAATGGATGTAAATGTATGGTTTATGAGATGCTTAGAATAGCCAATCTATATTATGGTGCAATGATGGAAATGCAATGGATGTGAAATGATTGGTGTTTCCTATTATATGTGATATGCAGTATGTTGATGGTTTGTGGATGCAGGATGGATGCATTGGTGATGTTTGGTTGACTGTCATGATACCATGTTAGTGTGGAGAGAAGAAAGAAGAAATGAGATGATGACAAGAGGATCCAACAAGTCCATGATCTGTCAAGACTTTATTAGAAATAATGATGGGAGATTGATGGTGTTTCGCTTATCAGAAATTGGTATTTTAAAAGAGCTTACTTACTTTATGTTTGATAACACACATAGATGCGATGCATCAAGGTATAAAGAACTAGGATAGCATTGTACTTAGTGTGATGGACTTTGACTCGTCAATTAGATAGGAGTATCCTTGTTAACACCTTACATACAAAACCCTATTTAGGTGCAATTCAAATATTTCAAACACCTCAGACCAAAACATAGAAAGGTAGAACCTCCCATGTGGTCAACAAGATATTCAAAACACCCTCCCTACAGACCAAACAAAGTAAGCATGACCAAGGTTATATTAAAAGAATATCCAACAAGTACAACAGATAAAAAGATAATAATCAATGCCCCATTCCTTTCTCTCTAAATCATTTTGATAGACATCATCGAGAGTTCATTGGAATGAGCGCAATAAGATAAATCAACAAGACAAAGATCAAGTAGACAAACAAGCCAATGTTCTTCATACCTCTAGCCAAGACTAAACTATGATGATGCCTGATGTTAATGTCCATTGCAGAAAGGATGCATCCTAGGACATGATGTTATCAAATGATTTTGGGATTGATTGGATGATGAGCTATTAGTACCAAGGGGTTACCAACTTGTTTACCTACTGACCTAGACTTGAGACCCTTGATGTTTGAGTTTTTCACTTTCGATTTGCTATACTTGTTTCCAATTGTTTTGCCAAAGTTTGAAGATTACGATCGATTTATTATGAGAGGATGTTTATTGCGGGTGAATGCGAAATGGGATGGATGGATTTTTTCAAATATTTGGATGTTTTTGGTATTTTGAAGATTTTTTACAAATGTTTTGATTTTCAGTTTTCTAATGTTTTTGGTGTTTTCTGAGATTTTGACCAAGAACCTAACCTAAAGACCTATCCTAGGCGCCTCGGGGGCTAATCAAATATTAGCCTTTCCTACGTTATACACACAAAGACCACGTAGTTCGACTGACATAGACTCATTTATTGATGAGATATAAACAAATGGATTGCGAGTTTATTATGATAGACTCCTAAAGGACTGACCTAGGGTGTCTCGAGGGCACATCAATGATGGCCTTGCCTATGTTTAGAGCTCAGAGACCCATAGTTTGACAAGATGAATTTGTTTTTTTCACTTTTTGACCTATTTTTTGGATTTTTGACATTTTTGAATGCTTTTGGATTTTCTGATTTTATGAATGTTTTTGGATTTTTTTAATTTTCTAAATGTTTTTGGATTTTTGGATTTTCAGAATGTTTTTGGATTTTTTGATTTTAAGGAAGACCTCAAGAATATACACGAATCTAATCCAATGTAGGTATAAGAACATGCCCCCAGTGTGGGGCAATAGACTACTCTGATATAGGCAGGACAAACTGATTTTAGGAATGGGTCGAGTAGTACCAGGAGGGATCATGATACAAACATACGATGAAGCTATGATGCAGACACGAATGGGTGATGGATGGAGATATGGAAGACAATGGATGAATGATGCAGAACAAGCCATAGAGATCATGCTGGATGGAAAGTGCTTATTTACATGAGGTGTATGTTTGCCAGGTTTTCACCAAGGTACTTGCCCAAAGTGCCATCAAAGTGGTTTTCACTAGAGGACGATTTTTTTCTTTAATGTTTTCAATCCTTTTTCTGATTTTTTTTTGGATTTTTGATTTTTTTGATTTTTTTTTGTTTTTTTGGATTTATACCCTACAAGTTTAGGCATAATTTTTTTTGAGATGGGAGCAGTTGATGGAATCTTGTAGAGGTTCACCTTCTACTGTTGACAACTGATATTCTCTTAATTTATAACTTGTCATGACGATGAAGGGTCCCAACCAATTGGGTTCAAATTTTTCTTTATTGTCTAGATTTGGTACACTTTCTAATTCTCCTTCAATATGATCTCTCTAAATTGAAAGGTCTGACTATTGATCTTCTTATTGTAGTTCCTTTTGAGACGGTTTTGGTAGACATGTAGGTGGTTCAATGCATCCATGTGCAGCTCATCCAACAGTTCCAGCTCGTTCAACCGTGACACCGATACTCTTCATCAGTGATGAGGTTCTGCAATGATATTCTTAAGGATGGGAGTTTGATCTTAATAGGAAGGATGGCTTCTAATCCATAGACTAGGGAGAATGGGGTTGCACCTGTAGGTGTGCAGATACTCATTCGGTAGGCCCATAAGGTAGGATTTAGTTGTAAGTGTTAGTCACGACCAACGTCATTGACTATTTTCTTTAGGATTTTAAAGATGGGTTTATTTATAGCCTCAGCTTGGTCATTACCTTGGGGGTAGCATGGAGTAGAAAAGAGATGTTGGATATTGAACTTTTGGCATAGGTCTCAAACATCCTAGTTTTTGAAAGGTGTCATGTTATCTGAGATAATGGCTTGAGGGACACTGTAGTGACAAATTAGGTAGTTCAAGATGAACTTGGAAATTTGCTTTCCTATAATATAGGTCATGGGAATGGCCTCTACCCACTTTGTGAAGTACTCTGTGGTAGTGATAATGAACTTATGTCCACTAGATGAGGTGGGAGTGATTTTATCAATGCGATCGAGCCCCCATTGTGAAAAGGGCCAAGGTGTAATGATTAGGTGAAGCTCTTGAGTTGGTGCATGGATGAGGTCCCCATGTTGTTGAAATTGTAGGCATTTATTGACATATTCATGAGCTTCCTTCTCCATCGTAGGTTAGTAGTACCCAGTCCTCAGTAGTTTCTTGGCCAAGGTCATACCACTCGAATGTGACCCAAAATGGTTATTGTGTACCTTGGTTAAGGCAGTCAAAGCTTCCTCAGGATTAAGGCATAGTAACAAGGTTCCCTCGATACTCCTATGGTATAGGGTGTCTCCTAAGATGACAAAACGGGATGACTTCTTGACAAATTTTCTTTTAAAGTTTAGGGTGATATCAGCGGGGAGAACTGCTATTGTCAAGTAGGTGTATATGTCATGATACCAAGGGTCACTAGGACCAATGATTTCACACAAAAAATTAGACTCTGGTACCTCAAAAGTTGGTACAAGAAACTACTCTACAAGGAACTCTTTTTGAGGGACATTGCATGGGATATCCAGTAGCGATCCAATTGTTTCCATAACATCTGCTACTCTGTTGTTTTCCCTTCATATTTTCTCAAACATGATACCAATGAAGAATTCTTTGAGACTTTCCATCAGTTTCTTATATGTGGTCAATTTTTCATCCTTCGTTTGGTATTCATCATTGACCTGGTTGATGATTAGATGTGAGTCTCCATAGACCTTAAGTGTCATGATCTGCCATTGTATTGCAATTCTAAGTCCTATAACAAGAGCCTCATATTTTGCAATGTTATTTGTGCTAGGAAAAGACATCTTGTATGACTTGGGTATGCAATCTCCTTGTGGTATAATGAAGAAGACTCCAGCTCCTGACCCATGTTGTGTGTAAGATCCATCAAAATATACTTTCCAGTGATCTACTGCACTTAGGTTAAAGATTGAATCATCAAGGAATTCTGATACCAATGGGTTCTCTGAATATATTGGTGCTTTTGGCAGCTAATCTACAATCACTTGTCCTTTAATGGGCTTCCATTCTACATACTCAATGTCGTGTTTTAGCAGGATCATGACCCATTTAGTTTTTTTCCCTATGAGTGTTGCTTTAGAAAGTAGATTCTTGAGAGGATCTATCTTGGCAATGAGTTTTATCTGATGTGCTAGCATATAGTGCTTGAATTTCTATGTGATGAACATGATTGCTAGGAAAGCCTTCTCAATAGATGTATAATTTAGCTCATGTCCTACCATGGTTCTATTGATGTAGTAAATAGCTCTCTCTTTTCCCTTTTCATCATGTTGTGCTAAGATAGCACCAAGGGCTGTTGTTGTTACCGATGTATACAGGATCAATGGCTTGTCTAGGATTGGTGGCATGAGAACTGGTGGTGTGAGCAAGTACTCCTTGATTTTAGTAAATTCCTGATCATATTTCTCATCCCATTTGTATGCAACCACCTTGTGGAGTAGATGAGAGTATGGGATATCCTTATCTGCTAATTGTGCAATAAAATGGTGAATGGATTGGAGTCTTCCCTGCAAACCCCTTCACCGCTGCAATGTTCTTTGTGCCTCCATCTTGAGAATGGCTTTGACTTTAACAGGATCTATCTCAATTCCCCTCATAGATACAATATACCTAAGGAGCTTTCCTAACTATACACCAAAGACACACTTCTTTGGATTGAGTCTGACCTTGTACTCTTCTAGCTTGTCAAAGATGAATCTTAAAGTTGGTATGTGATCTCGACGTTTCTTTTATTTTTCCAATATGTCATCCACATAGTCTTCCACAATTTTGTGAATCATGTCATGTAATATTAGTGTCATAGCTCTTTGATAGGTAGCTCCTACATTTTTCATCCCTAATGGAATCATGTTCCAGCAATAAGCCCCCCATAGATAGGTGAAAGTTGTTTCGTGCTGATCATCTTTGGCTATCAGTATCTGATTGACCTTGAGAACCCATCCATTAATGAAAAAATTTCATGTCCTACTATTTGATCCACAATCATGTCGATATTGGGAAGAGGGAATTCATCCTTGGGGTACACCTTGTTTAGGTCCCTAAAGTTAGTGTAGATGCAGATGCCCCCAGTGGGTTTAGTGACTAGTGACAAGTTTGAAACCCATTCTAGATAATCAATCGGTTGTATGAAACCGGCGTCGAGGAGCTTTTGTAATTCAAGTTTGACCAGTAATGCTATTTGTGGATGCATCTTTCTCAGTTTTTGTTTTACTAGTTTTGCTTCTGGATAGACGGCTAGATGGTGAACCACAACTTGTAGATCAAGACCAGGCATGTCAACATAGGTCCATGCAAATTTTACCTTCCTTTCCCTCAAAAATGCAACTAAAAGTTCTTGTTCTTCTATCAAGAGTGATTTTGCATAGAATGTCATGTGTGGTGTTTCCTTGGTCCCTAGATTGATCGGATTGCATTTTTTTCCAAGACTGCTAACTTCTCCTGATGAATAGAACTAAGGGTAAGATTGAATCCCTCATCCTCTA
Source organism: Sequoia sempervirens (assembly GCA_007258455.2). NCBI lineage: Eukaryota > Viridiplantae > Streptophyta > Pinopsida > Cupressales > Cupressaceae > Sequoia > Sequoia sempervirens. The sequence continues at coordinate 41,601,316 of VDFB02047230.1, read as the reverse complement.
GTGCCTTAGAGAGGTTTTCACCATTGGATATGTCCTTTTTTTTTTTTACTATTTTCAGGTCAGAGAGTGCCACAGTGTGGTTTTCTTTCAAATACCTAGATATTATTCTTGAATTTTCACTTTTGCGTCTAAGGGATTCAATCATTTCCCCATAGTAGGCATGTGTGTCCAACTCAATGTCAAATCCAGCTTTATGATCTCCACATGGTAGAGTATCCTGCAATCCCATGAATTCTGAGAGAGCCTCATCATTTTTGAACATGTCTAAAATTGGTGGTCCTCTTTGGTTGTAATCGATGAGTTGAGGGTAGACAATTCTTAGCTCATTGGTCTCGCTACTTGGTTCAAAAGATAGTGTACTAATCATGAGAAGGGAGGAATCCTCAAATAACATAGGTAGGTCAGTGAGGGGGTCCTTAAAAGGATAAGTAATCGACATAGGAACCAAGGGGGAAGCTTTGACCATTTTAATTGGGGCACCTTTGCCAAGTATGGTTATTTTCGAAGGGGTACATCCAAGACCAAGATTCTTTATACACTTCTTAGGAATGATAGGTTCTAGCAAGTTGTTATCATTTTTCCCAAGCTTTTCATTTTTGTTATAGCCCCATCCTTGCATTAAATGCAGTCCTTTGTTGTTATTTTCCATGAGAAGATTAGGTACGAGCCTTTTATCTTGATACAATAAGCTTGATATATCCCTTTCGTCTACCACTTCCTGACTTAGGTCCCCCGACCTTTTGAATTTGGAGGGGTCTACTTTGAAGGTTTGGGCTAATGTGTCAATTGGTTGAGGTTGTCTATGAGCTCGAGGAGATTGAGGTAACTCTCCTATTAAAAAAGAACTCTTTTTCATTTTGTAATCCCCACGCCCATTGTTTTGGATAATGAATTTGATATCAGAGATGTTTGGAATGGAGGTTGTCTTTGTCTCAAAAGTGGAGGCTAAGGTAAATGGGTCTACATATGGAGTCGTAGGGCCTTCATCATTCTTTGGTACTTGGGGTATTTTGTAGTACTTGGCTTCTAGGTTCTTGCAATAGTAAAATGGTTCAGGATTTCCATGGACTGTGACCTCTTGATTTTGATAGGGAAACTTGATACATTGATGGAAGGTGGATACGATAGCTTGCATCCCATGGATCCATGGGTGCCCTAGGAGGATATTGTAAGGTAATTCGAGATCAAGGACTTGGCATGTGTTTTCCATGATATTTGTCCCTACTTGAATAGGGAGTTGAATGGTGCCTTGAGACACTCATTTTTTATCATCATATACCCTGATTGTGATACCTTTACCTTTTTTAATAACATATTTAGAGAATCCTAGAATTTTTATTAGCTTGAGAGTATAACTATTCAAGCCTGCACCTCCAACGACCAAGACTCTTTTGGCTTTATTCTTATGGACTAGGACTTTGAGATGGAGTGCACGGTTATGAGATGGTTGTGTTGGGAAGTCCTGATCAGAAATTTTTAGGAGATGTGGCACGGTAATGTGTCAAGATCCATTGGGATAGAGGATGAAGCTAATGCTTCTAGGATTTTCCTATGTGTGGGCGATATTTTCAGCAACTCCATGATAGAGATTTGGGTAGGGGTTCTTTTCAATTGATCAAATACATTATAGCCATCAAGGAATTGACTTTGGATTGGTAGCAGATGCTTCGGCTGCTTGGGATGGTCTCAAAATGGTAAATTTTCCACCACATGTGGTGACTCCATAGTCAGCCCGGGATCCTTTGATAATGACAACAGTGACCCATTCATCTAAGGGTGTAACAACATCTGAGGATGCAATCACATGGTCATAAACATGGTTTACATTATTATACTTTGTCTTACCATTGTTTCTCCCCTTATTGTGATTTGGCATCGGATTCGTTTATATCTTTAGATCTTGATTTCCTACAAGTTATTCAATGTTTATGGTTCTATCATCGATGAGGTCCTGAATCATATTCTTAATTCAAATGCAACTGGTTGTTGTATGTCCCTTTATCTTGTGGAAATCATAGAGTTGTTTCTCATCATACCATGGTGGTTTAACTTGAGGCTCTTGATAATTGTCATAAACAAGGATCTTGATGAGATTTTCTTGGACTAGGTGTTGCATGACAGACTCAATTGGTTCCCCAAGCGATATTTATTTCCACTTAGGGGGACACTTCCTTGGGGGTGGTCCCCCTTGATTGTTCAGGTTATTGAATGCTTGGTTGTTGGGTTGTTGCGAGGATGTGTTGGATTGTGTGTTGTTTTGGTTATTGACTTGCGGTTGTTGATATGATTGGGTGTTTTGCCTTGGGGCATTGATAAAAACTTTGGCATCAACCACACCATCATTAGTAACATTTTTGTTCATTTTCCATGAGCAAGGGTTTTCATTATAACTAGTTGATGGGCAGTTATCTTGATAAGTAGGTTTCCCCCCTTGTGCGATAAGGGCTCTTTCGATGTTGAGTGCCTTGGGGATCAACTAGTCATATGTAGTGATGCATTGCATTTTCAAATGGAAGGACAAGGTTCCTTCAAGATTAGCGATGATATTACAAATTTTTTGTTCTTCTGGCATAGTCCACTTGCTCTTATTGGCCTTGCATCGCCATCGTTGTAAGAACGATCTGAATGTTTTCCCCTTATCTTGTTTGAGATTAGATAGTTCTTCTAGACTTATGTCCATGCCGATGTTGAATGCGTAGTTATATATGAATGCATCCACAATTTCTTGGAACTTTTTGATTCCGGGAGGAAGGTGAGAGAACCATTTCATTTTTGGTCCAGCCAAACTCTTAGGGAATAGTCGCATTAGATACATGTCATTGTATGCAACTTCCATATAGTGAACATGAAATTCCCTGATGTGATCTTTAGGGTTACCAGTTCCACGATATTTGTCAAATTTAGGTATCTCAAACCCTTTTGGGAATGGAACCATCACAATAATTTTGTCGAAAGGATAAGGGCACAAATTTCCTTGGGGTTTTGTTGTTTTCCCAGATTGTAGGTCTAACACTTGTTTTGAGAGAAATTTGATTTGTGCAGACACATCACTTTGCGGATTGAGTGGTGGGATGAATGTGTTTTGAGGTGGTTTGATATTTTGAGTGATGGGTGAGTTGCTCTATGTGTTCATGGGAGGTGGTTGCAAGTTTTTTTGTGTGACCAATGCTTTTTGGTATACCTACAATTGCTATTGTGCCAACAACACTTGTTGTTTGTCTTGTTGTTGTTGTGCCAACAATGCTTGTTGTTGGGATAGTTGTTGAGCTGCTTCTTGTTGTGCTTGGTATTGTTGCAAAGCTTCTTGATAGGCTTATTGTTGAACTACTTGTTGTTGTGCTTGGTATTGTGCTTTCGCTTGAGCTTGTTGGGCTTGATACTGAGCTTGTTCCTGAGCTTGAGCTTCATGAGCGTCTTGGGCGGCTTGTGCAGCTTGTGTGACTTGTGTGGCTTGCGCCACTTGGGTAGCTTGGGCAACTTGGGTAGCTTGGGAGGCTTATTGTTTTTGCAATAAAGCTTGATCTTGCACTTGAGCATCTTATTGTGCTTGTTGTGCAAATTTTTGTGCATGTGCTTGTTGAGCAGCTTGTTGTGCAACTTGTGAGGCTTATTGAGCTTGAAATTGTTGAAATGCTTTTTGATAGGCTTGTTGGGCTGCTTGCAATGTGATGTTGTATTGGTTTTCCATGTTTGGTTTTGGTGGTGGAGGTGGAGGATTTAGAATGGTGTGAGATGTTGTGATGAGAGTTTGTTGAGGTGGTTGTTGGGGTGTTGTTGGATTGATGATAGGGGGTTGTGTGATAGATGGTGCAGTTGATATGCTAGGTCCTTGGGAGACCACATTTATAGATGGTGCAACAATTGATTGTGTTATTTGGATTGTTGTCACCTAGTGTTGTGATATCGGTGGCATGATTAGAGGATTCAGTATGTTGATTTGATTTATGATTGGAGGATTACTTTGATTTGGTTGATTGAGGATTGGTAAAAGGGGTTTCCCTAAACTGAGGATTGGTGTGGATGTTAATGGTAGAGGAGTAAATGGTGGGAAGATGGGTGGTTTGTTTTCTTGAGAAAGTGATGATGAGGGATCAAATATTCCCCCTTTTCCTTGTGAAGTCATGTGGAGAGAGATTTGTGTGTCAAGAGAATATGTCGGTGATGTGGGAAAGTGGATGGATTGTTGGTGTCATGAAAAATGAGTGGAATGTATGGATGTTTTGGGTTTTGAGGAACAGTATTTGGTTGACCCAAGATGGTGTTTGCATCCAAGTCTTGGTTATTTACAAGGGGATGTGTTTGAAGAGCATGAAGCAATGAACTCCCCTTGGTAACCATGGGTTGACTTGGAGCATGAGATGATGTTGGTTGTGGGATGGGTTGAATGATGTTTTGAAAAGGTGGTGTGAATGGTACAAGCGACATATTCCCAAGATATTTTTCCACAATAGTGCTTACATCATAATCAGAAGGGAGTTTAGCCCCTTCCTTTGCTAATTCTGGCATGTATTGTGAAGGATTAAGTCTCATCATTGCATTGATAATTTTGTGATTTTTAGGATTTTGGACCATTTCTATGATTTCATCTTGAGTCATCCCTAGGACATTGTTGGTGATATCCTCCACTTGGAAACCTCCCTCTTGAAGATCTTGTGGTAGTTGAGTAAGGTTGAGTGGGGGATTTATAGATCTGATGTGGTTGATTTTAGGTGTAGTTTGACTTAAGTCACTTCAAGTGGATGTTTCTTTGTTTGTTTCCATGTTCCTCTTGTGTTGAGATCTAGTTTGGACCATAAAATAAGGATCAACTTTCAGGAATATGGGAGGTAAACCTCTAACTCCTTAGGTTGTTCTAAACGTTAGGTACAAAAAGAAAATCTAAGATGTTAAGGATCAAGGGATGGTGATGAGATAATGAAAGATGGGTGATTGTGAATGATTGAACTCTTAAGAGCCTTGGATGGATACTAGACTTTAGGAATTTTTGATTTTTGATTTTTGATTTGGTTTGATTTGATTTGATTTTAGATTTGAATATGATTTTGATTTGGGATTTGATTTTGATTTGATTTGGATTTGATAATGAACTCATAAATTCCAAGAGGTTAGATGTTGTCTTGGAATAAACTTGTCCACAAGGTGATAATTTAACTAAGTGTATGAAGAAGGATTCATCTACGCACACAAAGTCAAACGAGATGATTTTGATTTGATTTAAAGGATTTTCTAAATGTCTAGTATAAAGGATTTTTCCAAGATTTCTAAGAGTTGTTTGTGAGATGGGTTTTGATTGATGTTTTGAGGATGGATGAAAGGGTTGATTTTGATCCTAAGTGAACTCAGAGACTTTTTTTACAAGACCTAGGTATTGAAGAACATGCTATACTTCCAAGAAATTTCCAACCCTACAAAGTGAGATACTCAAATTTTTGAAAAAGACTTGGATTTCGATAATAATAGAATGAGTACAAGTTTGGGTTGTCCTTTGATGCACGTTTGTAAAATTTATAGAGTAATCTTTCTCTAACTTGATAAAGCATAGAATAACATTTCTTGAGATTTCTTGGACTAAGATGTTTGTGATGATTGATGGACTTTGGTTTTGGAACTTTGATCTTGTGGGAAATCATTTGAACAAACACATGTGTGGGGTTCAATTTGTCTTTTATCTTTGCTTAGTGAGTCCTTTTTACCACTAACACTTTCTTGCTTATCCTTTCAAACTAAATGTATATGTCTCAATTTCTTTTCATCCCATAAATTCCATTATGTGGAAATCAAAAGAATCAAGGCAGTAGTTCCCTAATGTTGACTTTAGAGAGAAAATTGAGATATAAATCCAAATACTTAGAAGCCTCTAAGGATGAAACCCCTAGAGACAAGCAGTAGCACTTGGATTTTTCAAAGGTATTTTCCTCTAGTAAAGGGTTTGAAATTTGATGACCATTGTTAAATACATTTTTTTTCAAGATTTTGGATCCAAGCAATGTTTTTAACTAACTCAAAGATTGCACAACCCTAGGATGGAAAAGAAAACATTTGTTGAATTCCCACTTGGATTTCTCTAGCTGCACTTATTCAGAGTGGATGATTAGAAGCTTGACCACACTGGCTCCCCTCCATGACACTTACTTCTATGGGTTAGCCAAGCTTTAGTTCTCATGAATCTCCCATGATGAACTTTTCATCTCTACAAAGAATCACAAATATGTGGGATGGCTCCAGAGGTCCGACCTCTTGACGCCAACAAATATTGGGATTTTTGGCTACTACACAAAGGTTCATAATAAGGGAATTTGGTTCAAAGGAAACAATGATAAACTCCCTTAAGATGTCTCTCAACCCTTAGAATAAGGGTTTTATGCATCATAAAGATATTGGGGAAGAACTATCATGCATCACTTTTTTGATTGCAAACTTTCCTTGCAACCAAATTTTTTTATAGTGGTTCGGAAGAGCCTAGCTTATGCTCATTACCGCTTGGGTCATTCCCTTAGGGTGAGTAATTTTTCCCACCAAGGCAGGCCCTCTAAGTATAAAAAAAAGCGAGTAAGTACATTTGTAGTTCGATCAATCTTTTTTTGTGTGAACAAAGAGAGAACACATGCAATATCTTTTCTCACACTAGCAAGATTTGTTCAATTTTAAGAGCCCAAATTTGAAATGTGAAGGAAATCTTTTAGACAACCTAATATCACTAAAATTCTTTTGATTCTCAAGATCGTCATGAAGTGTGAGAGAAGTGCATATGCATTTCAATGGTATTAGCTTGTAAAAAGGATTACAAAACAAGATAAGCACATGTTCATTTTAGACCTCAAAGCAATGATGGATTCTTTTTATAGCACCAAAACCAAGTGTTTGAAGTTGTTTGTTCAATTTTTAAGACCCAAAATCAAATCTAGTGAGTTGCTAATGTTTTTTTTAACCCTTTCTGTGTTCTTTTTAAAGCCCAAATGAAATGTATTTGAGTCATAAACTAAAAGATAGCAATATTTCCAAAGATTGGGTTATAATTATGCCTACAGTGTTATAAAACACTTGTTACAATCATGAAATAGTGCCATAAGAGACCTCCCCTTTGTTTCCTCTTTTCCTTCTTGATTACCTAACCTTCAAAAGTTGATTAGCCTACAAAAACAGAGCCACAAAATAGGTTAATGGTCAAGAGAAATCAACAACATAAAGCACATGTCAAAATAAATTTGAAAACTGATTTTTACCCCAACCTAGTGTCACAATCCGCAAAGGCGTCGTTGTTTGGAGCTTCAGTGTCGCTCTATGGAAAAACATAGACTACATTTGTGTTGGTATTTTCGCTGGCATAACCCTTTGATATTTGAATGATCCGACCTATAGGAAAATCAACACAGCGTCACCCTTTAGATACCCTCCTTAGCGTCGTGTTATGAAAGAACAAAAAATAGAAAAAATAATGGAATTGACAAAAAAAATGTGTTAATTTTGAAAGATCAGCCCTCCTTCTAGTGCCAAAATGTGAATGCTTTGCCTAGACCTGCTCAAACATGGACAAAAAAGAAAACATTAGTCCTTAAACAAGTGTAAACAAGCATTCCCAATGAAATTCATTCAAACACAAGAACATGAAATCAAAGTAAAGTAATCAAATAAACTACTAATGAAATTCTATTCTAAATGCTCAAACCAGCATCCCATGGGGGAATTGGTGCCTCTTTGATGTGGAAAGAATCCCTTTCCCAATTCCTTGATAAGCTTGATGATAAATGTGTGATTCGTGATGCAAAATGCCAATAATATAGCTATGGATGATGAATTCTATGCTAACTTGGATGAAATTGTGGATAAAAAACTTGCATAAACTTGTGGCTCAAATTCTAGATGATTGTGGATCCCAAATCAATAGAGAAGGCCTCTATTTATAATGAAGAAGGATTGAAGATTTAAGAATGGGGAGAATGTGGGATTAAAAAAGGGACCAATGGCATTATGCCACTTGTCAACAAGCTAATGAAAGAAAGTGGAGCACATTTTAAACAATGTGCATGTTAAATGCATGTAGGTGAAATTTGAATTTCAAGAGGTGGCTTGTGTAAGAGGGGATGTAAGAGGAATTAATGCCAAGTTGGCTCAAGCAGAGGACATGTAAGAGCCTTCAATGCAAAGTTGGAGGACAAAAGTCCTTTGGGAGGGAAAAGTCAAGTGGGTGGAATATTCAAAAGAATATGCCATATTTGAATGAAAATAGGATAATTAGTAAATCAAATAAATTGATTGACATGTGCAACTTGCAAAAGCTAGAGGAATGGAGGATTAGTGTTAGGAGCTAATAAATCTAGGATTAATTAACTTAGATGAAATTAGTTTGATTGTGACATTTAATTTAAATATTTTGAGTTTATTTAAATCAAATGAGAGGATATTGACAGATTAGTAATTTAATTAAATAAAATGGTTTATTCAATTAAATGAAGAACATTAGAATTTAATTAAATAAAGTTGATTTATTTAATCAAATGAAGAACATTAGGATTTAATTAAATAAAGTTGATTTATTTAATCAAATGAAGAACATTAGGATTTAATTAAATAAAGTTGATTTATTTAATTAAAGGAGGAATTTTGATGAATTAATTAAATAAAGATTATTCAATTAATTGGTTAGTAAAGAAATGATCAAGGAAGGATCAAAGTTAGTTAATCAGAATCGAATGCATGATATCAATCAAGATATTTCGAGTGTCTACAATTATTTAGATTACTCTCAATTAACTAATTAGTAAATAAACGTTAATTATTTTTATAATTATTTAATAGAATTACTGTGTGAAATAATTAATTAGGACATTGTCATTATAGTAGTATATTAAAGTTGTAATTAGGGTTTCGTATTAACTAGTTCAATAGCGACGGTTATTTACTAATGATATAGTTATTTTTAAATATAATTGTGTAGTAAATGATCTATTGATTGAACTAAATGGTTAAGATAAAATGAATGATAAGAGAATTGAAATAATGTCTTGTTTAAGGGACTATTTTCATGGTTATAATGCTAGGATTAATTGTGGTATTAAACAGTGTGCCTTGACATTGGTTAATTGATTATGTAATTGTAAAGGTGGATGTCATCTGTGTAGATTATGTTTAAGGTTTTGTGCCATTGGAAAATGTGCTTAGTATGTTGGTTTCTAGAGGCTTGGGAGGGTTATATTGGTATGAATGGTCCTTAGGGTTGTTTAACCTTGGAAGTGATTTGGCTATGTTGTTGGTCATGTGCATTATATGAACTCAAACCCTAAGGGTGTTGCCTCCTATCTATGTATGGATTCATGAGATTTTGGTAGGTGTAGAAGATGGAAAATGCTTTGTTTTGTGTAGGGTTTTCTAGTTGCAAGTAGGGGGAGTGGCTCTCAATGGGGGTCGAAACCCAAAGTGGTGTCCAGGACAACCCATTGGAGCACTTCTTAATCCAGTGATAACCTTAATAATGAATTACGGGGATGGGTAGAATTCACATTAAATAAGATAATGGATGCCTCACCCATTTCCTATAGTGCTCGTATAGGCTAAGGATGGGTTGAGAAGGCCTGGTTGGAAAGATCAACTTCCTTGTCCTCACGAAAGGAATTTTGGTTCTACATGTGTCACCTTGTGGGGTCGGGACCTAGTGAGAGGTCACGAAGACAACCATAGATGGGGGTCGGGGTCTAGTTAGAGATAGCCAGGATAACCCATACTAGTACCATACGATGACACTCCTCCTTATTGTATTCTAGCACTCCCTAGTTGTATTTCCTCTTTTTGTTGTGTGTGTGCCTCTGGAAGTGATGTAGGTGTTGAGAATATTGGTGTTGTTAGTAGTGTTTTTATGGTGTCATGTATAACCCTTGCTTATGTTAGCCTATTGCTTTCTTCACTGTTTGTTGGATGTGGGACCTTGTGTTATCTCCTAGCATGGGGGGTGGACCTTAGGGTTCCACATGGTCAGGATGTTGGTGTTTTTCCTCCATTGGGTATTCTTGAAGCATGTTCATGTGCATAGAGATTGATCATTGCGTTGTGGACTCCAGTTCTTGTTCCAGTTTGAGACATTCTATCATGTATTTGTATATTGGATTGTATTTTCGTCTATATGTCTTAATGTAATCTTCCTACATGTACTAGAGGAAGCAATGATGAAATTATTGTAATGATGTAACAATTATTGATGATTTCTTCTTGTAAAGAGTACTATAAAGTAATGTATCATGCATATGATAGTTAGCTAGAAAATGATTTTTAATGTTTGATTATCAATTGTCACATTATGGAAGTGAGTAATATAGGATCATTTAATTGGGTGCTTTAAAATGAACCTTATATGTTAGATCGATCATGTTATCTTTTATCGTTGATGAAATGTTTCTAGTAATCTTTATTGTTAGTTTGTGAGTAGCACAATCGAGGAACCTTAGAGAACCAAGGACTAAATTTTTATGTTATGCATTCTATAGTTATTTATTTATTTTAAAAAATGTTCCATTAATTTGACCTAGTTTAGTGTTGTCCTTTGGGGTTCCTTGGTGGGGGCGTTAGATAGAAAAACACATACAAAGGTGAATTTGGTGAAGTAACAAGTTTTTGCAATGCTTAATGGAGTTGTGGTGATTGCTAGAATTGTGAATAGAATGCACAAGATAATGTTGAAGATGGATGAGCGTGTAGAAAATTATTGAAGAGATGAAGTGATTGTGATATGAATTCCTTTTAAGACCAAAATGGAAGAGAAGAATCCATTTTCGGGTCAGTTGGTCAGAAAAAGGCGTTACAATTTGACCCCCAATGAGGAGTGTAACATCCCTGTGGACTCCAAACGTAGGAATCTATCATGGATGGGAGTGTTCCACACTCGTGTCCCTAACAAAAATTCCCCCACTGACACACAAAACGCATGCCAAGTGGACGCATTTTGGATGGGTGATGTGAAATTTCACCTTTGGGTTTGATTTTCTAAGGTGAAGGGATGAAAAAGGGGAATTTACACAAGGGGTGCAAATTTTCTCCTATACATTTTCCCCCCCCTTTAGCGAGCACAAGTATCAATGAGTGTTTCTTAAAGTAGATTGAAAAGTTAGAAATGTATACTTGAATTGTCAATGAAGCAAACCATGATCTGGAAAACTCAAAAGCGCATTGCAAGAAAAGGACTCCACAGGTACTCTCTCCTAAGGAGGTTCAAACAAAAGGACCATGTAATTCCATGGATCTACGAAGTTGCACAAAGTACACCGAAGGCTCATAGACCAACGATGGAAAAATTGCGTAGGATGCAAGTGTTCCACATGCCCTCAGACCTGCAAAGAAGGGATTCCCCCAAGTACTCTCTCATGAAGGAAGCCAAATGAAAGTAGACTCCTTAGAGTCAGATTGGAGAGCAACTTCATAGTCGCACCTGCAAAGCAACATGTTAATCCATAGAAAAAACATGTCAAAAAAAAAAAGTAGCCATGAAGGAAAATAGGTAGACAATCAAAAAATTGAAAAGATTTCAAAGGGGTCCATTGGAAACCCTTCAAAAGAAGAGGGGTCCACTCAAGGGACACACTATTTGAAAGTGCAAGAATTTTTTCTACAAATCAATTCAATTGTCAAGGAATCCATTTGAAATATCTTCACTTTATCAAGGAATTCAAAAGGAAGAAAATGCCCCCCTCACGAGGGGAAGGTTGAGGCTTCTCCTGCAAGAAAAGCTAATCTCACCTCGAAGGGAAGTTCTTCAAGTTCCTTCTTTGTGAACCCATGATGAAGGCAACTCATTCTACTAGGGGTCCTTATTGAGAATATGATTTTTGAAGAAGGTTGCAAGGATTTTCAAGAAAAGATTCATTGGCCACAAATACGTTTTCTAATAAATTGAAGTTGGCATGGTGATGATGTTGTTGTACACACAAGGGAAAACACATGAACACCACAACATTACAACTCAAGCAAGGAAGAGAGTAAGATACAAAGAAAGTAAAAATAGACAATAACATCACAAACAAAGGGCATAGGGGCAATATGATATTTTAGGGTTAGAAATGCTCATAAATATATATAAGTATAGTAATAGTATATAGATGAACTATCATCAACCCCCTACTATATCAGACCATATGAAGAATGCATGAGAAGACAAAATAAAAATAAATAATTGGGTCAACATGGAAGGGAAGCCTAAATTCCCCCAACACTTTGCATCGTCTCCAATTTTCCGAAAATCAATACACATAATAGTGGAAGAATGATGCCACAAATAGAGAAAGTTTTACGACACATAATAACTCATGTATCCAAGCACCTACAAGGGTGAATAGGGTCATCTAGGAACACATAACGCAAGCACATGGGAACACATAACAACAAACACACACACCTAATCTAAAGGTAAAGAAGAGGTGCCCCTAACACTCATCAACCAAGAGGTCGTCTACTTCCCAATCTAGATCATTGTACGGGGAAGGAAGACAAGCTTACAGTGGTGGAATGTTAAGGGGGAACCCTCCGAACCCTCACAACAAGAGCCAAGGAAGGAGACTCTTCAGGGTCTCCTCCACTTAGTTCCCATGGAGTGAAGGTCAATGATTTAAAAAAAATCGTCAAGAGGGTCAGGACCTCATCAAAATATTTGAACATGTACTTCACAGGAGTGCCATGTCTTACCTTAACGAGTGAGGGAGGTGGCACCCGAGATTCACTTCTAGGCTCATCAAGTGACTCAGGAGTAGTGATGAACTCAAGGGACATCAAAGCTTCTTCCATCACAAGGACGATGCATGCTAATGCAGAACTACCCTTTGAAGGGAGTGGACTCCTCTTTCGACCCCCATTTCTAGCGGGGCCATTTTCCACCCTCCGCTTTGTTGGAGGGTGCAAAACCCCCACAAAAGAGGCAGAAGGCACAAAGGAGGAGGATAAGACCACGATGAACACCATCAAGGTGTTCGACATGTCCACAGGCCTAGAGAATGGCGGGATGTCTGGAAGGGACATCAAGAGAGGTGACTCAACCAAAGGAGTAATAAACACCTACACCTTTTTAGGGTTGGGAGTGTTTGTGCTTGTAGCAAGAGCCAAAAGTAGCATTGAAGATGACTGAATTAAAGTAGAGGGAACATGAGAGGAGGACATAACAGTAGGCCTTGAGATAGGGGCGGTCAACTCGCCTTCCTTCCTCTACAAATCAGCTTGCTCAGCTGCCAAATCCTTTTGTTGATGCTTGCACTCACGCACAAGATGGTTTCTACAACTCTAAGATTCAAAGACCGGAAGTTGAGATGGAATAGATGGCTCTTGCTTAGCCATCAAAGTGTCCACTACGGTCGTTTCCGGTGAAGGGAGAGACTCCTAGATAGGAGCAAGAGGAAGAGGCTGAGAAGAGGTTGGAATAACAACAGGGGGATTTAGCTCTAACTCCTGAATGACAAACCTCATACCATCCACTACCTTGGGGGTAGGAGTGGTAGAAGGCCACAAAGGCTGAGACAAAGGATTCTGTATGGGGACCCTTCCTTCTACCATATCGAACAAGCCTAGGCACCGTGGGAAGAATGGGAAGTTTGAATGCAGGACTCTTGGGCTTCTGCCAAGAGGGCACCATAGGGTTCTCTTGTAAATGTGGGGAAGAATCTGATGATGCCACAATAGGGTGAGAGGAATCGATAGGATGGACAATAGAAGAGGAGGAAGAGGAACCTCGAGAATGATTCTCTTCTTCCCTTCTATGCACTAGGGTGGCATCATCGTCAACTTTCAAACATGCCCTATGTGAAACAACAAAAGGAGATGGAAGCTAGCTCACCTTAGGCATCAAGCACCCTTTCTTGTACTTCTCATAGGCTCGGTACAAGAGGTCTATCTTGGACAAAAGCAGACCCATGAGTGCAAGCCAAAATTTGTCTAGAGAATAGCTTCCATGTGCAACCGATGGTTTATAACCAGTGTCATGGATTACATGCACTGAACCCTCATGGATAAATTTCAAAAAATTGTGCATGATCAAGGGAACTACATTCATAGGAACCAACCAAGGGATACTCAGTTTGACCTTGAAGAATTTGAATCCCGGGATTATGTCAAAGAGCAAGTTTACTGAATTCCAACAAGGATTGACAAGGTGATGCTACCAAGGGGAGGTATGGAAAGTATGTTATGTGTACTGATGGTACTTTTAGGTGCGTCATACCCATATTTATGCAAGAAATTGATCAACACAACCTCCTCTATTATGAAATTCACCTGACATGTTGGGTCAACAAGAACACTTGTCATAGTATTTTTCGTTGATTGGCACATGAATGTAATGAGGAGATGGCTCTCTATTATAACCCATCAGAAAGTCTTGTGAGGTGAAAGTTATACCAGGAGAAATACAGACAAGTTGTGTGAAAGGGATAGGAAAATGTAGAAAGGAAGCCATCGTGTATACTAAACAACACTTTCATAAAGCCCCCAAAGGTTCACGATTGGATAGTGACCAAACTAAGGCTTCGTTCTGCAATGCCTATGAAACCTTCCAACTATGCCTACTAGGGTTCACAGGTTGGGTTGCAAGGAAAAATACCTCACAACACTCACACCTACAATGCTCCTAAGATACGAGGAAAGGGCCCTTTAGAACTGCTAAACAAAACCAAAATGGTTCACGTCGGGTTCACCAAAAATGTAAGAGAGGGGGACCAACCACACCAAGGCTCCAGGTCACGAAGATCCAATAATGGAGGGCTTCCCTAACTTACCTCAAGCTAATAGATGTTTAGAACAAGAATTGAGAATGAAGAGCACTCTCAAGTGCTTCTATCACTCTACAAATCTAAGAGTTTAAATGGGGCTAGACGAGCTAGATTTTGGAGTCTAAATTATACCTCAGACAACTCTCTATCTGAGGAAGGCAGTGCAGGTCTGGGACAGCAACACCACACACTGGTGTCACTCTAGCATGTTGGTGTTCATATGGCCAGAAAATGTAAAGTACAAAATAAAACTCCAAAGAGCCTACTAACTACCTTGTAAACTGGCTTTAACAAAATAAACAAAATGATAAGGTATGAAAAGTAACTATGCAAATGATAAAGTAAGTAGATAAATACAAGCATGGTAAAGATCAACTCACTAAAGCTCCAATTTTCCGGCGAGCTCCATGTACACACTCACCTACACACAAGAAAGAGGGGAAAAATGTTGTGTTGTATAGGGGCTTTCCTCAGTCAAACCCTCGCTTTGGTGTTTCCACCTCCATAGACAGCCAGAAAAGCCAAGAAGTAGAAAGTATGATAAAGAAAAGAAGAAAGGAAAGTATCAAACAATATAAAAGATGATATGCTACTATATCAAACCACAAAAGGAAAATTAAGTGATACCACCTCCACCTAAAGGCTCTCAAGGCGAATGAAGGGAGAGTGCAATCAACGAGCTTGGAAAAGTTGACACAACTGCAATAGTGACGAAGGGAAGTCTCATAAGACTCCAAAATTGCAACTTCTATGGTAGCACAACACACACAAAATTGAATTTGGTCAAGTAACAAGCTATTGCAATGAAAAATGGAGTTGTGAATATTTCTAGAATTGGGAATAGAATGCTCAAGAGAATGTTGAAGATGAATGAGTGTGTAGAGAATTGTTGAAGAGATGAAGTGATTGTGAAATGAATGCCTTTCAAGACCAAAATGGAAGAGAAGGATCCACTTTTAGGTTGGTTGGTCGCACAAAGGCATTACAATTCGACCCCAATGAGGAGTGTAATTTCCCTGTAGATTCCAGACGTGGGAATCTATTAGGGATGACAATGCACCACACAGACTGGTGCAGGGGCGCCAAATGCATTTTGTGTAAATGTTGTTAAATAAGGTCATTTGGTAGAGTTTAGGTTTTTTTGAGTAATGTTTGGTCAATAAGGTCATATTAGACCATTTTATATTGTATTAGGCTTATTGGAGTCATGTTGGTCAAAAGTTGTAAATATTGCAAAATATTGTTAAAATGTTGTCATTCAAAAAATGCAAAATTGCAAAATGGTGGAATACCAACGGTTAATAGTTCAAAATTCAGTTGGAGGTCATTGTGTTTTGTTTGAAACAAATTTAAAAGGTCATGAAAAGGATCAAATAATGGTTGGAGATTCTGTAGGTGAAGAACAATGAATAAAATTTATTGTTTCCTCTGCATTTTCTGTATTTTTATCATCATAGTCTGTGGTTGCAGGGTTTGTATAGACCCGTACTGAAAGCTTTTGGTTAAAAATTGTTTTGTATTGGATAGAAACATGTGTTAAGAGTAACTTGGCTATTGAATGATTTGATTTCATTGAGGAACAATTTTTTTATAGTTATTTTTCTATAGGTGCTCTGTAAATAAGGGTTTGTGGTTTTGAGAGTATTTAAAATGAAGAATTAGGCCATTCCACCAAATGAATTAGGTTATAAACTAGTGGAATGGCACCAGTAGGAGTATATTTAGATTTAGTATGGGTGGCATGATCAGGGGAGGTGACTTGAGTGTTTTGGTGTGATGCCCTAGTTGGCAATTTGATGAGTTTTTGGTGAAATTTGGAGGTTTAAGGGTGATAAAACTAGAAAACCCTTGGGGAAGAAAATTTGGAAGGTTAATTGAGCATGTGCAAAAATTCCTAGGTGTGTTTGAAGTGTTGTAGAGTGAGAAAAGGTTGGGAAATCATATTTTCAATAAACCCCTCCTTAAACTAGGCAAAGTGAGGGTTTTGTAATAAGTGGACTTAGTGAGTGATTCTTTGGGTAAAAATTAAGGATTTGGTGGTTTTATAGACTGGTAAATGATTATCCATAGGTATTTTTGGTTCACAAATTGTTTAGAGGAGAGTTTATTTGTAAATTAGGCCTATTTGGCTTAAGGGGACAACGTAGAAGCATCAGTTTGAGGGATTTGCTACAAAAGAGTTATATGAGGTTTTGAGATATGTTAAAGTAGACAATAATGGGTGCTTGAAATGGTAGATGGTTTGAGGGTTTTTCAATAATTTTGCAAGGTATTTCTAAGAAATTAGGTTTGCAAACCTACAAGGCAAAGAGTGAAGTTGTGAAGGGAATCACATTAGTTAGGGTTTTGTGAATTAAAGAGTTGGTTGATACAACTTGAATTGTGTTGTTTTTTCAAAAGCCTCCCTGCTCTGCATCATAGATGTCTGTGCACCACGCTCATATCTATGCATCGCACTCATGTCTGTGATGAAAATTCCCCCATCGACACATAAAACATGTGCCAAGTGGATGCATTTGGGATGGGTGATGTGGAATTTCACCTTCAGGTTTGATTTTCTAAGGTGAAGGGATACAAAAGGGGAATTTACACAAGGGGTGAAAATTCACTCCTGCATATCATGATATTTGTTAGCACCTCCTCGTAGACATTACCATCATGTATATGGCCTGTCGCCCAAGCATTCTCTCCCACAATCTATACAATGGATTTCACAGTTTCGTTCTTCTCTAACTTAAATAAGTGTCTGATCTTTGCCTCTTTTGTCTTTATGTTGCATTGAAAGGAGATCCCGAAAATAAAATTATTTTCCATTTTGGTTCTATTGTTCCTTCATTCCAACTTTAAATAGAGACCCAAGTCGATTATCACTGACATGGGAACCCCAATACAAATCTTACGATCATTTAAAAAATCTTGGATAATTTTTCCAAGATCTGAAGATGATCTCCTGACTACCAACTTAGATACTTTCCAATCCTTTACTTGCATTCTTCCACCTCCATATAAATTCTTCCATAAATTCATAGAGGCAAGTCCTATATAATGTGAACCATGGGAATATGTTTGTCTAAAACATGGCTAGTCTATTCTAGGTGACCATCCCAAGGTGCAAAATCAAATTCTGACACCTCCAAAGGGATCTTCCACCCTTCTCCTAGAATGATTATTGTTGATTAACCATCTTTGTCCCACATGATTCCTCTTTCAAAATTTCCTCTAACCCCTACCATGCATTGTGAACCATTTCTAGTTTTTCCAATTCCCCACATTCTACACTCGTGTTAGCCAGTAAATCTACTACCTTGTTACATTCTCTAAACACATTCTTTATCAAGTAATCCTTCAATCTTTGTAGGTCTTCCAAACATCACTCAGTCCGACCATAGAGTTTCTAGTTTAGAGTCTCCTTCTTTATTAGAGTGTTAATACATATCATTGAGTCATCCTTAATGTCCAAGTTGTCAACACCCCTGAAACAACATTCGTTGATTCCCCTTACGGGAACCTTCTCTTTTGCTTCATTATTCTAGCAACCCCAATGTTTCTTGAGATTCCCCATATGATTTTTCCTTTATCATCTCTAAGTATGCATCCTATTCTAGCTTTACTCAGCTTTCCTTTCAATGACCCGTCAAAATTCAATTTTAGTCTACCACTTGGAGGGATGGTCCATTTCACTTCCTTCCTCTTACCTTTGCTTCCCATTCCTGAATTTGTCAATGATGGGATTTTGAGGACTGACCATTCTTTTCTTAAATCATATCCCAACTTGTGAATACTTGTGTAGCCTTCCTATCTGTTCTAGTATTCAAAACTTCACATATACCAACCTTAGTCTTGGAAATTACATGCTCCACTATACATTCCTTGTCCTAAAAAATCCTTTAGTTGTGCTCTTTTTGGAACCTCCAAAAAACCATGGATGAGGTCGTGCACCATATGGGACCCCATAATGCATTTCTATTTTTTATTGGCTAGCCAAAAAGGAATTCCAAATGTCCTCATTTATTGGACCTTCCCAACCCAATTTGGTCTAAATACTATTCCAACAGTCATTCACAAATGGGAAGTTTAGTAGAAGATGATTGTTTGTCTCTTCCTCCTGGTTGCACAACACACATCTTTATGGCCTTGCAATTCCCAAACTCTACAACGTTTCTCTAAAAAGGATCCTCTTGTGAAACATTGTCTAGAGAAAGGCATTGATCTTTGGGAGCACTCATTTACCCCATAATAATTCTATTCTCCATCCTCCCATGGATGCTTGTTTCTATAGCAACTAGTATCCAAACCTTACTGATTATTGCCCCAAATTCACCCCACACCACATAATTTTATCTTTTCCTATCTTGGGACAATTTTCCTCTTCTTTAGTTCCTCCAAAATTTTCTTTTGGTCTTCCTCCCCTAGGACCCCCTTAAATCTCTCCATTCAAAGTTGGTGGACACAATTCTCTTACCAATCTAAAATAATCTACAACTTTCAATCCTATGTTCCTTTCAAGCATGTCCTGCAATGGTTGTAATGATTTGATGTCACTCAGCAGGAGGCCTCCATCCCATGAGTCCCTCCAAAAGTCTACAAACTTCCCATCATTAATCTTCCAAGTTAGATGATCCATTATCAATGACCTGCATTGCCACATAAATTTCCAAATAGTTGATCACACAACCATATTTACCATAGTAAGAATCCTACTAGGCTCTTTCGATTCCAAATACTTGCTTTGTATGACCTTGCACCACGACGTATTTGGTTTCATGTACATCTTCCATATTAACTTAGCTTTGATTGCATTGTTCTAATTTTCCAAATTTATTACACCAACACCGCCCATCTTTGTTGGCTGACAAATGGTATCCCATTGTATTAGCATTATTCCTTTTTCAAAATTGGAGTCTTCCCATAGGAACTTCTCCAACATGCCATTGATTTCATTCTCCTCCTTTTTTCGTTAACTAGATACATGACATCATGTAGATGGGTAGGGTTGCTACGATATATTTTATCATCAAAATTCCCCCTACGAGCGACAACTAGTGACCTTTCCATGATGCGACCTTATTCAAACATTTATCCATCACGTCTCCCCATATCTTGGTTTTTTTCACTCCCTCAAAGATTGGTACTCCCAAATATTTGGATGGTAGAATATTGATTGTGAAACCTAACTCCAAAGCAAACCTTCTTTGCAATCCTTTGCATGTATTGAAGAAAAATATTTTTGACTTTTCCTTGTTAAGGATTTGGCTGGAATAGGCCACATATGAATCTAGTATCTTCTTCACTACATCTAATTCTCTAAGGTTTTATTCTCCAAAGATATTTGTGTCATCTACAAACTGTACATATGTTAGAGGCACCACATCCCTTGCCACATTCATTCCATGCCAACTCCCTTCTTCCCATTTGTCCTTTATTGTCTGCCCTAATGCTTTAGCCATAATTACAAAGAGGAACAAAGATAATGGGTCCCCCTAGCATAGTTTGTTCATAGATTCAAAAAATTCATGTAGTGATCCATTGATATTGATTAAGAATCTGATCATAGAAATAAAAAAGTATATCCACTCCAACCATTCATTACAAAATCCAAACCACTTCATTACTTCCAAGAGGAATCTCCAACTGACCCTATCATAAGCCTTTCTCACATCCAAATTGATCAACATACATTTTTGTCTTGTTCATTTGATCAAATACAACACTTCATTTGGTAGAAATGTGCTATTAGTGATTTCTCTCTTGGGCGGTGTTGGAAATAGGGTGCCATTTAATCGCAATATTAAACATTATTTATTTCATGTGTCTCCTAAATCCTTGGAAAGTGTTCTCAAACACTAGGATTAGAGAGAGATTAATTTTGGATGAAATGATCATGTTAATTGACATTTTTAATTAATTATATATAATAGGAGCATGTGAGGGTGTCCAAGATGAGTTCCTAAATAATAGGAGCACAAGGGGCACCCACATGGAAGGTGGAACTCACCTTGAGTTAACTATTTGGAGTAAAAGATAACACTTCTGAATGCATGTAAACATCCTAGGAGTTAGGGTTTTATGTTTACATGCATGAAGTTCAGTTCAGGTTAGTTCAGTTTAGATCAATTCAGTTTAGTTTAGTTTAGTTTAGTTTAGTTCAATTCATAATCAGTTAATTTAGTTTATTTTAGTTCAATTTAGTTCAGTTATGGTTCAGTTATCTTCAGTTAGTTTTAGTTGAATGCTAGTTGACTTCAGTTAACTTGGAATGCATGACTAATGACTTGAGTTGCATGACAAATAATAGGTTACTTCCTTCAGTTAACAAGGGATGACCATTCTTGCATGAATGGTGGAGATAGATTTTTTAGTTAATAGAAAATAAATTGGAGCCACTTTGGGTGTCCACGTTGGCTTCTTGGAACTAACTCCTTTGCATGTTAAGATATTTCAGAAGGATAAGTTAAGTGTGCCCACTCTTGGGCACCTACTTTGAGGATAAATCCTTGAAGATATTTATGGAATAAAGGTTGAGTTACTACTTCAGTTTAGAATGCCCAAATGGATGAAGATGATGATTTGGAATTGTTCTTCACGGTTAAAATCTACCTGGAAGAGATAGGTGTACCTTTTAAGAGATAGGGATTGAGCTTTGTAATTGTAACTCTTTTGGAGTTTAAAAAGTTTTTTATTGCCTATATATCTCAAACAAGTTGAAGAGAGTTTGTATCAGTTTTATTGCAAGTTGTGAAGAAGTTTTGGTGAAGTAAAAAGAAGCATTCTCAAGCAAGAATTCGAATTATTGTAATCTACTTCAGAAATTAAATAATACATTGATTCTTGGTGGAGTTTTTTCTCGAAAGGGTTTGTCCATGGTATATGTTGTGTATCTTCTAATATCCTGTCTAATTCTTCTACAACTTGTCTTCATTCTAAAAATGGTAAAATGGATTAATCAGATAATCACCCACAAAGAATTTGTAAGAAAGAATACATATTTAGATCAGCAATCATAAATTTTTACAAATTATTAAGCTACATGAACTCCTCAATTTTCAACAGGCGGGTGATCCCACAATAGTGGTTTACACTTTTTTGGGACATCCTATTTTTTGCTGAAATCACATATTTTTAGAAAATATAATGATTTAAGCCTTTAAAAGTTCCATTTAAAGGATTCTAATTGAAGAGGTTTTGATCAAACCACCTTATATCAAACCCCCTTGGATAGAACCCCACTAGTTTTAAATCATACCTATAACGGAGTCTTCTTTACACCTATCAAAATGTTGATAAAAAATCACTTTTGATTTACCTTTTGGGTGATCAAATGAATTCATCTAAATTTTTTTTTTTTTGGTACATAAATAAAGAGCTTGTATTAAATTTTTCGAAAAAAATATTACATTCTGATAAGATGTCCATGTGCCAATCGTTGCACAGAGAGAAGATACAAGAAACCAGATCCAGCCAACCCCTAACTCCTAACCCTCCACTGTCGAGCCCTAACATTTCAAAATATACACAACCAGTTATAGCGCACGATATGAAAGTATCGTACAGGCCCAACCAACAAAAAATACCAACCTACATACCAATGATGACTACAGACCAACCAAGCCATGACTATTAAGACGAAGCCGTAAACGGAATACCAAAAAAATCCAAAGGCTGACACCAAACAATTCATTCTTCAAACTCGATACCTTCAACCACCAAGTACTCGTGGAAGTGTCACCTCCAGTTGACCCCTCCTAATGGTTCTAGGAATAAGTGGTGTTTGAGGAAGATGATCCCACACCTAGCCTTCCACCTGTGTTCCCTCAAAGCCTCTCACTTCAAATCCAATAGAAATGGATATCTCTTCACATGCACATCGGGTAAGAGAGCCTTGTGCATATCTCTCAGCTGAGGAAGCCCAACGCCCAACTCTACAATGATGATTGCATCCTCTATCCCACCAAGAAAATTTCCCATTGGGAGCTTGTGGGCCATCAGCAAGGTGATGACCTTGGGGACTTCTAGGTCTAAAATGGCATCCATAAACCTCGACGTTATATCAATGTTCGTGCGGTAGCGTTCAAAAAATTTCGTATACCCTCTTCCAAGTAGTAGCTATGTTGCCCCAAGCACTAGGGGGTCCCAATCCCTCAAAACTAATTTTAGTCTGTTCTATGAGATATAACCATAAAAATACCAAAGTTGGTGAGTTGCACACAAGCTTACATGCATCTCCATGGTGGCCTGACAACAAAGATAAGTGGTTCCAATTGTGGCCATAAGCATAGTTTATATGTTAAGCCTACCCATAATTTGTGTGAGGATGCATCACACCAAACTATCATAAATGTTTAGCATTAATGAGAATACATTTGGTTGTTCCATCCCACATGCCAAAGACACTATCGAGCCCTAACAATTAATGAAATTATTCTTCTCCATTGCACGGCTCCGATGCGCCAGCCAGGCCCAAATGTCTTGAGCCTCACCCTTAGAGACAAGACACCACCATCACCCTAGAAATCACGAAATTCATTTAAAATTTATTATTTGTAAGCATGTAGTCCTTATTATAAGCTTCCCAAAAATTATAAGTTTGAATATATCTAATTTGATTATTATATTTATTTTTTATTTCTTGTGAATGTAGGTTTTTCACCAAAAATCAAGCTCTTTGTTCTACAAATGTGGAAAAATAGTAGATTATAAAAAAAAAATTGAAAAATATGTTCTAGCTAGGTATTGATGTCCTTGATCCAGTAAAAAAAGAAAAATTGAAATTTGATACATACAAAAAAAGGTTATGTTGTTTACAATCTTCCTATGTCTAAATTATAATTGGTTTGACTTCAAAACTTGACTAAGAAAAAAATATTAAATAGAACACTATGAAACCAAATGAACATGCTAGACATCATAGTTACAAAGCTAAATCTGAAAAAATTATAATTTTATCCTTCATAGAAAAAGAGCTATGTTGTTTTATGGTGAACATCACTCTTTAAAAATGGTGTTTACTACTAAAAACTATTTTTTGAAGGAGATGGAAAAAGAAATGCAATTTGATTCAATTTTTTTAAAAAAATATCACAAATCACTAGTTTGCATCATCTTCAAATTCCTCATGGTTTAGCAGCTATAGGTGCCTGAAAGTGAAGATTTAGTTAAAAAATTCAGTTCAATGTCCAGTTTGGCCAAAAATTGTAAACCAGTATTGTGGGATCACTCGAGCATAAAACCATTTTGTTCCTCCAAGATGATTTGATTCAACACTTTTCTCAGTCTATTTTCCAAGGTTTTTACAATAATTTTATAGACTATCTTGCACAACAAAATGGGTCTATAATCTGTGAATGACGTATACTCCTTTTTCAGAATCAATGCTACTGTTGTATTATTCATATCTCTGAAAAGATTTTTCTTTCTCCTAAATTCCTCTACCATCTCCCATATCTACTCTCCAATTATGTGCCAACATTTTTGGTAAAAAAAATTCGGGAAGCTGTCAGGACCTGGGGATTTGTTAGGGTATAACTGAAATGTCAAACATCTATTTTCATCCTTCAAAAATGGCTCTGTCAGCATAGTATTATTGTCAGCATCTTTAACCAACCTTGGGATGGAAGATGTCACTTCCATATTGTTTTAGCCTATCCATCCCCCTGATTGGGGCCGAGATGGATCTAAAGTATGTCACCCATGCATTTTCAATTTATTCTCTACTTGCTACCATTCTCCTCTCCCCATCCTCAATCTTGTTGATTATATTTAATGTTGGAAAAACAAGGACATACAACTGAGATGGGGGGTGAATCAGTTGTCGCAAAAATTTAAACTTTTCTAACTTAACTTAACCTTAATCTCAGATCTGATGAATAAATTATTAACCACAAGCATTTAACACATCAGAGAGAGAAAGAACTCCAAGATTTTTTACATGGAAACCCTGTTAGGGGAAAAACCATGATGGATGTTAGTCCACAAGATTATAATCTACTAAATGTATAATGAGAAAAAATAAGGGGAATGTACATGCATTCAGGCACACTTCCTAGAGCTCACTACTCAATTAAAAAGGGGGCTCGCTGCCCAACAAAGTTGGATTAAAAATCTGGAGGGCATGAACTGAGAAAATATCTTTTGTACAAGCCCGATTACAGTTCCAATTAAGCTCAACACTTCTTCACATGTCACACAAACTTCTTCACACTCTGCTCTGCAATCAAATGATATTCGCACATACACACGTGGGAGCACATGAAGCATCATCTTCATCAATTAACTAATCACCCTTATATATCCACTACATGAGATTCCATCACAACTTCGTTGGCCAAGAAAAATAAAATATATTTGCAATGTCGGCCCAGATTTACAAATAAAATTTTAATGTGAATCCACCAAGGTCAGTCACAACATAGTGGAGACCCAAATTAACATCTCCAATAC
Organism: Sequoia sempervirens; assembly: GCA_007258455.2. Classification (NCBI taxonomy): domain Eukaryota; kingdom Viridiplantae; phylum Streptophyta; class Pinopsida; order Cupressales; family Cupressaceae; genus Sequoia; species Sequoia sempervirens. The sequence continues at coordinate 41,576,147 of VDFB02047230.1, read as the reverse complement.
AAAAAGACTTTAATTAATTTCACTTTGAAGATCCACAACACACTACCACCAACATGTTGGCCAGAAACATGAAAAATGGATCATGCGCAAGAAAAGATCTTCAACCATAAGCACACGACTAATGTGGACGTACTAAAAAGATAGAGAATGATTTAGAGACATCTGAGAGCACCAAGAAAAAACAAAGAAATATCTGCACCAGCCGAGATAACTAGAATCACACAATCTTCATTCAGGAACACTTATAGAGACCAGCAAAACACTGTCAAACCACAACGTACTCAAAAATTCATGCGGACCTCTGAAACTTCCAGTAGATGATCTAGATAAAATCAACAATAAACCCTTTAATCCACATCAAATAATCTTCAATGTACAGAACATGACACCATCATGACCTACACAGTTCCACTGGGAAGACATAACACTTTCTTTTACAATTTTCTCAATATCCTCGACATATACAACAATTGATACACCAAATGCTAATAGTGTTGACATCAATGACAACCACATATCAGCAACACATCCACAACATCCAACATTTCGAAACCTCCTCACCTTTACCGAGCTATGAAATAAACTAGTATTATGGTCCCCATCTGCAAGCAATTTTCTCTAGCTTTTGCCTTCCAAATAATCTCCTCCCTTGCAAGCAACTCTGCATGTTCAACTTGTAGTTCCTTCTCCCTCAAAAATTCTTCTTGGAACATGCCTATCCTTAGGATTGTTTTAGCACCTCCATTTCCACTTCCACCCTCTCCTTTTCCTTGAAGATATTTTAAAAATTATGCACATTCCATTCTTTCAATTTTTTCTTTATGTGTTATCTTTGATAGGAAAATGAAACTCTTCGTACTTGCTTTTATTGGTGCCTCATTCCACCACTTTCTAATATTATCAATTAAATCAAGACTTCTCATCCAAATCCTTTCAATTTTGAAATAACATTTCCTTGGTGGAAGATCTTTTGATGATTTCAATCTCAACTAGGAAATTATCAGAGATGGCGATTAGCAAAATCCTTGATATTAAGCATTCCACAAAATTTAGTCACTCCTAGAGACAAGAAAATGAGCCAGTCTTTTAGAGATACTTGTGAATCTTGAACACCAATATGTCCAAGTGAATAGCCCATTCTTGGGTGGGATATCCCCAAGATTGTTTATATCTACAAAGGATTTGAAATCTCTTATCACAATGCTTTTTGATTGAATCCCCCCACTCTTTTCCTCCAATTTTAGGATCACATTGAAATATCCCCCAAGAATATATATGTTCCCAACAACCTCAATTTGAATTGTGAGAATCTCTTACAAGCGATTTTGCTCCTCTATTTTTATTGGCTTGTATACATTAATTTTTATTTTTTTTGTGTTAGATAAGAAATGACATACCTAGGCTAGAATCGAATTGCCTTCCTTCTTTAATTATCTTACTCCTACTATGGACAAATTCCATAGTAATTCCAAACCCCTATCTACCCCATTCACATCATTGAAAATATCATTCCACAATTTGCAGTGTCTGAGAAATAACACATCTTTTGCACCCAGTTTTGTTTCTGGCAGGAGTATTAAATCGACCAACATTTTATCTGAATGATGCTTGGTCATGCATTGCTTGTTAGGGGTGTTGAATCCCCTACCATTCCATGTATCTATCTTCATTTCTCTCCAAGGGAAGTGATTCCTCCCTTAGATCTCAACATGTATTCCTTGATGCTAAACAACCCTTTCCCAATAGCCATGTGCTCCCTCTTTTGTAAGTTGGTCTTCTTGCCTCTTCTTCTTTTCATATTGATATTCTTCTTAATTGATTTTGAAGTAGATTGGTTGATGCTTCTAGGATCTGCAATATCTAACTCATCTGTCTCTAATTTGTCCTCCTCAATTGTTAGGAAAAAGAAGGTGTCTCAACCTTTGATTTTTCCATAAAATATTTTTTTCTAAATATTAAATGTTGTTGATTTTCTCACTTTGTCTTTGTGAGTTACAACTTGCAATTTCTATTCAGATGAGGATTCAAGTTGGAAAGTTCATTTTTATAGGTGGAGTTGTGCATAAATGTTTATTCTATTTCAGTGTTGAGTTTACATGGAATGTGAGTTTTGAAAGAGGAGTTATTTTGGCAAGTGCAGATTTTGCAGATTGGCATGTGGTGACAATTAGAGACTTATCCTTATGCATATGTAGTGTTTTTTGGTTCTTTCCATGTTGCACATTTAGCCTTTGGCAGTTTATTTAGAAATGTTTATTTTATGCATTATGAAATCTTATATATTGAACACTTGTGTATTTTGGAGGGGTATGAAGTTGTGTTGAGATACTGTTACTCTATTGGATTTACTCTAGAATTGTAACATAGATAAACTCTTGTAGAATATTACATTGCAAGTGTATTGTAACCATTGTTTATAGATAATACAACGTTCAGGATTTTGGAGTGTGGGGTTTTTTTTCCTGAAAGGATTTCCCCACATATATTTGGTGTTATGTGTTTTTAGTGTATCTTTGATGTTGTTTATCTTTGCTTGTTATGTGCATCTTATTTATTGTAATTGAATAAGGGTTTAAAATTGTTGAAATTTGCACATTCTCTCCTCTGATAGATTAGTGTTGGAAGCTTTTCCATGTACCTGGCTTGCTTTTAGTTGGTATTAGAGCATGACCACCTCTGTTTCCTATTGTGGGTTAAAGGGTTTTTTGTACTGATCTTATTTGAGTGGGAGCTTGTTGTAGAAATTGTGTTTACCCTATTGTAGGAAGGAGATGACAAGCACATCTAGTAGATTTGAGATATAGAAGTTTAACAGAGGCAACTTTGAGTTTTGGAAGCTCAAGATGGAAGATATGCTTGTAGACCGTGACTTGTGGACAACTATTTCTAGAACTATGCCAATGGGAATGCAACAAGAAGATTGGGATTTGATGGATCAGAAGGCTAAGGATCTGATAAGACTCTATTTATTTGATTCAGTACTCCTAAATGTTCATGAAGAGAATACTACTACACTTCTTTGGAAGAAACTTGCCAAAATTTATTAGGCTAAATCCCTGGTAAATAAGTTGTTCCTGTGAAAGAAGATGCATTCTCTACAAATGGAGGAAGGAGGATCTATCACAGATCACCTAAATGCATTCAACATGCTTGTTGCCTAGTTAAAATTTGTTGGTGTGAAATTGGAGGAGGATCATTGCATGAATTTGTTGTGTTCACTATCAGATTCATGGGACCACCTTGTCATGGAAATTGTAAGTACCACTACCACCTTTAAGATGGATGAAGTGGTGGCGTAATTGCTATCTAAAGAGATGAAGAGAAAATCTTTTGAAACAACTAAGGAGGCTCTTTCAGTTTGAGGAAGAATAAAAGAAAAAGGAAAATTTTTAGAACACAAAGCAAGAAAATTCAGAATCCAAATCTCGTGGGAGATCTAAGTCTCTTGGTAAGACCAAGGTGAAATTTTGGAATTGTGGAAAATTTGGTCATTTCCAAAAAGATTGTGATGAGAAAAAGAAGAAAAAAAAGACATTCTCTAATTCTAAATCTGATAAATCCTCTCAGGATGATGCAGATGCCTTTTTCACTACCTTGGAAATGTATGCATCACAAGATGTGTGGTTGATAGAATCTGGTGCTTCTTTCCACATGACTTGGCACCAAGATTGGTTTTCTAAGTATGAAAGTTATGATGGTGGGAAGTTGTACCTGGGTGATGAATCTCACTTGAACATTGTTAGTCGTGAAAGTGTCAAGATAAGATTCCAAAATAGTAGAGTGCAGGGGATCGATGGTGTCCTACATATCCCTAGTTTGGCATGAAACCTTCTTTCTGTAAGTTGAATGATGTGGGTGTGTAAGTTGTTTTCTTGAATGGAGGATGCAAGATGACAAGAGGAGTTATGGTTCTTGCTAAGGGTGTTCGAATAGGAACTTTGTTTCAGCTAGATGCATGCATAGTTCAGTGCAATAGTTCTTTTGTGGAAAATAAGAAAATAACTTTTGAGTCACTATACTCACCATTGGAACCAACAACAAAGAAGAAAGTTGCATCTACTTCTGATGGTCGTGCTTTTTGGGTACCCAAGGGTGCTCATGCTTTGGAGATGGACTTACCTACTGAGAAGATAATTCTTTGGCACCAAAGACTTGGTCACATTGGCGAAAAGGGTTTAAGAACCTTGCAAAATAAATTCCTTGTTGAGGGGCTTGATGATTGTAATATTGAGTTCAATTTTTGTGAACATGATGTTTATGGAAAGAAAAATCATGTTCAGTTTTATCACAGTTCTCACAAATCTTCTAGGGTTTTGGACTATGTGCATTCTGATGTTTTTGGTCCCATAAATGTTCCTTTGTTATCAAAATCTATATATTTTGTTTCTTTCATAGATGATTATAGTAGGACATTTATGTAGTTTCTTAGAAGTAAATTTGAATTCTTTAGCTGGTTTAAGGAGTTTAAGGACTTGGTAGAAAATTAGACTAGTAGGAAGATTAAGTGTTTGAGGACTGATAATGGTGGTGAGTTTTGTTCTACAAAATTCAATCAGTTCTATAAAGAACATGGGATTGAAAGGCATAAGAAAACTCCATATACCCCTCAATAGAATGGAGTTGTGGAGAGGATGAATAGGATGTTGATGGAGAGGTCTAGGAGTATACTAAGTGCAACTGGCCTTGAACAAAAGTCTTGGGTTGAAGCTATTGCCACTACATGCTATCTAGTAAACAAATCTCCTACATCAGCTCTTGTTGATAAGACAACCATGGAGGTGTGGTCGGGAGAGAAGCACTCGTTGAGACATCTTTATGTGTTTGGTTGTGAGGCATACGATCATGTGCCAAGGGAGAAAAGGTCGAAGTTGGAAAATAAGGTTGTGAAGTGTATCTTCATCAGATATGGTATTGGTGTGAAAGGGTACAAGCTTTGGGACCTAGTGGTCAAAAAGGTTCTCTACAGTCAAACTGTTATCTTCAAAGAGATGAAACCTTTTTACACTGTTTTGTAGCCTATAGAAGAACAAAAGAAAGAAGATGTGGTTTAGCTTCCTCTTGAACCTAAGAAAGTTGAAACTGAAGCCAAAAATGGACCTAATGATGAGGAGAGCTTGAGAAGCTCTAGAGGTTCTAAAGAAGAAGAAGATCCTCAACCTCAGTAAGAAAGGAGGTCTATGAGAGATAGGCGGCAACTTGATAGGTTTGGATATTCACCTAAAAGGTTTAGTTATTTTGGATTCCAGTTCTATTTTTGCTTTGATTGCTAACATTGATGAGCCTAGGACTGTTAGAGAGGCTATGGGTATCAGTGATGCAGATTTTTGGATGAAAGCCATGGATGAAGAAATGACTACATTGAAGAAAAATGATACATGGGATCTAGTACCTTTGCCTGAAGGATGCAAACTCGTTGGATGTAAATGGGTTTTTAAGAGAAAATCTGGTCCAAATGGCAATGTTGAGAAGTATAAGGCATGATTGGTTGCTAAGGGGTATTCTTGAGTGGAGGGAATTAACTATGGTGAGATTTTTTGTCTTGTTGTGAAGCTGACATCTATTTGTTTCCTGCTTTCACTTGTAGCAATGCATGATCGAGAAGTGGAACATATGGATGTGAAGACAACATTCCTTCATGGTGACTTAGAGGAAGAGATTTATATGTCACAACCAGAGCATTTCATGGTTAAAGGTAAAGAAAATCTAGTTTACAAGTTGAAAAAGTATTTGTATGGTCTTAAGTAGTCTCCTAGAATGTGGTACCAAAAGTTCAATACCTATGTGTTTTCATTGGGATTTCTAAGATCTAAATTTGACCATTGTGTGTATTACAAATCTGATAATGGGCGTATTCTCATAATTGCATTGTACATAGATGATATGTTATTTTTTGGGAATGGAAAAACTTTAATTTAAAATTTGAAATCTTAGTTGTCAGCATAGTTTTAGATGAAGGATCTAGGTGCAGTGAGGTATATTTTTGGGATGGAGTTCAGAATAGACAAAGCTAAAAAAAAGCTTTGGTTAAGCCAGATCAAGTACATGAATATAGTTTTGGAGAGGTTCATTATGACAACTTGCAAAAAATTAGTAGTTCCTGTAATGCAGGCGACGAAGCTTTCTATGGGGGACTGTCCAAAATCTCCTACTGAGATGGAGGAGATTACCAAAGTACCATATGTGACTATTGTTGGAAGTCTTATGTATGCTATGGTCTATATGAGGCTAGACATTGCCCAAGCAGTGGGAGCCCTTAGTCAATTTATGGATAATCCTGGATGGGTACATTGGGATGCAGTGAAGAGAGTGTTCAAATATTTGCGAGGTACTTCTGAGTATTCCTTATGTTTTCATGGTTATCCTATTGGACCTCAACACTTATTGAGTATTTGTGGATATGTGGATTCAAATTGGGCAGGTGATATTGATAGTAGAAGATCCACCAGTGGATATGTGTTTATGATGTATGGTGGTGCTATTAGTTGGATGAGTAAGTGGCAGGTTGTAGTTGCTTTGTCCATGATAGAAGTAGAGTACATGACAGTTACTCATGCTTGCAAGGAAGCCATTTGGCTTAAGCGTTTGTGTTCTGATATTGGTTTTGATGCAAGGCATATTACTATGTATTGTGAGAGTCAGAGTGCCATTTGATTGGCAAAGAATCCTACTTTCCATACCAGAACAAAGCAGATTGATGTTCAATTTCATTTTGTTCATGATATGGTGGAAGATGGAAAGGTGCAGTTGGAGAAGGTTGACACCCTAATGAATGTTGTAGATGCATTGACAAAACTAGTGAGTATAGAGAAGTTTAAATGGTGTTTGGAGTCTATGGGCCTCATGGCCTCTAGCAGTTAAATCCTGTTACTTTCATTGGATCTTCAAAGGTGTTCAACAAGTGGGAGAATGTTAGGAAAAAGAAGGTGTCTCAACCTTTACTTTTTCCATAGATTCAAGATTTTTCTAAATATTAAATGTTGTTGATTTTCTCACTTTGTGTTTGTGAGTTACAACTTGCAGTTTCTATTCGGATGAGGAGTCAAGTTGGAAAGTTGATTTTTACAAGTGGAATTGTGCATACATGTTTTTTCTTTTTTCATGTTGAGTTTACATGGCATGTGAGTTTTCGAAGAGAAATTATTTTGGCAAGTGCAGATTTTGCAGATTGGCATGTGGTGACCATTGGAAACTTATCGTTATGCATCTGTAGTGTTTTTTGGTGATTTCCATGTTTCACATTTAGCCTTTGGAAGTTGATTTAGAAATGTTTATACTCTTATATATTGAGCACTTGTGTATTTTGGAGTGGTATAAAGTGTTGAGATATCATTATGTTTTCGGATTTACTCCAGAATTGTAACATACATAAAATTCCATAAAAGCTTGTGTTGCAAGTGTATTGTAACCGTTGTTTACAGATAATAAATTATTCAGGCTTTTAGAGTGGGGTTTTTTTCCTAAAAGGGTTTTCCCCACGTATATTTGGTGTTATGTGTTTTTAGTGTATCTCTGATGTTGTTTATCTTTACTTGTTATGCGCATATTCTTTATTGTAATTGAATAAGGGTTTAAAATTGTTGAAATTTGCACATTCTCTCCTCTGATAGATTAGTGTTGGAAGCTTTTTCGCATACCTGGCTTCCTTTCATCAATCTATTGCTCCTCTTCTCTAACTTCTTCCTCTCGTATGTCCTTTGTTGGATCCTCCTCCTTCCTAATATCATCCTTCTAGATCTCCTTATCCTCACCTTCTTCCATTCTTGAACTTGGCTCGCCACCCTCGAGTACCGCCATCACCCTGCTAGGGTACGACCCACCATCCATCTCAAGTGTTGCTTTGGTTGTTTCCTTTAACTCCTTCTTCCTCCACACATCCCTTTGTTTTAGTTCTTGGTTGCATTTCCTCGAGAAATTTTCCTCCATATGGTGCATACTCTTACATTCAAGGCATAAGAACCTCTCATCTTTAATGATCACCGGTTGTGTCCATTCTCCAAATGGAGTATCCAAATACAATTTGATTGGAATTGGTTTTATGTGCAAAACATGAATCCTTCAGTAAAGATGCAATCTGGATTTTTTAAATCCTTCATTAATTTCAACAGTCATGCCCATACTATTTCCCGTGGCTCAATCCTTTCTTTGTCCAAAATTCTAGTGGGAGGTTGTAAAGCCAAATCCATGACGACTCAATTTGGAAAAAAATATAATTGATTATATCTTAATTTTTAAATAATTTTAAGAGTTGATGAGGTTAAGATCAAATGATTAAAGCCTCATCAAAACTCAAATTCAAATCCCCAAAATTGTATCTAAAATAAAACTCTAATCCCCTAATTGCAATCCCTTCATTTCACCTTTACAATTATGATTTGAGCTAAAAATAATAATTTCACATATACAAATAGGTTTAATTAAAAGTGGGTTGAAATAACATAATTTTTATTTATTTTTATAAAAATATGATTAAGAAATAAAGTGGATTCTACAAATCTTCTAAATTAAGTAGTGTTGATTGTAAGGAATTTTTTTACAATGAAATAAAAGTGTATTGGAATTGTGAATATTAGTTTTCTTGGATTTTAACTGTGTAATATTTTTTAACATTAATTTTTCCAATCACACTTTGGGATCCATCATCATGATGAAAAAAACAAGAGAAAAGAATGAAAAAAGTGATCATGATTTTTTATTTTTTATAAAGATCATATCTTTCATTCTCTTGTCTTTCTATCTTCATCCAATGGTGGATCACAAACACTCAAAACATCTATGTGTGGATCAAAAGAGGATTGTCAAATTAATAATATTGAACTACTGCAAATGGACGTACATAAAGCTATGGCTAAGAACATACCTTTGCACCCACATCTATTTTGATTACTTCAACCTCCCAAAATAGCAAATACTGGGTAATTTTTATGTGTGGAATGTCATGACTTACTCTCTACTTGCATGGTTTAGTGAATGTATTTGTGCTCAAATAAGTCTTATATTTTGTTTTCATCTTTTATAATGTTTAAATGTTGTATTTTACAAAACTTGATTTTTTCTAATCATTCATAATTATTCAACTTTACTAAAATAAAAGACCCATTGCAACAAATCAATTCTCTTTGTGAAAAGTCCAACACATTCTCTTGGAAATGTTTGAGAAAATTCTTAAAATTCAAGATAGTTTTATTTTCATGATTTTCTACCACCTTTCTTGCCACAAACTCAGTAAATGGAAGTTTGTAACTAATAGCCATTTGTTTTTTATTTTGACTCATTAAAGGTTTTTAGATTCAAAAGCATCCAAAGCTCTTTTGCAAGTGGCTCGTCAATATTCAACTATAACTAGTATGAGATAGATTGTTGACTCAAACATTTAGTCACTTTTCTATTTCATATTTGAAACTCAAGAGGCATTTGGACTTGGAATGGAATGGAGGGTTGCAATAATGGTACCATCACTGTACTAATGTATATGTGAGCTTTTCGAGGTGGACAAAAAATGCACTAATAGAAAAGGGTGCAATAGAATTGAGTAGTGTATATGTGAGCTTTTCAAGGTAGACAAAGAATGCACTAAAGAGAAAAAGGGAAAGTGTAGAGGTGTAGTGACTAAGTAGAACCCAAAAAAAAATCAGAAGATCTTAATCAGGGTTTACATTTGGGTGTAGAATAGAGAGAGAGGTGCAGGGCAAAGAATTGAGTTGCATTGACAACAATAAAGAATTGAATAGTTGCAAATAGGGTTGCAATATAGACCTGTGTTCTTTGTAACAAATTGTAATTTCTTGTTGTAAATTTGATTGGTGGGTGCGATTAGATATCTGGGTAGGTGCTCAAAGTAGGGAGTTGGTGCTTCCTTGGAGTGGGTGCTCCTAAAACCAGGGGATTAGTGTCTCCTTAGGGTTGGCGCCCTTAAACTTGGTAACCAAAAGATATTCTTTGAGGCTGGATTAGGATAGTAGATCCTAGCAGTTATTCTCACCATTGTTTTTTCCATCTAGGGTTTTCCACGTATATCTTGTGGTGTTTGAAATTGTGTGCATATTTCTCTCTTAACATACTTAGTTCAATTTGCACTAAAGGATTTAAAAGGAATTAATCAATCTAAGGCATTAAGTGATGTAGAGAAGGGGTGTAGGTTGTCTAATCAATCACATTTCAATCAACCTTGACCAACTTTTTCACTTTGAAAACCCTAACTTGGTGTTTTCTCACAATTTCCTTCAAATTTGCTTGTAGCACATCAAACAGTGAAAATTAAACATATCTTTCACAGGATATTTCAAACCCACAAAATTATTATCATTCCTAATACCCTTTATGGCCTTCTTTGACATATCCAAGTTGAAGATAGGGTTGTTTTGTAACAACACCCTCTAAAAATGACTGCTACGTAGCAACTAGGCCAAATTAGGTCACTTTTACAAAGCAACTATGTGGTATTCCTTCTCCAAACCACCAATCTTCACTCCAAAGCATTAGATAGATCACATGGGGTCTAAAACAACATATTTTCTCCAATGGAACATCTACAAACTCACCAACTATCAAAACCTTACCTCTACCTATCAATTCAAGCCTAATACATTGAGATATTAGGCTAGGGCTTGCACAAACAGGGCCCTAACTCCATCCCCTACATCTACAATCAATACCAAAATGAAAAAAATCCTAACTAGTGCCATTCCACCGATTTGCAGAAATTTCCATCGGTGGAATGGTCCTTTATTCCATTTTCTTGTTCAAACCCTCTTAATCTAGGGTTTTCAAACCTCTTTCAATAAATTTCTTATAAAATCCTTCAAACTCTATAGAATTAACTAAAACCAAGACCAAAACAGATTTAGTTCATCCCTACAGAAATTCCAATGGAAATTAGTACATTTGCAACCTATATGGAACCGTACCACTAGTTGTAACAACAAATTTCAATGAAAACACACAGAAAAATGAAGTTTTCTTATCGCTTGTGCACCAAAAATGTCTCTAGAGCCTTGCCTCAAAGTTTTCAAGGCATATTTAAAATTTTAAAACACCAAACCAATGGTTCATAACCACTTTTTGAACCAAATGACCATTCAACTTCTACATATGACAAAATTGCAAAGCAACTTTTGCAACAAATTACAAAACTTGACAAAACTTGACAACTCTATCTAAAACCGAGCCCACATGACTCATTACATTAGAGAATAGTCTAAATAGACATTATTACACCAAACAAGACTCAAAACACCCAAAATTCTAACATTTGACCATATTTACAAAATTTGACTAGGTGCCCCTACACCATTAAGGGTTAAATTTTCGATAATCTACTAATTCACCCCCTCTCAATAGATAGCTATGTTCCAACATAAAAATCCCAACTAATCAAATTGAAATTGATTGTGAGCTACCCTTTTACAACATTTACTTATAAAAAACCTAAATTAATTGTATAACTATTATTTACATTAATTTATATAAATGTAATTTAGAACACAACTTTCTTTTAAAATTTATTAAAAGTTTAGATTCTCGTATATCAAAACTACAATTGCCATGTAAACTCACTAATACTAATATATAATATTTACAAGCATGTAGAAAAAAATAATCTCACATTATTCAAGATACATGATTCCCTCTTTTAAGTGATATATATTACAATTTACTTTAATTGAGGTAATTTTCCATTTTATATCCATGTTACATCCTTAGTATGCTAAACCAAAATGGGTATTGGTTAAGCTATACTTTGGTAATTGCAAGTGAAAGGTTGTAGCTTAAACATATAGCCTTAACCCAAATGAATTGATGGCCATGTTCAATGACAAAGAATACATGGTCAAGTAGCAACTCCAAGAGTACACACCCACGTATCACTACCACCATGTAGTCAAGATTTATGCCAAGCTTTTTGTTCCTACACCATGCCACACAAATAAAGAGATCAATGGAATTTATAATTAAGGGAGTTCTCATAATAAAATAGAAAAATTAAAATGGGTGTATTAAAAAATAATATTCAACATTGTATGGATGAGAAGTTTTTAAAAGTTAAAATTATGAGAATGTTTCAATGTTTCATATAATTTTTGAAAGGTTTTTGTTTAGTTGGAAAGGCAATTTTTTTTTTGTTAAATATATATGAACAACAATCATTTAAAGTTATATTTCAATCTTAGTAATAGTTGTTATAAATATATGTTTTCATCAATTGAGTGGTATAAGAGGGTATGTTAGAATGATAGTTATAATTGTTATAACTATATTATTTTTTTCCATTAGATACATAAGCAACACATGCAATCTTACTTACTAATTAAACATAAGAATTTTAAATATAAAAGGTCCTAAATATTTATTGAAACAAATAGAATAGAAATCATAAAATTGTTATATACAATTTATTTATTTATTTTTAACTTATATAACCATCCTTTAGGATTTTAAAATATACCTTATTGGATATAGAATTTATATTAGTTTTCATCATCAATTCCTACTCATTAGTTTAAAACTTAAATCTTACTCAATTTAACAATTAAATGCACATCTAGAAGTTGAAGAGATTATATGACATGCATATTAATTTGTTCTATTTCCTACAACAAGATTGTATTTGTTGGGTGAAAATCTATATTGAATGTGAAAAAAATTGTAGTTCAAAGAAAAACATATAACCAATAATGTTCATCTAGATATAATTTTTTTATTTTAAAGAATTGATAAAGTAAAAGAAGGATAAAGATGAGAAAACTCACCATTTGATGATGATGGTAGAAGTACTAAATGCATAGGTGCATTATTGGGAGGAAGTTGCAAACCCAATGGGATCAACTTTTTAGTGAGAGGATGGCGAACACATATAATAATGTCATGAAGACCAATTTGTTCCTCCAACTTTGTGGTCAATTTGTAAAGGTCATTTCCCTTAAAGATGAAGGAAGGCCACTCATATCCATTCTTTATGTTTCCACTGGCATCACCAATGGCATAATATATAGGTCATCCATTGGGTGTACGTGGTGTACTGGGTGGTGATATAGCTAATTGCAAACATGTCATAAAACTTTTAGAATTGTAACTTCCATTTATTATTGAAGAAAATTATAATTGATTAAATCTTAATTTTTAAATAATTTTAAGAGTTCAAAAGATGAAGATCAAATGACTAAAGTCTTCGTGAAAACCCAAATTCAAATCCCCAAAATTTTATCTAAAATAAAATTGCAATACCATAAATTCAATCCACTCATTTCCCCTTCACAATTATAATTTGAATTAAACAAAAAAAAAAAAAACTTCACCAATATAAATAGATTTAATTAAATATGGATTGAAATGGTTTTTTGGTCTACAAATGGCTTATAGTAATATGGGCCTATCATGTAGATAAGGAGGCACCTAACTATGCTACAAACAAAGCTTTATTATTGGAAATGGAAATGGATCTTTTTATAGTCCACAATACCGGGCGATCTGTGTTTTTGGTTTACAATTGACTTATAGTAATATGGGTCTACCCCATAGACCAGAAGGCTTTATAGTAATATGGGGGTAGTTTATAGTAATATGGGACTACCCCCGTACTCCATGCAAGAGGTGCCTAACTGTACTACAATCAAGGCGTACATACCCTACCTCCTGCAGGATTTGAACTTATGACCTCTCTTTCAAGAGTACAAGTTGTCCACCATTAGGCCAATTCAGAAGTGCACAATTATTACACAATTCAAATCCAAGAACACTCATATCCAAATGGAAGATCATCATAATAATAAATGTAACAATGTTGAACTACTGGAAATGAATGTACAGAAAGGTATGGCTAAGAACATGCATCTGATTCAATATCTATTCAATATCTATTTCGGTTACTTCAACCTCCCAGAATACCCAATACTGTGTAATTGTTCTGTGAGGAATGTCATGGGTTACTCTGTTCTTCCATGGTTGAATGATCCCATTTGCACGCAAATAAGTCCCATATTTTGTTTTAAGCATAACATGAGATTTCCCATCCTTGATTGGTTCCCATTCAACAGATGAATCTAACCTTGAGGGCACAGTCTGTAATACCTTCTTTCCTGTCAATCCTAACATAAATGGCGTCTCCGTTGCTGTCAAGTAATGGTTATAAGAGCTCTTCAATCTAATTTTAGACTGCCCTTCAACGAATTCAACTTGCCATCTTACATTTCTGTCCGTTCCATCTCTGTCTTGATTGACAGTCATTTCATCATCCCCTGCATACAGATATTTGTTGTGGTGGCTTTTAAGCCTCACAGACTTTGCCCCCTTAAAAAACTCCATGGCTTTGGCTTGGAAAGCTCTATGACCTGTTCCTTATCTCTCACATACCCAATAAGGGTATATATAATTTAATATGTATACTGAAGGATTTTTTTGCCTGATTACAGAATATTCCATTGATTTGTTTGTTCTAGAGTTTCGAGGAAGATTAGATATACAATTCCACGTTACTGTAAGTAGTAGACTGATTAAAAATGGCCCCACAGTGGCCTGTCCGCCTTTTGTTTTATGTGAACAATGGCCACAGGAAATTGGAAAATTAAAGGCGTGTTGAACAAGTCCCCATCAATCCTGTTTGTATGGTAAATTTGGATCTACCCATCAATCCAGAAATTTAACAGCAGCAGTGGATTCACAGTTTTTTTTTCAGGTTTGAGGGTTTTACATCAAATTTATACCATTCTTTAGTTATTTGGTATGGGAGTATAAGTCTTAGGTTGAATTTTTTTTTTAGAAAGTTAAGATTGAGAAGTATTTATTTTACTAGATATGATTCTGTCTCATTCTTTATAATGTTTAAAAGATGTCCATTCAACGAGACTTGATTCCTACGGAACAATTCAACTTTACTATATTGACAAAAGACAACAAACCAATTCTTATGTGAAATTTCCAACACATTTTCGTGGAAGTGTTTGAGAAAATTCCTGTTTATTTTCATGATTTTCTACTTCCTTTCTAGTTGCAAACTCAGTACCTAGCGTATGCTGCAAGCGAAGTATAATGGAAGTCTGTAATTGGCAGCCAATTTTTTTGACTTTTGACTCAGTAAAGATTTTTTGATTCGGAAACATCCAAAGCTCTTTGACTTGGCTGGTCATTGCAATAATATTCGACTAGCCTATAACTAGGCTGAGATAGGCTGTTGACTGAGACATCTACTCGTTTTTGTATTTCGTATTTGAAACTCAAGACGCATTTGGACTTGGAATGGAATGGAGGGTTGTAATAATTGTATTTGCTACTACAAGTTAAAACTACCAATATTATTGCATAACTGAAAAGCATATTGAGTGAAAGAACCTAAGATATCTCCTAATTTTTAAGTCATAAAATTGACCTCATACCATCTTTTTCATATATTATTTTAAAATAAATAGTAGAAAGTTATATTTTTAGGTTTTAAATTTAAGTTCAAATAAAAGATAAAAATATGCAAAAGGTGAAGTTTGATAAATAGTAATAAAAATGAAAATGTTAAGTGGAGAAAGTATGTCACATAATAAAGACTAATAAAAAACATGGGGAGACAATGTGCATTAAAGGAGAGAGGGTGCAGGTAAGTAGGTGGATGTGGGTCAAGGGAGTGTTTGTGCCATTAAGAGGTATGGTATCTTAGTCCCAAGAGCCTTCTAGATGGTAGGTGACGTGGGAAAAAGGCAAAAAGCAGACATTAAATTAGGACAACCCTATTCTCTACTTTCAACCTTGGTTTCTAAATGAAAAAAAACATGTGGAGAGGAAATGCAGAGCGCTCAAGAGGAAAAGAGTTGAGACTAACACAAGCAAATTTAAACCAAAATGCAGAGAGAGGGGAAGAAGAGTGGATAGAGGGCGTGATATTTTGGGAGAAGACATGAGCAAAGTATGGGGATGAAGAGAACACAAGAATAGAGGCTTTTCAACATGGAAGGAGAATAGATGGAAAGTATAGGAACCAAATGGGTTTGTTAAAAGGCAGTAGAAACTTTCAAGCAAACACAGTTGGCAAGAGAAAAGCAATGCTCTCCATACCTATGCTAAAATGGGAGCTTTTCCTTTGGGAGAAAAACATAGGGGGAGAATGCAAAGGAAAGGTGTGGGGAAATGAGAAGAGGAGAGGTCAATAAAAGAGGAAGAGAAAAAAAATGCATGGGAAAAGAAAGGCTAAGAGGATGGGGAAAGGGAAGAATACAAACAATTTGGAGGCAACATAGTAGAGGAGAAATTGGGACGGGAGAATGGTGTGAGAAAAGAGAGAACACAGGGGTTAAAGGAGATTGACCAGCTTTGTCAAGGAGCATGGGAAAAAGGAACTTAGAGCAAATGCAATTAGTAAATGAGAAACAATAGTGAAGTTTCCTTATTTGGTTTCTTCAAGGAGCACACCATCGATTATGGCAAGGTTGGGAGATATCATCAAGTAGAGAAAAAGGGACGGCATAGTGGGTATGTTACCTAGACTACACAACTAAGGAAATGATATCTATTTCGTTCATCGAGCCTCAAAAGGAGCTAGTCAGCTACAAAAAATAAGGCTTCATTTTTCCTCATATAGGGATATTGTTCATTCTTTATCCAAAGTTTAGTCTTCCTTTGTTATCATTAAACAATGAATTTATATGCTACGTGATATTGTTTTGTTATTTCTTTCCTATCTTTCCATATGTATAGAGGACTTAATCTACATTATATTATCTCGACTAATTTTATGCTATCATTATGATGATTGACCATTTGATGTTGGAATACACCACCAAACTAATTATCTCATTTGGTTTGGAAGCCATATTAAAGGATATTTATCTTGGAAAATTTCACCTAGTTTATGTAATTCTTGGATGGATGTGATTTCTTGACCACTATCCCCACCAATGAGGAAGTCAAGCGGGCTGTTTTCTCTTTTGACGGGAGTAAAGCGCCGGGTCCTGATGGTTTCCCTTTATTTTTCTTCCAATGGCTTTGGGAGATTGTTGAAGAAGATGTGGTTAATTTTGTTAAATAGTTTCTTGGATCCAAGTGTCTCCTAAAAGAATTAAATGCTACCTTCTTGGTTCTTATCCCCAAGAAACCCGGAGCTAATAATTTTGAGACTTTTAGGCCTATAAGTCTTTGTAATTCTTTATATAAAATCATCTCTAAGGTCTTAACCTCTAGATTTTTAACTTTTTTGCCCTCCTTGATTTCTCCTCAATAGAATGGCTTTTTTCCTGGTAGACAAATTCTTGACTCTATTGTAACGGTTCATGAAAATATTCATTCCTTAGTGGAATCGAAGACTGAAGGTTTTTTATTAAAGCTTGATATCTCAAAAGCCTATGATAGAGTTGACTGGATTTTCTTATTTAAAATTTTAAAGGCTTTTGGTTTTTGTAATAGGGTTATCCAAATGGTGGAACAACTTGTGTCCATGGCCTCCATATCAGTTATGGTCAATGGTTCCCCTACCTCTTTCTTTCAGAGCACCAAAGGTCTAAGGCAGGGAGATCTTATTTCTCCTATTTTATTCACTATTATGGTTGAAAGTTTGGGCAAGAATCTGAAAATTTTGGTTGACTTTAGATCTCTTCATGGTATCAAACCTTCCTTGGGTAATTTGGTGTGTTCCCATCAACAATTCGTTGATGACACTATGCTTATGGGTAAAGCCACGGTGTCTGAAGGCAAAACTATAAAACAGTTGCTTGACAAATACAGGAGAGCTTCAGGACAACTGATCAAGAATCAAAAAAGTTCTATGTTCTTCTTCAACACGCCGGATCATAGACAAGCTAAAATAGCTAGAATTTTGGGCTACAGGATGGATTCCCTTCCTGCCACCTACCTTGGTTTACCCTTAAGCTTGAAACCTCATGAGTCTTTTTGGCTCTCGCTAGTTGAAAGATTCAGCAAGAAGCTTGCCGGATGGAAAGGAGGCATGTTAAGTCAAGCCGGAAAACTCTAGCTCCTCAAAGCCTCTCTCCAGAACTTTCCTATCTATGCCCTGAGCCTCTTTAAGATTCCAGCCAAATTTGTTGATGCCATTGAAAAAATTCAAAAAAGATTTCTTTGGTCGGGTGTTGAGGAAAAAAAAAGACTTCCCTTAATTGGCTAGAATTTGGTTTGTAGGCCTAAAAAGGGCGGAGGATTAGGCCTAAGAAGAATCAGAATTGTTAACAAAATCCTCCTAGCTAAACAAATATGGAGAATCTCTTCGTCCTCTGGGGAATGGACCAATATTCTGGCTAGCAAATATTTAGAAAACAACTGCTCCTTCATAATTAAGAAGGATCCCCATCTTCTTCCTAGAGGTTCAACATGCTGGAATAATATAATCAATGGAAAAAATATAGTGGATGATGGAATTGGTTGGCAAGTGAGAAATGGGTATCATACAAGATTTTGGGAGGACAGATGGCTTTTTAAGGAGCCAATTCTAAGAATCGACTCCTTCAGTGAATGGGCAGAGACTTGTAAGGCACGGTTTGGTATCTATGTGAAAGATTACAGAGTGAATGGTAACTGGGTGAATTTGTGTAGTGTTAGTCAGGCTTTGGCCCCTATCCAGTCTTCTCTATTGGCTGTTAGACTTAGTTCTGAGTAGCTGGAAGATCGTGCGGTATGGGTTGATGAACCCTCTGGCAATTTTTCGGTGTCATCTACCTTTGCCAGGATCACTTCTTCTCAGGACCATCCTCCCTTTTGGTCTAAGGCATGGTTCAAACACTTGATACCTAAAATCAATATCTTTTTCTGGATACTTCTCCAAAACAAGGTGCTTACGATTGATAACCTTTGTAAACGCAGATTTCAAATACCTAATAGGTGCCTTCTTTGTAAGATGGAGGCCGAATCTGTGTGTCATTTATTCCTGCATTGCTCCTTTGTTGCTTCTATTTGGGAAAGAATTATCATGTTATGGAACCTTCCCTAGGTTTTCCCTTTGTCCATTGAAGACTTCTTCACTCAATGGAAAGCCCCGACTAAAAATCCTATGTTCAGGCTTTTTTGGGATTTATCCTTCCCTCATGTTGCTTGGGGCCTCTGGAAAGAGCGCAACAATAGAATTTATAGAGACAAAGAAGCTTCTATGGATAAATTGTCTTTGACAAAGTTGTCAGATTCTTGAAGGAAAATATCAAAGTTGTGGTTCAGAAGGATTGTCTATCTATGAAAATGGAGCATTTGCCCTATGACCTTACTGTTGCGAAGGATTGGAACATAAGTCTAGACCTGCCTAATGCCACTATGAAAGCCAAGAAGGACAGAGAGGGTGTTCGCTGGTCTCTTCCACCAAATGGTTGGTTCAAAGCTAACTTTGATGGCACTGCTAAAGGAAATATGGGGGTGGCGGGTTGTGGTGGAATCATAAGGGATTCCTTTGGCAATTTCATTGGTGTGACGACCTCTCCTCTTGGATCCCAAACAAACCATTTGGCGGAGGCTACTGGCGCTTACCACATTATAAACTTAGCCCAAAGTCTTAACATAAAAAATTTGTGGCTTGAAGGAGATTCCAAAAATATAATTGACTACCTCTGTGGCAAGTCTCCCCCTTCATGGACTATTAAACCTTGGGTTGAGGATGCCATCTTGACTTTGGCTAAATTTGATAAAGTAAAAATATCACATGCTTATAGAGAAGCCAATGTTGTTGTGGATTTTTTCACTAATGAAGGAGTTAGGAGTAATGATGTGCACACCTGGCTTAATATTATTGATCTAAACTCTAATGTTTGCGCTCTATTAAATTGTGATAAATCACATGGAAAAGAGACGTGTTATCCCTTTAATGAGGATAGGTTGGATTCTTCACATCACAATCATTAGATTGTATGGGACTGAGCCCAGTGGTTTAAGCTGCTAGAAAGCTCTGCATGCTTTGTGGGTTCCTAGATTTGGCGGGGCCAATTTTAGTAAAGACCTTGCCTGGGTCAACCTCATTGTGTCGATAGAAATGGGAGGAGACAGAAAGAGAATTGAGTCGGACAGCTATGATACGCACACAAAAAATGCCAAGGCTTGGAACAAAGTAAAAAGTGGAGGTTTGCTTCCTTTCCTGGAGAAGCTCCATGGCTCTAATTAGGAGGCTACAGACCTCTTTGTTAAAAATTGGAATGATGGAAACTTGACCCTGTTTGGAAGGAATGTGGAGCTCAATGAAAATCTGATTACTGATGTTACGGGCTTGTCCACTGAAGGGAAGAAGTTCTTCAGGGATAGGGCTTTTTCTGATGAAGCCGTGATTAGATTTCCTAAAAAAGATAAAGAAAGGCAGAGTCTGATTAAAATTGCTAACAGCTACTTCGAAGCTGATACCATAAAGACCATATGGAGAAAGGTTATGCGGGTCATCATGGAGTACATTACGGTGGACGAGCGTTTCACCATCTAGTTTATGGCTACCACTTTTCTCTTCTCGGCCACTTTCGCTATAAGGTTAGGGTTTCTATCCCCTATTATCTTTTTTGTTCCTTGAAGAAAAGTTTGGATGATAACAAGAAAAACCCTAGAAGATTCCCTATCCTACATACAGGGTTGATAAGATTGATTGTTGAACATTACCAAAAAATGCTCATCCCTGCTACTCTGGAAACTGTCCCTGATTCTGAGAGTGATGACACTGAGCCCAGTGGCTCGGAGTTTCTGCCTAACTCTAGTCTAGCTAGAAATTCCCTTAGCTCGCACGTTGTCCCTTCTGGGACCAAAAACCCTACCCCCCTTTCTGGAAAAGCCCGTGCTGAGCTTGAGCTTGTCGGCCCCTCCCGTAATTCTGTTGATAAGAAGCCCCAGGCCAAAAACCTTGTTTCCTACTCTGAAGATTCCTCTGACTCGGAGGAGTCTGATGCCAACAAAACTAAGTATTGTGATGAACCCCTGCCAGATAGACATGCTAAAGATTATTCCCCTGTTACCCCTAACGCTGAGAAAACTGGTCTAAACACTGATAAGGAGCCCACTTTGGATGTTCTGAACCTTGCCAAAATCAACTCCGAGTCCCATTTCAAACTCTTGGAATGGACCTTCATCGAAATTAATGAGTTGAAGATAAAAAACTGGGCCCTTCAAAGCAAGATGGAAGAGATGGGTGCTAAGATTGCAGAGATTGCAAAGAAAGAAGTGGATAGCGGTGCTCATGTTCACAGTAATAGAAATCTTGACTCCAAGGTTGAGAGTATTAGGAACACCATCAAAATTGTTGCCGAGCAAAATAACCGAATGGCCAGACACAACGCCATTATCATTAACGTGATGACAGAAAAGTTAGATAAAGCCCAACAGGGATCTCTGGTGGTGGATCTAGAGGAAACTGAGGACAAAAGCCAGGATACAGATACTGGCATTTCCAAAAGAACCAGAGCCAATCTGAAGCGTAAGGCCCCCCCTACTTAGAAGATGATTCAAATTTTTAAAAAGGGTGTCGATGATATGCAAAACTTGGAGGAGGAAACAGAGTCTATCCTTAAGACTCTGAGTTAATGGCTGGGGTTTTTTTGTTTACTTTGTTGTTTCTTTTGGTTTGACCTTTCTGGTCTGCTTCACGTGGCTGCTGTTGGGTCTTTCTCTCTTCTTTTGGGCAGCTAGTTTTTTTGGTTGGACTTTTGTGTCCTCTCCTTTTAATTGTAAACTTTGTGGTTTCGGGTCCCTGTAAAACCCGTTTTACCCCTTTATCAAAAACAATAGTAGTAATTATCTGTATGAAATTGGGTAACATTAAAAGTTGACCTTTACTCAAGATAAGATGGGTCATGAAGTGGGTATTAATGTAAGTTGATCTTAATATTATATACCACCCATTATCTTCTTAGCCTCAATATAGAATTATATAATAATTATCATATGTGTCGCACTAATAAACATAGTGCTTCACCCCTTGAGGGGAACTCAAAAAGAGTTGTGTACTCCTATGTTGGAATATTTATGTCTAATGAACCTTTCGAGTTTGGAAAATATTAGACCTAATAGTGCATACCATCTAAGTGTGACAACTTGGACTTTTGTCTTTAAGGCCATTATATCCTTGAAACCTATTATAGCCTTTCCTCCCTAGGAGAAAGGTGTAGAGGTATTATAAAGAACTTGTTGACCCCTTATTTATCCTAACTTGTACATTTAATGGATAATTGTCACATGAATATATCTTACCTTGGATACATGGGTGTGTGTAGGATCATCATGGAAAAAATAGGCCCTTAAGTAGCAAAAAATTCAAAAAAATCAGAGTTAGGCAACTTGACGTATAAATTTGAATAAGTTATCTATATTATTTCAAAAATATGTAAGAATAGAATCTATAGCAATTGAATGTAGTTTCTAAACTACTAGGTTTTTTTTAAAAATCTATTTGGTGAAAATTTGAAATTTCAATGCAATGGTACTTAAATTTCGTGGAAAAAAAAGAAGTAGGTGTCGACCACCCAAACCACAATAAAATGATAATATTTTTTATAAGATTTTAGATATAAGTAGAGGACTCATGCCCGATGTGATGCATTTTTTTTAATAATTTTTTCCAAGTAAATAATTAATTATGATTTTTTTATTACAAAAAATATAAAAACTTGTATGTCTGACCACCTTAACTTCGTTAAAACTTCATGAAATTCATTTTTTCCTTTTTTAATCCTATAGAATGCGAAGCATAGAATGTGACACATGTTTTGGATTGAAAAAATGTGATACCATTTGAAAACTATAGATTTTTTTCAATCGACCTATCAATCAGGACTTTAGTCGTAATTTGAATAGAAAATGAATAATAATTACTCATTTAATTCAAAGTAAAGAATAATTTATATCGATGGAAAGTTGAGAATCTTCTTTAAAAACCTTTTTCATTTCATCAATTTTGGGTAAAAAAATAGTCGCCAACCACAAACCCATCATATTGCCACTTTTTGGCCCATCATGATCCTGTACATACCCACATCTTGGGTTTAATTTAATTGCCTTGGGTTAAATATTGGCACTATATTGATTTAAACTATGCATGATTAGCCATCAATTGGTGTCTAATAGGAAAATTATGATGCATGAAAAAACCAAACATGAAGTCGAATGTTACTAAACCCTATTTAGTGGGACATAATCATGAGATACAAGGAATATTGAATTGTACCATACAATAAATAAAATCATAAGATAATAGTATTATTATTCTTATTGAAGGTAATTAGTGAATAAAATGATTTCTCCTTTTGTGAGTTATGAGATAAATCCTATGCAACATCTCTCGATGCCTTACTAATGACCATTAAGAAAAGATTTAGATTAAATGAAAAGTGTGAATAAACTACCACTTGGTTATGAACTAGAATATTATAAGAATATGGTACATTGCATTATGGAATGAAATGAATCAAAATGTTAAGAATAATATTGCTAGTATCAATATTATTGAGTGTACATCATCATCTAATGATCTTGTAAATAAATTGTTGCCAACCATCTATAGTTGATTTGCATAACAACTCTATTTAGAACAAGTTTATAAGTATTGTGTTTTATCTCTCAAAGTAACATAATTGTTTTGTAAGGTACTTCCTAATGACTATTGATTTCAAAAATTAACAAGATCATGATGCTTAATCACATTAATTGAATAACAATTTGGAGCCATATTGGGGCTTCACATAATTGTCTCATTGTGAATGGATGTTGAGTATTACCACTCTTACTATTAGTGAATCCATCCTAAGAGAGATAATTATTCTACTATGTTATCTTCATATATGAATGTTTACGGGGTCTTTCCATTAATATAATATAATGGTTCAAGATATCAAGAACCAATACACTTTTGATCTCTAAGATCACTAGATTACATTCTAATCTTAAATAAAACCCTATATTATAAACTATTACCCAAGGATAAAATGTTGTATAATATCCTTGATAGATAATTATAAAGGTTTTGGGATGCTCACTTTGAATTAGAAATTAACATTGGCGGTGAGCTCTAATTAGAGGTGTTGATGTCCTTGGATGGAAGTGTCACAGTATAGATTTGTTGACTTGGGAATGGTATTGGAATTCCTTGCTTGTGGGTATGTGCAGGATCATGATGGGCTAAAAAAGTGGCAATATGATGGGTATGTGTAGGGTATGTGGCCAATGACTTTTTTTTACCCAAAATTGATGAAAAAAAGGGTTTTTAAAGGAGATTCTCAACTTTCCACCAATATAAATTATGTTTTACTTTGAATTTAATAAATAATTATTATTCATTTTCTATTTAGATTACAACTAAAGTATTGATTGATAGGATTATTGAAAAACATCTATAGCTTTCAAACGGTATCACATTTTTTGAATACGAAACATATACATAAAATTCTATGTTTCACATACTATAGGATTAAAAAAAATGAATTTCATGAAATTTTGACCAAGTTAAGGTGGTTAGACATACGAGTTTTTATATTTTTAAAAGTTGTAATAAAAATTCATAATTAAATATTTACATGGAAAAAATTACAAAAAAATATGCATCACATGGGACATGATTCCTCTACTTATATCTAAAATCTTATTAAAAAATATTATCATTTTATTGTGGGGGTGTAGACAAACACCTACTTCTTTTTTCCTAAAATTTAAGTACTAGTGCATTGAAATTTCAAATTTTCACCAAATAGATTTTAAAAAAAAAAACCTAGCAATTTAGAAACTACATTCAATTTTTTATAGATTCTATTCTTACATATTTTTGAAATAATATAGATAACTTATTCATTTTTTTACATCAAGTTTCCTAACTTTGATTTTTCTGAATTTTTTTGCCACTTAAGGGCCTGTTTTTTCCATGATGATCCTACACATACCCTTGTCGTTAAGCACTATTAATTGTTGGGAATCATTTAAAAGAAAAAATTTGAGTAAAAAATATTAATTAATGGAACCTTGGATATGGGAACTCGTGCGCAGGTATCCTTAAAAGACTTTGTAAGGAGAAATGTGTGTGACTTTGATTCATTTGGAAGCAAAAACATAGGCGGTCCTTGGGTGAAGGATGACTTTGTGACCTCAAGTCCATAGGGGAAGGGTTTTGGGGGGGATAACTCCCAAATGTTGGGATTGTTCCTACATGGTTTGACCTTTCCTCCTTCGTAAGCTTCAATTTGATACTAAAATGGATATTGAATGGGTATGAAGAAGATAAGGGAAGTTAATAACTTATATTTAATACACAATCTAGGCTTCTATTAAATAGAATGAAGTAAGGGATTTAACTACTTTATAATGGGTATTTGATTATATGTATATGTTGGGTAAAATCCATCTTGTGTTGGTTCCATGTTTCTCTTATCTATCTTTGTAATTCAACTCCATATCTAGAGGTCCTTATGTATAGGCACATGCATCTGTTGATTGTGTTTGTAATTCATATTATATATGACCCGCCCAAGAGTGAACCTTTGGAATATTTGAGCAAGGACAAGTAGTCATTGGACTGTTCCAATGATTGATGTATGGGCTACTGCTAGGGATTAGTCAACATTCACCTGGTTCACAGAGGTGAAGGTAGTAAGCTACCTTGGTTATGATACGACCATAACTATTGCACGGGTAGGTACCCATCTGTGCGGGTAATGGTAATCTAGGGCTAAGGTAAATAAGAAGATGAGTCCATGAAACATGGAAGTTTTTTCCTTAGAAAAAAACTCAAAACCGGCTTCAATAACACAAGATCTCATTTAGGTTCGGGACCTCGAGCCAAAAACAAGACCAAGGACCATTTTCAAAATGGGATCCAGTTTCAAAACAACATTAAAAATATATTTTTTAATGATTTTAAGAAATGGGATCCCATTTCTTAAAATCATTAAAAAATTCTTCTTTTTATGAAACGGTAGAACGAGATCTCGTTTTCTAAAATTTTAATTTTTGGTTGGGTTTTTCCTTTGTTATTCGGTTCGGGAAAATGCTTGGGGACCCGAACCTAAGATTTGGACCTAGTTTGACTTGCAAGTTGAAGGTCCTAGCAATGTCACAAGAAAATAGTGACTTTGGGCATATGTTTGAAGACATTCTTTGCAAAAAAATTTATGAAATTAAAACCCATTATAGATGAGAAGTGTAGATTCTAAATATATAATTGTTTTTACAATTGGATTTTTTTTTTCTATTTTCCAATTATTTTTTATGAAACAAGTCCATAAACTTGAATTATTAGGGTTTTTTAATATTTTAATAACTTTTTATTAACATAATTTCTTGAAAAATAAATTGTACGAAAGTGTACTTTAGACAATTCTTTTCAATTTAAAAAAAATTCAAAAAATGATAAGTTTAGGTCATCTTATGCATGACATACACAACGATTTTTCAAAACACCAAATATGGCTAGTAAAAAATTAACAAAAAAAATTCAATAAAAAATTACAAAAAAATATGGAAAGCGTGCTTCAATAAGTTACAAATCTTTTCCCAAAAGGATTTAGAAAAATATGATTATTTAGTTCAAAATAAGGATGGCGTACATGTGCATGGTATGGTAAAAAAAAGTGACTTTTAAACAGTGATTTTTAGAAATGCCTACTGAAAATCAATTTGTGTCATCTAGGTATTGAAATAAATTACATATTTGGAAACTAGACTCTGAGTACTACATTTTATAATCAGTGACTTTTTTCAAGATTCCATCTCTAAGTGTTTCAAATTTTAAGGTCAAATGTGTTGAATTCTTAAAATCGAGGAAAACACTTCCACTAAATGGCCAAAAAGTGGACTCAACTTCTTGCCAGCACCCGCTAACCATGTATTGAGAGGGTTCATTGGCTGTCACTAATAAGCACAGAAGTCACCGATGTCAAGTGTTACCCAGAATTGTGAAGAAGATAGATAACAATATCACTAAGGTCACAAGGTGGTATATGTCTGGAGCTACTTCTTGGGTGGACAGACTTGTCATTGATGGCCTATAGATGATTAAATTCAGAATCCACTGGGTTATGGTAGGTTCACTACTTGGGGAAACCCTTGGGATGGTGGATGGACCTGCGGTATAGTATGGGTTGCACCAAATCCCCTTCCCATTTGTTAGACTATGTACTTAGCCTTGTGGGGTTAAGGACAAACCTGTGGTGTAGTATCACTACAACAGAATAGGCAAATAGTGCCTAAAATAGCACTGGATTTCAATTTATTTTAGTCCACGAATTAGGCGAGCTAGTCGGCGCTAAACTAAACGTAAATAGGGATGATCATCTCGGTGTTGAATTTTACGCTAAATTTTGCGCCAGAAGTAACACCAAAATTAGTGCAGGAAAATTACAACACCCCCGTTAATAATGTCGGGAAATAGTGCCGAAAATAGCACCTTTGTTTACGCATAAAATAATGCCGAGAAATAGCTTCAGAAATAGTGCCTAAATTAGCGCCCAATTAGGCTTCCAGTTTTGCTTCCAGTTTTGCTTCTGATTTTGGTTCCAATTTTGCTTCCAAGTTTGCTTCCAATTGTGCTTCCAATTTTGCTTCCAATTTTGCTTCCATGTTTGCTTCCGGTTTTGCTTCCAATTTTGCTTCCAAGATTGCTTCTAATTTTGCTTCCATTGTTGCTTCCTTTTTGCTTCTAAAAATGCTTCTTATTTTGCTTCCTTTATTGCTTCTAAAAATGCTTCTTGTTTTGCTCCCTTTTTTGCTTCTAAAAATGCTTCTTATTTTTCTTCCTTTTATTAATTTAATATGTTTTATTTCAATTTAATTAGTTAAATATATCATGCCTCTTAAATAACTCATATGATTATAGACTAAGTAATTTAATTATTTAACTCATATGATTAAATAACAAGATAATTACCCACAAATTTTTTGTATTGCTTGTCAAGATAAAAAATTACATCTATTGTTTAGTGTCATTACCCACCAAAATTCCACAGCAAATGACAAAAACTAGAGGCACCTTAATGTGTAGAGTAAAACATTAAACAAACCCTATAATTGTTTACCAATAAAATTCTTACAAAAAAAACCACCATTAGCAGTGTTCAAAGTTACACACTTTAATACAACAAAATCAGACACAGACAAACACGACCAATCTTAATGAGCTCCACCTGAACCCTACGGATGCTTGGCTATCTCCTTCAAAGGCTTCTTCTTCCATTGCTTCCCTGACTTCTTCTAGGACTTTCCATCCCAGTGTTCAATGAAGAGTTTGAGTGCTTTCCATCCCAAACGCGCTTCCTCATGACAACGAGCTTTGTATTTTCCTTCAGGCCAATGAATAAAGGGTTTGAGCCTCGATCTCCCATAGAGCTCCTCAATTTCATCATCTACCAGTCCTTCAAAATATTCTAAACCTACACCTAAAACCGCCCATTCGAGAATGGACTCCATGCCTACCAAAAAATATTCATGCACAATTTTTTGCATCACCATCCTCACCATTTCCTCTAGTTCACCTAAATTCAAGCCCCACGTCACAATTAAGGAGTAAATGTCCATGCTGGTTCGGTATCTGTGTGTTAGAGAGCCGAAATCCTTGCCACAAATCATTTTTGCACATTGCACTAGCTGCTCATTGTCAACAAGGAAAATGCCCTCCAGTCGTTTTCTGGACGCCTCTCCATAAAATGGGCCCAAGGATCTTTGTGACCGGAAGGTGAAATTGGCTTCCATTTCTCCTGAAAACCACCACCACCACCACCAAAGTTTGTTGCAGAGTTTTTCTTGACCCTTTCCAAATGCAATTAACACATCTTAAGTGAGGGCTTGCATTTAACACCATCTTGGATTGCCTGCCACCCCTGCCTTCGCTTGTCATGTCAAACCTACTTCACTTACTTCACCACCTTGTTCATTTAAGGAATTTTTCACTAACTTAACACCTCTAAAATCCTCCAACCTAAATTCCCCCATTTCACCAAAATTTAAAGCCCATTTAGATAAGACATATGCTTCCACATTACCACCTCTTTTAATGTGGCTCACCATAAAAATTTCAATTACGTTCTGGAGGTGCCAAGCATTAATTTTACCTTTCATCACCACCTGAATTATTATTGTAACATGATCATCATCTATAATTAAAACAAGTGAGTAAATATCTATAATTTAATTGAATTTGACAACATCCATCCTGAGCAATAAATTAAAATCATCATATGTAATAAATATCCATCCAAAAGTCATCGACCACTTTTAATATATATAAATTGACAAGTCAATACTGATAAGATCATCATCATATATAAATAAAACAAGTGAAAGTTAAATATGCCAGTACATCAAAAACATGTCAAAATGATACATCTAGCAGTCGACATAAGTGAAAATGATACATGTACAAATGATATAAATAAAATTGATAAATTATGTAACTCAAACTGATACAAGTCAAGATGATACATGTCCAAATGATATAGTGAAATTTTGAAAATGATACATGTCAATATGATACAACTCAATAACATAGTACCATAGGTCATGAAAATGATACATATGATAGTAACCATGAAAAGAGTCATCATAACGGTATATCAACAATGATCCATGATGTAGTCTATATGATCATGAATGTCATTGGTTACTATCACCAACTGTCTCATCATCATCATCACCATCATCATCATCATCATCATCATCATCATCATTGTCATCAGCCTCAGTGTCTTCTGCATCTGTGTCATCATCATCCTCTACCATGTGATCTGTATAGGCAGAACCAATATTTTGTGGATCTATATCATGTTGAGGATCATCTTGATCTTCTAGAAGACCTTTTTTATACAAAAGAAAAATATTTAGAATGAAAAGTTATTATTTATTTCATACAATAATTTATTTTTCTATTATATATCTAATATTACAACATATGAGATGAAACCATAATCATATTACATCATATCAAAGTGCACATACCATAATAAAATTTCAAATTCCCTAGCTAATACTTGAGATTGAGATTGTTAACCTTGAGACAGTATGACTTGGGCAAAAGGCATTTGATATGGCTATTATTTTCAAAGACTTCATGTGGGATGTACTCTGCATTGACACCATTCCTCAATATTCACTTGATGGCATCAAGGAATGGTTGAACTCCATGGATATAAAGTATTATGAAAGAAAAATGAACTTGAACTGGTGGCCAATTTTGAATAGTATTACTGATGATCCGGATAATTTTTTTGAAGATGGTGGTAGGGAATTTTTGAATATGGAAGCCAGTGATTCTGATTATGATGATTCAGAAGAGTCAGATCAAGGTTATGAACCCTCTAATGTAGAAGAGGAATCAGAATCAAATTTCATAGCCACCATCAAGAGTGTTACAAAGCCAATAAGATGGAGGGAATTCTTATATAAGGATAATTTTCAATGTTGGAAGTACCATATTTAATGCCAACTACAATGGCAACATTGAAATTCCCTAGTAGTATTTATGTAAGGAAATTTCCTTTAGATGAAAGGATTCAAAGAACATCAACCATGTGGTATAGATGATTAAATCCCGGAGATGATCTGTAGCAATGAAATAGTCTAAAATGGCAAAGAGAGCTACATTGGTGACTCGGGAGAAACTTCAACTTTCAAAAACAAAATCAATTAGGCTAGCAGACGTGTGGATCAGGCCAACATTTGGTGGAAGAGGAAGAAAGATGACTGGAACTCTGGAGGCCCACCATACTAGATTTCAGTATTCAACCATGAGAGTAGAAGAGAGAGTTGATATCATGTATCAAAACATTAAGCATGCATTCTTCCAGCTAGTAGAGAAGGAGATGATTACTTTGCTTCATTTTCATTTGCATAACCATATCATGGCATGGGAACCAAGAAGACCAAAGATGTCAATTTTATGTGGAGGTAATGGATGTGGTCCAAACTTTAGGAGAAAGAAGGTCAATGTATGATCTGATGAAATTGAGGAAGAACAACAAGAGAGGGACAGAAAAATAAAATCAATATAGAGTTTCAAGGATTTGTCAAAGCGAGTAAGAGAGCTATGGGAGCAACCTCATATAAAATATTTTGAACTAGAGTTTGATATACCATTTAGAGAGCTTGGTTTTCATGGAGTTCCTTTCAAAGCCTCTACTTTTATTGTTCCTATGGTAAACTGTTTGGTAGAGTTGGTGGAATTACCTTTCTTAGTAATCACTATTAGTGAGATTGAGATTGTTAAACTTGAGAGAGTAGGACTTGGGCAAAAGGAATTTGATATGGCTATTTTTTTCAAATACTTCAAGTGGGATGTACTCTGCATGTACGCCATTCCTCAATCTTCACTTGATGGCATCAAGGAATGGCTGAACTCCATGGATATAAAGTATTATGAAAGAAGAATGAACTTGAACTAGCGGCCAATTTTGAAGAGTATTACTGATGATCCAGATAAATTTATTGAATATGTTGGATGGTAATTTTTGAATATGGAAGCTAATGATTCTAATTTTGATAAT
Organism: Sequoia sempervirens; assembly: GCA_007258455.2. Lineage (NCBI taxonomy): Eukaryota > Viridiplantae > Streptophyta > Pinopsida > Cupressales > Cupressaceae > Sequoia > Sequoia sempervirens. The sequence goes on along the minus strand of VDFB02047230.1, from coordinate 41,544,762 downwards.
TCAGAAGAGTCAAATCAAGGATATGAAACCTCTGATGTAGAAGAGGAATCAAAATCAGACGAGGAAGGTTCAAAAGATGAATCTCTTATGGAGTCAGAGGAGGACAAAGAAGAAGAAGAAGATTCTGAAGAGGAGGAAGTTAAAACATGGGATGAATTAGAAGTCGAAGCCAGAAATTCATATAAGGAGAAAGGAGACGAGTCTCACAGTGAAGAGGAAAGGTGGCAACGAAAGGTAAACGCTACAAGGAAGTCTCAGGCACCTAATAATAGAAATTCAAGAGGAATTCCTGCCAAGAGGCATAAAGTCAAATGAATTGATTTCATCTACATCCTTCTACTATTTATTCATGCACATAAATGGTAATCTTGTAATCATAAGATTTGAGCTCTATTTACTCATCCTATGCATCAATAAAGAACTCAACACAAGAGATGCAAATTGACATATTAACACAACAATATCCAACTAAGTTATTGAAACTCAACTATTGATACCTCGTTCTCCATCCAGATTACAAAATCATTCCACTTTTTGTTTTGTAAGATACTCTTTTCAAATTGCTTTGGATGACAGCCATATTTCTCCTCCTATCAAAACATGGTACATGGACTAGTTAAACTAATTAATATGCAATCATTTACTTTTTCCAAAAAAATAAAAAATAAAATCATTTAACATATTAAATATACTTACAATTGTATAGATCAAGGCCTATAAACCTTTCTGGTCATTGCAATGCATGGCATGAAGTTTCTCAAGCCTAGCCTTGGAGGTCTTGTCCTGAAACATATACTAATTCAATTTAACTATGCACAAATAAAATTTAAATATCATTTAATAAATTTGATATAATCTTATGAGAAAATTAAAATACCTATGTACTCTCCTCACCGAACTTCCTCTGTGCATTGGACTTCTCATATTCTTTTACAAGATCTCTCCATACTTTCACACTTACATCCATTGGCCTTTTTTCTGCCTTAGCTTAGGAGGGATTTTTTTTATCTTCTTTGTTTGGTTGCACCAAAATCTCTTGCAGTTTTGAGACATTCATAGGTTTATCTTCTTTACAAACCAACCTATGCCAAAATCAATCTCCATGTCATGGATAACTTCTTTTTTCAGGTGAATGGGTATCTTTGAGAATGGAAAATGTAGATGGTCTTTGAACCGTTGAAGGCATGATTCCTTCAACCTATTCACAAATGTTTTCCCAACATCCATCATTTGGACTTCCCTTGAAACCACCTCATATTCTATCTTTGTATTGTAGCTACCAATGCAAGATTGATAACATGGCGTGGTGGAACTCTTTGTCCCAGGAGTGGATGTCTCTACTCCCTGTTCCACATTCTTAGAGTTTACTATCACTAGTTTTTTCCTGGATCTTCTGCTAGATCCAGGACTGGTTGGGGAATCAATTGATTCCCTTTGACACAATTGATTTTTTTGCAATGTTTGAGGGGCATTAATAGATTTTTTTTCTATGTATCTGACAAGTGTTGTCCAGTCCACATTAACCAATTTGTTCATTACATCTACCCCCAATATGGAAGCCAATTCCTCTTTATCTTTGTCAGTCTCATGTCCCTATATATATATATATATTTAAATTATATTTCTTCTTTTAAATTTAGAAATAAAAAACTAAAAAGTAAAATTCAAAGAAACAATGGTAACATTTACAAATCTATAAATTGACAATGAATTACCTCATTGTGGCTAGAGTTTGTTGTCAATGTTCACTTCCCTCCATTGCTTGAAATTTTGAGGTGACCTAGGGAAAATTATTTTCATCTAGTATGTGGAGGAAAATGAAGTACACACTGTCAGGTATGAAATTTTTCATCCAATTTGTGGTATGAAAGTTTTGTTTTGTGGGAAAATATGTTCGTTGGGTTTGCTTAGTGTTGATAACCTAGGGCATATGTTCACTCGGTTTGCTTAGTGTTGATAAACTTATCATGAAAACTCTTTCATAATGTAATCTTGCACGAATTTTCCATGGAATTGTTGACTTGGCGTGGGTGGGAAAAACCAAGTTGTTTCTATGTTTATTTTCAGCAGTTGCTCAACAGTGACCGACCCAATTCCTAGATTTGCCAAGCAGTTCACTATTTCCTTGATACCCAAGTTAGGGAAAGAATACAGAGGCACCTCGCTTCATGCTATAATATTTTGAGCCAAAACTCAAATGGTTAGGGTAAAATTTTTGGTTGGTTTTGTTGGAATTGTTAAATTTTGACATTTTTACATATTGATCATGCTCATGAATTTCCATATTTTTCCCATAAAATCATCTATGTCTACATTTTTCTCATTCTTGTTCATATCGGCTTGTGATGGTCAAGGGTTTCCCGATTCATATTGTATTTCTGCTTGTATGAGTCTATGTTGCCTATCGGCAAGACTCATTTGATATCATAGTGATTGGATTTTACCTACAGGTGGTTTTCAACATGACATCTTTGTTGTCTCGGCGACAGAGGATATATTGGAGTGAGCCAAGGGTCTTCGGTGAAATGTTTCATCGAATTTATCATGTCTTACCGACCCGTGTTTGGAGGATTTTATTCGGAAAGAGCTTAAAGCTTTGGTGAAAGGTCACAGCGAAAAGGTTTATGTCTCACCGACCATATGCACGTGGAGGATTATCGATAAAACTAATGGCTATTGTTGTAATGTCTTGGCGAGACCTTGTTGTCTTACCGACCGGCAACGAAGGGGTGCTTTTTGATGAGAGATTTTATTCGTTATAATATCTTGGCGAAGTCTTCTTGTTTTTCCGACCGACGGTGGAAGGGAACATATCGATAAGAGTTAATAACATTCAGAGTGAACTCTCAGCGACTACTTTGGGTCTCGTCGATAAAGCATGAAGGGTCTCTGTCGGTGAGAGGGTTGAATTCTCTTGGCAATCTAAGGAGGGCTCGGGGTGACTTTCGGTAAAACAAAGTGTATTCTAGGTATTGTCTCCTCGATGGTGATAAGTCATAGCGACACACAAGATGAATAAAGGGCTTTCGGTATGACTCGATGGACTCTTTGGGACCTCTCCCCGATTTTGTATTGTCTTGGCGAAGGAAAATGAGTGGACTCTGTCGGTAAGAAAGTTGAATTGTCTTGGCGACCTGAACGTATCATGTGGGTTTTCGGTGAAACATAATGCGGTCTATGAGATGTCTCTGATATTGAAGGGGTCACGGCGAAAGAAAATAAGGAAAAGGAAACGTTGCTTAGTAAGAAATTCCTTATGTCTCAGCGAATGGAGAGCACTTAAAGAAATACATATCGATATAAAATTTTGTAATCTATGAGATGTCTCACTGACATCACAGAGTCAGGGTGAAACACAATGGGCGTAGGATGATAGCGATATTGTTTCCTTCGGCATACTCACAAGGATATTACAACGAATGATTAACAAAGAATTGAGCACTGTGGCCGACATGTGAGTTCCTAAATTACTGTTGCAGACCGACATGAATATGCCCGATTGTAACGGTTGGTCGATATGGATTTTGGCCGACATGGATTTCAAAGTGTTGTATTTTCAAATGCTGGTGTATAAATATGCACTTCCAATTGTACATCAGATACGAGATATTAATATCATATTTTAGAATATATACAGTAGATTAGGAATGGATACAATAGACTAAAATTCTCTTCCAGAGACTATGTTGCATGTTTTCAAATGGCGATTTCAATGAAAATCAGTTGATGTGGCAGGTTATTTCTGGTGTCAATTGTCTATTGAGTTTATTGAAAAGCATTGCTAAGCTGTCTCCAAGTTGATTCTTTCTAGTTGTTTAAATTGATATAACAAGTTTATTTTCAGTTTATCAGTGCACATTTGTTGTATCTATGTGGTTAATTAACTGGTTCTCTCAAGAAGAGATTAAATCCTTTTGGTTGATCACAGTAATCAAGGAGATTCATCTGGATTATTAAAGTAGAGCTTAGTAGTCACAATCTTGCATGTTTATACAAGTATAAACATAACATATGCCAGCAATTTGAGTTTTTGCCAGAATAAGTTGCCCATTTTTGTTTCATTGGACTCCGCATACCCAATAAGGCACTAGTCTCTGCATTTCATCATTTGATTCATTCAATTTCTTTACATCTATTGATTGAGCATTTTAGGATTTAGATTAGAAAATTGCTTTTGCTATTGCTATCAAGTTTGGTTTCATTTGTTCACTATCATCTGCCATTGTGGACAAATCATTTCAGAAGGATAATTGTAAGTTAATTCTGCTCAATTCAAATAGGTACACCTGCCTAGGTTTAGCAACACCTGAAGAGTAAAAGGTTAAGGTCTCTTGACCTTGTCTGTTACCCTGAAACGTATCAAGAGATTGGCAGCCTCTTGAGGCATCCCGCCTGCGTTTTTGAGAGATAACAGGTTTCTCAAAGGTTTTACAATTTATAATGATGGGACAATTTAGAGGTTTTTAGGACTGGTTAGGCCACAAACCAGTAAATAATCACGAATTCAAATGCAGTACAAAGAGCAATAAACAATCACAAATTCAAGCAAGAAAAAAAAATTGTAACCTTACCTATGGTGTCACAAACTAAATCGAACTTCTCATAAAAATTCAACTTAAAGGCTGACAATCTGCACAAGTTATTTGAGGAGGAGAAGATCATCAAGATAGCTAGTTTTTTGGTCAAAATTGTAAAATGGAAAAGAGTTTGAAGATTCCTTAGCTTTTTGGTTCTCGATCCCTTAGGCCGCTTGGTCTCATGGACGTCATTAAAATCTTGCATTCATTCATTCATTCATTCATTCATCAGTTGCTAGTAGCACCCTACTCTCTTCCTTCGCATGACGTTTTTCCCTTTTTTGTCATTTGATTTCTTCCTTCACATGGGAATTTTTTAAATTTTAAATTTTGATTCATTAGTCACACTTTAGTTGACATTATTTAACACCAACTTTAGCATCAACTTTTGGCCATTAATGTAATCTTCTTGGGACGTATAAGGTGGTGTCAAGTGCACCTAATTTAGTGCCTATCATTGTTGTATATTGACTATTTTCATTGTTGTGTATCATATGACCCAATGTTGGAAATAATTCCAACTCCTACCTTGTTTTTGTGACCACCGTTGTCTTGTGGCCTCTTCATCAGCTCAGTGTGGTAGAGCGATTTTTACACAAGGTGCTTCATCCTTCTCAACAGTAGTGCGGTGAAAGCTTTTGTGGCGGAACGCGAGTCTTCCTTCTATTCCTGGCAGTGTTGCGGTGACTCCTGCAGTCCTGCAAGTCTTCTACCATTGTTGTGTGGTGGTGTGGTGATCACCACTGTCTTGCGGCTCCTTCATCAACTCATTGCGGTAGAGCAGTTTTTACCGTGGTCCCACAAGTTGCTTTTTCCTTCTTGGCGATAGTGCGGTGAGAGCTTTTGTGGCAAAATTTTTATTCACAAAGGAGGCCATGGAGAGAGGATGTGGATGGCATAGAAATGCTAAATCACTAAGAGGAAAGTGGATGGAAACAGATGAGATAACATAATTTGTAGATAAAATAGAGTTAAAAAGAGAAAGCAACCTCAACCAAAGGAGGAAGGTGTTTATGAATTCACAAATGCTACAACGTAGAGGAGATAAAGTCATTTTTTTGTCCATGAGGCCTCTGAGGTCAAACTTATTGGTTGAAAATGCACAAGAATGGTGATTAAATGTGATTCCATGATCAAGGGAAAAGTTTGAAAATTAGGATAACCAAAACATGATATCAATATGTCAAATATATGACTAAAGTGAGGTTTTTTGTTGGATAGCATATTCATTAAAATGATATAATTGGTGTACTAAACATTATTTACTACGTTGTGTATTATAGGGGCGAGACAAGGCCATGGCAACATATCGTGTCATATCAAATGAGGACACAATGGATGAAGTGGGACATCAGGTACTCAAATTTTGACTTCACTTAGGAAAAAATGATCTAATGGTAGTTTGTGATACACCCAACTTTTTTCATAGTATTATTGAAATTTATAATGTATTATCCAATCTTGACATAAATTAATGCATGTTGTTGATAATTTTAGATGGAGATTGGAGCAAATGTAGAGCCTAAGCATTCAACTAGCAAAAGAACAAGATATGTATGTGGAAATGGACCTAAAACTATTAAATCATGTAGACGACAGTGGGTGGAAGAGGATATGACAATGGCTACTGCAGACACATCAAATGACTGCACTAAAGAAGAGGTAGGTCAGGACTATAGTACATGGGATGAATACTTTGAGAAAATTGTTGTTTGTGGATGTTTTGTATGTCATGGAAAGAAACAATTAAAACAAGCAATTGTACATAAACATTACATATATGATGAGCTTCCAGTCGGTAGTATGCCTCCTATAATCGATTCAAATCCAATAGGAATTGTGGTGAGGAATTTTCCAATTTGATATAAATAACATGTATACTTCTTTTAAACATTGTTTTATATTATTTAAATGACTATTTTTTTCTTAATGGATACTTGTAGGATAAAGTTCTTGGTTTAAAGTTTCCTGGATCACTGACTTCCATCCTAGAGGGAAATGATCATTTATCATATGATACATCTAACAAAAATATATGCCAATATACTAGCTCGGAAGATGAGCAATTGACGAAAACAAGTAACAGAACAAGAACTAGTGTGAAGATGCATAATTTGCTTAAAGACAAGGGGAAGGTGGACTACATACCCTATGAGAATGAATGTGATGGAGATGATGACTTTCCCCTGAGTTTGAGATCAATTTACAAAGAGACATTTGATCGTCGACTATATTGTGCTTGGCCTAGTGATCAACAACTAGCTAGAGTGTACGAGGTGTTTCAATTTTGGGGATACGATTGCATGATACGACCCTCCAATATTCATGGAGAAAATCTAGGCCTCTTTATTGTCCAAAATGTACATGTGGGATTCAAACATAGAAATAATTCAGAACAAACCACTAGGAGATTAATGCCATATCATGGTCCATAATATTACAGTGGTGAATGGAGAAAGCTAGCAAAATATAAGCCTAGCATGTCAGCATATGGTCTAAATTTGAATATGTATACACATTGTATCCAATTGGAAATGGAAAAGAAATGAATAGAGGTCATCTTATGTATATAGATGGACGTGGATACACACACAAAAATATTGCAGGATTTATAAATAGTAGTAAGGGAAGGGACCCTAATGTAAGACCGAATTGTCAATTTGTTGAGGTTATAAATGATAAAGATGGAGATATGGAAAGAGAGGTTGATAGATTGATAATCGTTGAGGATATTATGGACCTTACCATTGGGGTTGAGTTATTGATTGATTACCCCTTCTTAAAACACACTCTTGCATGAAAGAAGAGGGAAGAACAAGGTCTCCTTAAGGAGGTTCTTAAGGGAAAAAAACCAAAGAATAATAAATGAGTGTCAACTAATGTTTTATAAACTATTTTATCAAAATTGTGTTTTATAGTAATTATTGTATAAAAAAGATAGTCTATAAAATAATGTTCCATTATTCAATTGATGTATATATGTTCATACAATTTATATAATGTCTAATATATGTATGTCGTTCATGTACAGGTATTTTTCTATGAAGATGTTTTGGACCCAAAATGGATATTTGTCATACATTATGATCCAAGATTAAGGAATTTATTTGATGATGCATTAGTGGATACTGATAAAAATAATGATGGCCAACAAAATGAGAGAGAGGGATTAGAGAACATCAAAGAAATTGACATCCATGATTATGTTGAAGATGGTTATGTTTAGGCACAAGAAGACAAAATAATCCAGAGTTAGATGATGATATGGAAGACAACAATATGGATGGTATAGAAAATGATGATCCAAATACATTTGGTAACAATATAGATGGTCTACAGTCAAATTTCAATGATGATGAAGATGATGCAGGCAAGATGAGGAGGATGATAATATTAAATACTTGAAAGAACATATGAACATTGACAATGATACATTGGATGACATTATAGTAGACAATAATGTTAATGACCAAGATTTCTAAATTTTCATAATTATTTGCAATCCATGTTTAAAAAAGGATGATTCTTATGGCCTAAAATTTGAAATGATTTAGTAATATTATGTTGTACTTGGAAAATTGAAAACTTGTTTTATTCTCCTAGCAAGCTTTTTTATTTTCCATTATAATTCTAGACCAAACAACATTTGCAGGGATGGTCTTTTGCACCAATCTTAATTTGTATGAAGTTCACAAACTTGTTGTCAAGCAGTAAATTCCTTTCATAGACAAGAAATGTAAATGATTCATTTAAGAAAAGATAAGTAGTCTCTTTCTAAGGGTAATCCACATACAAAAAGTTAAAAGCACATAAAAAAACAATTGTACAATAGAAAATCAGATTCAATTAGTTATGTCTTATTTCGCTTGCACACTTATCTAAAAGACATAGGGTATTCACTATACATTTCCCTTGACAAAGAAAACATGTGCTTTCATTTATTTTTACTGTATATCTCATAAGTGAAATTGTTGTTACATAATGATGCACTGAGAAAATAATATATACAAAAAAATGCATAGAAAATGTTTGAAATTTAACATGTCACCTACTATGTTGTGCTAAAAGGAATCAAGATTAACTAGGACAAGAAAAAAAAATAAAATTGATGATTGTACTTAAAAGTGAACAGGATATGAAAAGTGTGGACAATGATGGTGCTGAAATTGAAAACCCTGATTCTAATGATATTATTGTTTTATGTCATTTGAGATAAAGAGCACATACAATTTTATATACATAGCAAATGAAGATTTGAAACTAGTAAACTACAAATGTAAACACTATAAGATTTTTCTTTAAACAATAATTCACATACTCACTTACAAAAAAGGGTGAAACATTTTTTATTCAAACTCTGTTTGATTTAATAGACATAACAATAAAAGAATATTTACAAGTACAAGAATATATACACTATTTCATAGAAAATAAGGAATGTTTCATAGAATATACAAGTACAAAAATATATCATCATCATCATCATCATCATATCCTTAATTAATACTTATTGCAATATCCTTAAATTGTTCAATCTTTGGTATGAAATATTGGCAAACAAAATTAGGATTACTTGGATGCTTCTTCCATTCATTTTGTATCAACATATGTTCGTGAAGACACAAAAGTTAATAAAATATTAATGCATGTAACTCACAAATTATTTAAATAAACAACAAAGTTAATAAAACATTAATGCATGTAACTCAAAAAATTAGCAGCTCTACCAACATCCACAATAAATGCTTTACTGTATCAGCATATTCATTCACATAAGCACAATATTGAGGCTCAATAATTGATATTCATTCAACTATAAGAAGAAATAAGTATGGAAAACATAAGAAAAATACATAACGATAACACAGTCATGGAGAATATCTAATAATAAGATGTTTTCCATTATATTGCTTCAATTGAAATATATTAATAACAGAAGTCTTCAAAATGGAAATGATATATGATGATGATAATTTAAAACTAGGCCTTGGTTTCCTATTTATATAGGAAGCAACAAGCTACAGGCCTTTTACAAAAAGAAATGACCTTTCATAACTACTTTTACTAACTATTTAATTAGCACAATTAAGGAAATAGGAAATAACAAGACTTAAGACATTTTAACATATGGTTCCATTATTCAATGTAGAAGACTTGTGATCATTGATCTACCAAAGTCTTCCTTTCCATGATGAGCATCCAAATGCTCTTGCCTTAGTATCTTATTCTTCTAAAACCAAATACTTTTCCTCCCACTGATACACCCTAAGATCTGATGGCCACTTATATTCTTGGATCTTTTGCATGTTTGCAAGATGAGTTTTCCATCGACTATCTAGTAATGCCTTTGTATCATTGACAAACTTTAGGTATCTCGCATCAAGAACAATCAACCCATCCATGATCTGATTTAGCCTAGGAAGACTGGTATCATCATCCTTCGGCTATATATGAGTTACACACTTATGAACAACCTAACTGAATTCTTTCTTCCACTTATCCAAGTCTTCCAACTGATCACCATCTCTCACGATTTTAGGTATATACCACTATTTTCCAATATAGAATAAATCCATTCGTGTTACAATTTTTTTTATCAAACCCTTGTACATACTGAAATTCATCAATAATCATCTTCAC
>VDFB02047230.1:41508540-41534445 GCA_007258455.2 Sequoia sempervirens | reverse complement strand
TGCCATTTCTTATCTAACACAAAAAAAAATAAAAAATTAATGTATACAAGCCAATAAAAATAGAGGAGCAAAATCGCTTGTAAGAGATTCTCACAATTCAAATTGAGGTTGTTGGGAACATATATATTCTTGGGGGATATTTCAATGTGATCCTAAAATTGGAGGAAAAGAGTGGGGGGATTCAATCAAAAAGCATTGTGATAAGAGATTTCAAATCCTTTGTAGATATAAACAATCTTGGGGATATCCCACCCAAGAATGGGCTATTCACTTGGACATATTGGTGTTCAAGATTCACAAGTATCTCTAAAAGACTGGCTCATTTTCTTGTCTCTAGGAGTGACTAAATTTTGTGGAATGCTTAATATCAAGGATTTTGCTAATCGCCATCTCTGATAATTTCCTAGTTGAGATTGAAATCATCAAAAGATCTTCCACCAAGGAAATGTTATTTCAAAATTGAAAGGATTTGGATGAGAAGTCTTGATTTAATTGATAATATTAGAAAGTGGTGGAATGAGGCACCAATAAAAGCAAGTACGAAGAGTTTCATTTTCCTATCAAAGATAACACATAAAGAAAAAATTGAAAGAATGGAATGTGCATAATTTTTAAAATATCTTCAAGGAAAAGGAGAGGGTGGAAGTGGAAATGGAGGTGCTAAAACAATCCTAAGGATAGGCATGTTCCAAGAAGAATTTTTGAGGGAGAAGGAACTACAAGTTGAACATGCAGAGTTGCTTGCAAGGGAGGAGATTATTTGGAAGGAAAAAGCTAGAGAAAATTGCTTGCAGATGGGGACCATAATACTAGTTTATTTCATAGCTCGGTAAAGGTGAGGAGGTTTCGAAATGTTGGATGTTGTGGATGTGTTGCTGATATGTGGTTGTCATTGATGTCAACACTATTAGCATTTGGTGTATCAATTGTTGTATATGTCGAGGATATTGAGAAAATTGTAAAAGAAAGTGTTATGTGTTCCCAGTGGAACTGTGTAGGTCATGATGGTGTCATGTTCTGTACGTTGAAGATTATTTGATGTGGATTAAAGGGTTTATTGTTGATTTTATCTAGATCATCTACTGGAAGTTTCAGAGGTCCGCGTGAATTTTTGAGTACGTTGTGGTTTGACAGTGTTTTGCTGGTCTCTATAAGTGTTCCTAAATGAAGATTGTGTGATTCTAGTTATCTCGGCTGGTGCGGATATTTCTTTGTTTTTTCTTGGTGCTCTCAGATGTCTCTAAATCATTCTCTATCTTTTTAGTACGTCCACATTAGTCGTGTGCTTATGGTTGAAGATCTTTTCTTACGCATGATCCATTTTTCATGTTTCTGGCCGACATGTTGGTGGTAGCGTGTTGTGGATCTTCGAAGTGAAATTAATTAAAGTCTTTTTGTATTGGAGATGTTAATTTGGGTCTCCACTATGTTGTGACTGACCTTGGTGGATTCACATTAAAATTTTATTTGTAAATCTGGGCCGACATTGCAAATATATTTTATTTTTCTTGGCCAATGAAGTTGTGATGGAATCTCATGTAGTGGATATATAAGGGTGATTAGTTAATTGATGAAGATGATGCTTCATGTGCTCCCATGTGTGTATGTGCGAATATCATTTGATTGCAGAGCAGAGTGTGAAGAAGTTTGTGTGACATGTGAAGAAGTGTTGAGCTTAATTGGAACTGTAATCGGGCTTGTACAAAAGATATTTTCTCAGTTCATGCCCTCCAGATTTTTAATCCAACTTTGTTGGGCAGCGAGCCCCCTTTTTAATTGAGTAGTGAGCTCTAGGAAGTGTGCCTGAATGCATGTACATTCCCCTTATTTTTTCTCATTATACATTTAGTAGATTATAATCTTGTGGACTAACATCCATCATGGTTTTTCCCCTAACAGGGTTTCCATGTAAAAAATCTTGGAGTTCTTTCTCTCTCTGATGTGTTAAATGCTTGTGGTTAATAATTTATTCATCAGATCTGAGATTAAGGTTAAGTTAAGTTAGAAAAGTTTAAATTTTTGCCACAACTGATTCACCCCCCATCTCAATTGTATGTCCTTGTTTTTCCAACATTAAATATAATCAACAAGATTGAGGATGGGGAGAGGAGAATGGTAGCAAGTAGAGAATAAATTGAAAATGCATGGGTGACATACTTTAGATCCATCTCGGCCCTAATCAGGGGGATGGATAGGCTAAAACAATATGGAAGTGACATCTTCCATCCCAAGGTTGGTTAAAGATGCTGACAATAATACTATGCTGACAGAGCCATTTTTGAAGGATGAAAATAGATGTTTGACATTTCAGTTATACCCTAACAAATCCCCAGGTCCTGATAGCTTCCCGAATTTTTTTTACCAAAAATTTTGGCACATAATTGGAGAGTAGATATGGGAGATGGTAGAGGAATTTAGGAGAAAGAAAAATCTTTTCAAAGATATGAATAATACAACAGTAGCATTGATTCTGAAAAAGGAGTATACGTCATTCGCAGATTATAGACCCATTTTGTTGTGCAAGATAGTCTATAAAATTATTGTAAAAACCTTGGAAAATAGACTGAGAAAAGTGTTGAATCAAATCATCTTGGAGGAACAAAATGGTTTTATGCTCGAGTGATCCCACAATACTGGTTTACAATTTTTGGCCAAACTGGACATTGAACTGATTTTTTTAACTAAATCTTCCCTTTCAGGCACCTATAGCTGCTAAACCATGAGGAATTTGAAGATGATGCAAACTAGTGATTTGTAATATTTTAAAAAAAAAATTGAATCAAATTGCATTTCTTTTTCCATCTCCTTCAAAAAATAGTTTTTAGTAGTAAACACCATTTTTAAAGAGTGATGTTCACCATAAAACAACATAGCTCTTTTTCTATGAAGGATAAAATTATAATTTTTTCGGATTTAGCTTTGTAACTATGATGTCTAGCATGTTCATTTGGTTTCATAGTGTTCTATTTAATATTTTTTTCTTAGTCAAGTTTTGAAGTCAAACCAATTATAATTTAGACATAGGAAGATTGTAAACAACATAACCTTTTTTTGTATGTATCAAATTTCAATTTTTCTTTTTTTACTGGATCAAGGACATCAATACCTAGCTAGAACATATTTTTCAAATTTTTTTTGATAATCTACTATTTTTCCACATTTGTAGAACAAAGAGCTTGATTTTTGGTGAAAAACCTACATTCACAAGAAATAAAAAATAAATATAATAATCAAATTAGATATATTCAAACTTATAATTTTTGAGAAGCTTATAATAAGGACTACATGCTTACAAATAATAAATTTTAAATGAATTTCGTGGTTTCTAGGGTGATGGTGGTGTCTTGTCTCTAAGGGTGAGGCTCAAGACATTTGGGCCTGGCTGGCGCATCGGAGTCGTGCAACGGAGAAGAATAATTTCATTAATTGTTAGGGCTCGATAGTGTCTTTGGCATGTGGGATGGAACAACCAAATGTATTCTCATTAATGCTAAACATTTATGATAGTTTGGTGTGATGCATCCTCACACAAATTATGGGTAGGCTTAACATATAAACTATGCTTATGGCCACAATTGGAACCACTTATCTTTGTTGTCAGGCCACCATGGAGATGCATGTAAGCTTGTGTGCAACTCACCAACTTTGGTATTTTTATGGTTATATCTCATAGAATAGACTAAAATTAGTTTTGAGGGATTGGGACCCCCTAGTGCTTGGGGCAACATAGCTGCTACTTGGAAGAGGGTATACGAAATTTTTTGAACGCTACCGCACGAACGTTGATATAACGTCGAGGTTTATGGATGCCATTTTAGACCTAGAAGTCCCCAAGGTCATCACCTTGCTGATGGCCCACAAGCTCCCAATGGGAAATTTTCTTGGTGGGATAGAGGATGCAATCATCATTGTAGAGTTGGGGGTTGGGCTTCCTCGGCTGAGAGATATGCACAAGGCTCTCTTACCCGATGTGCACGTGAGGAGATATCCATTTCTACTGGATTTGAAGTGAGAGGCTTTGGGGGAACATAGGTGGAAGGCTAGGTGTGGGATCATCTTCCTCAAACACCACTTATTCCTGGAACCATTAGGAGGGGTCAACTGGAGGTGACACTTCCACGAGTACTTGGTGGTTGAAGGTATCGAGTTTGAAGAATGAATTGTTTGGTGTCAGCCTTTGGATTTTTTTGGTATTCCGTTTACGGCTTCATCTTAATAGTCATGGCTTGGTTCGTCTGTAGTCATCATTGGTATGTAGGTTGGTATTTTTTGTTGGTTGGGCCTATGTGATACTTTCATATCGTGCGCTATAACTGGTTGTGTATATTTTGAAATGTTAGGGCTCGACAGTGGAGGGTTAGGAGTTAGGGGTTGGCTGGATCTGGTTTCTTGTATCTTCTCTCTGTGCAACGATTGGCACATGGACATCTTATCAGAATGTAATATTTTTTTTGAAAAATTTAATACAAGCTCTTTATTTATGTACCAAAAAAAAAAAAATTTAGATGAATTCATTTGATCACCCAAAAGGTAAATCAAAAGTGATTTTTTATCAACATTTTGATAGGTGTAAAGAAGACTCCGTTATAGGTATGATTTAAAACTAGTGGGGTTCTATCCAAGGGGGTTTGATATAAGGTGGTTTGATCAAAACCTCTTCAATTAGAATCCTTTAAATGGAACTTTTAAAGGCTTAAATCATTATATTTTCTAAAAATATGTGATTTCAGCAAAAAATAGGATGTCCCAAAAAAGTGTAAACCACTATTGTGGGATCACCCGCCTGTTGAAAATTGAGGAGTTCATGTAGCTTAATAATTTGTAAAAATTTATGATTGCTGATCTAAATATGTATTCTTTCTTACAAATTCTTTGTGGGTGATTATCTGATTAATCCATTTTACCATTTTTAGAATGAAGACAAGTTGTAGAAGAATTAGACAGGATATTAGAAGATACACAACATATACCATGGACAAACCCTTTCGAGAAAAAACTCCACCAAGAATCAATGTATTATTTAATTTCTGAAGTAGATTACAATAATTCGAATTCTTGCTTGAGAATGCTTCTTTTTACTTCACCAAAACTTCTTCACAACTTGCAATAAAACTGATACAAACTCTCTTCAACTTGTTTGAGATATATAGGCAATAAAAAACTTTTTAAACTCCAAAAGAGTTACAATTACAAAGCTCAATCCCTATCTCTTAAAAGGTACACCTATCTCTTCCAGGTAGATTTTAACCATGAAGAACAATTCCAAATCATCATCTTCATCCATTTGGGCATTCTAAACTGAAGTAGTAACTCAACCTTTATTCCATAAATATCTTCAAGGATTTATCCTCAAAGTAGGTGCCCAAGAGTGGGCACACTTAACTTATCCTTCTGAAATATCTTAACATGCAAAGGAGTTAGTTCCAAGAAGCCAACGTGGGCACCCAAAGTGGCTCCAATTTATTTTCTATTAACTAAAAAATCTATCTCCACCATTCATGCAAGAATGGTCATCCCTTGTTAACTGAAGGAAGTCACCTATTATCTGTCATGCAACTCAAGTCATTAGTCATGCATTCCAAGTTAACTAAAGTCAACTAGCATTCAACTAAAACTAACTGAATATAACTGAACCATAACTGAATTGAACTGAACTAAACTAAATTGATTCTGAACTGAACTAAACTATATTGATTTGAACTAAACTAAACTGAACTTCATGCATGTAAACATCAAACCTAACTCCTAGGATGTTTACATACATTCAAAAGTGTTATCTTTTACTCCAAACAGTTAACTTAACTCAAGGTGAGTTCCACCTTCCATGTGGGTGCCCCATGTGCTCCTATTATTTAGGAACTCATCTTGGATGGCCTCACATGCTCCTATTATTTATAATTAATTACAAATGTCAATTAACATGATTATTTCATCCAAAATTAATCTCTATCCAATCTTAGTGTTTGAGAACACTTTCCAAGGATTTAGGAGATACATGAAATAAATAATGTTTAGGATTTCAATTAAATGGCATCCTATTTCCAACATTCTCCCACTTGACATTATACATTGCAATTATTCTAAACAAGGAATAATTATAAATCAAGTACATAACTTAAGGCCAATGGCCTTCCTGCACCAACTAATCAATACATGCCAACTTCAAATGTAACCTGTATAATCATGAAGCTCCAATCAAATGATTAAAACCAAGAGAACTTATCTGAAGGAACTGGTTTCATAAGATAATTTGTAACATTAATTAAAGTGTCGAATTTCTCAATTAATACCTTCCCACTCTCAACCATTTCTCGCACAAAGTGATACTTAACATCAACAGGCTTAGTATGAGCATTATACATAGGATTTTTGGCTAAACACATAACACTTTGACTATCACATTCAAGTTTAACTTACTTGCAATTAAAACAAAACCTTTCCCAAATCTTTGTATCCAAACTACCTCTTTGGAGGCATGTGAAACCGCCAAGTGTGTTGAACTCATGTTCAACCAAGGTGTAGGGTCCTCAGTATTTTCTATTGAAAATAGCTTTTCTTACTAGTAACTATTCCAACATATATCTCTTACCATAAGAGAACTCAAGCCTCACCTATTTCTCCAAGTATCCATGAGGACCTGTAAACAACCAATCCATGCCAAACTCCAAATGCAACATAGCACTTTCATGAATTAATCAAGCAAATGATTAATGTACCCAAACTTAAGAGAACTACACAAGATCAATGTCAAAGCTCCAATCTTGAACATAAACATGGCATCCATGATCTAACCATCTCCTCTTAGGAGATCACATGCACCATAACACACCTAAACATCCTAGTCTCAAGAGAACCATGCCAAACTCTAAATGTAACAAGAGTAAACCATGACATAATAGCAACCACTCTAAACCAAGAAAAAACCATATCCCCAGTCACATGAGGATAACCTTACCAATGATGCATCCACATCATTTCCAACAACTCCCACTGAACCATGGTACAGAGTCACACATGGCATCGTGACTACCATCCTCTTCATGAAGATCACTATATCCTACCAAAGCTCCCACTAAACTGTGATATTGTGCTATAAATGGAAACAAGATAAACATCAAACCATCACTGTCAAAAGCATATGGAATTTCAGACATTTCCTCATGATCAAAATTATCATAACATGTACCATGCCACAACTCTAAACCGCTAATCAAGAGTATACCATGACATAATAACAAAACCATCCTACAACCAAGAATCCACTTCATTGCAAAATGTTGCCACTGAACCGTGATACTGAGCAATCCCATGGCATCATGATGCACATAATCAAAACCACATTTCTATCATAAGATCACACCAAACCTATGAATCCAAGCTCTCAATGACACATGATAAACATCCTCTAAAGCAAGAATATATACCTCTTGTAACAAACTTATTTTCCAAAATCAGTAATAACAAAAAATAGTAAAAGCTCCCACTATAGCCAAAAAACCTCCAATCTTTTAAGAGAAAGGTGTCCCAATACTCTACCCAACCTCAGCTCTTATACCAAAATTTGAAAATTGAGGTGTTTATGTAGCTTAATACTTTTTAAAACTTTATGATTGCTGATCTAAATATGTATTCTTTGTTATAGATTCTTTGTGGGTGGTTATCTGATTAATCCATTTTACCATTTGTAGAATGAAGACAAAATTTGTAGAAGAATTAGACAGGATATTAGAAGATACACAATATATATCGTGGAGAAACCCTTTCAGGAAAAAACTCCACTAAGAATCAATTTATTATTTAATCTCTAAAGTAGGTTACAATAACTCCAATTCTTGCTTGAGAATGCTTCTTTTTCCTTCACCAAAACTTCTTCACAACCTAAAATAAAACTGATACAAACTCTCTTCAACTTGCTTGAGATATATAGGCAATAAACAACTTTGTAAACTCCAAAAGAGTTACAATTACAAAGCTCAATCCCTATATCCTAAAAGGTATGCCTATCTCTTCCAAGTAGAGTTTAACCATGAAGAACAATGCCAAATCATCATCTTCATCCATTTGGGTGTCCCAAATTGAAGTAGTAACTCAACCTTTATTTTGTAAATATCTTCAAGGATTTATCCTTAAAGTAGGCACCCAAGAGTGGGCCCACTTAACTTATCCTTCTAAAATATCTTAACATGCAAAGGAGTTAATTCCAAGAAGCCAACTTGGGTGCCCAAAGTGGGACCAAGTCATTTCCTGTTAACTGAAACATCTCTCTCCACCATTCATGCAAGAATGGTCATCCCCTGTTAACTGAAGGAAGTAACCTATTATTTGTCATGCAACTCAAGTCATTAGTCATGCATTCCAAGTTAACTGAAGTCAACTAGCATTCAACTAAAACTAATTGAAGATAACTGAACCATAACTGAACTAAATTGAACTAAAATAAACTAAATTAACTGATTCTGAATTGAACTAAACTAAACTAAACTAAACTAAACTAAACTGAATTGATCTAAACTGAACTAACCTGAACTGAACTTAATGCATGTAAACATAAAACCCTAACTCCTAGGATGTTTACATGCATTCAGAAGTGTTATCTTTTACTCCAAATAGTTAACTCAAGGTGAGTTCCACCTTCCATGTGGGTGCCCCTTGTGCTCCTATTATTTAGGAACTCATCTTGGACATCCTCACATGCTCCTATTATATATAATTAATTAAAAATGTCAATTAACATGATCATTTCATCCAAAATTAATCTCTCTCTAATCCTAGTGTTTGAGAACACTTTCCAAGGATTTAGGAGACACATGAAATAAATAATGTTTAATATTGTGATTAAATGGCACCCTATTTCCAACACCGCCCAAGAGAGAAATCACTAATAGCACATTTCTACCAAATGAAGTGTTGTATTTGATCAAATGAACAAGACAAAAATGTATGTTGATCAATTTGGATGTGAGAAAGGCTTATGATAGGGTCAGTTGGAGATTCCTCTTGGAAGTAATGAAGTGGTTTGGATTTTGTAATGAATGGTTGGAGTGGATATACTTTTTTATTTCTATGATCAGATTCTTAATCAATATCAATGGATCACTACATGAATTTTTTGAATCTATGAACAAACTATGCTAGGGGGACCCATTATCTTTGTTCCTCTTTGTAATTATGGCTAAAGCATTAGGGCAGACAATAAAGGACAAATGGGAAGAAGGGAGTTGGCATGGAATGAATGTGGCAAGGGATGTGGTGCCTCTAACATATGTACAATTTGTAGATGACACAAATATCTTTGGAGAATAAAACCTTAGAGAATTAGATGTAGTGAAGAAGATACTAGATTCATATGTGGCCTATTCCAGCCAAATCCTTAACAAGGAAAAGTCAAAAATATTTTTCTTCAATACATGCAAAGGATTGCAAAGAAGGTTTGCTTTGGAGTTAGGTTTCACAATCAATATTCTACCATCCAAATATTTGGGAGTACCAATCTTTGAGGGAGTGAAAAAAACCAAGATATGGGGAGACATGATGGATAAATGTTTGAATAAGGTCGCATCATGGAAAGGTCACTAGTTGTCGCTCGTAGGGGGAATTTTGATGATAAAATATATCGTAGCAACCCTACCCATCTACATGATGTCATGTATCTAGTTAACGAAAAAAGGAGGAGAATGAAATCAATGGCATGTTGGAGAAGTTCCTATGGGAAGACTCCAATTTTGAAAAAGGAATAATGCTAATACAATGGGATACCATTTGTCAGCCAACAAAGATGGGCGGTGTTGGTGTAATAAATTTGGAAAATTAGAACAATGCAATCAAAGCTAAGTTAATATGGAAGATGTACATGAAACCAAATACGTCGTGGTGCAAGGTCATACAAAGCAAGTATTTGGAATTGAAAGAGCCTAGTAGGATTCTTACTATGGTAAATATGGTTGTGTGATCAACTATTTGGAAATTTATGTGGCAATGCAGGTCATTGATAATGGATCATCTAACTTGGAAGATTAATGATGGGAAGTTTGTAGACTTTTGGAGGGACTCATGGGATGGAGGCCTCCTGCTGAGTGACAACAAATCATTACAACCATTGCAGGACATGCTTGAAAGGAACATAGGATTGAAAGTTGTAGATTATTTTAGATTGGTAAGAGAATTGTGTCCACCAACTTTGAATGGAGAGATTTAAGGGGGTCCTAGGGGAGGAAGACCAAAAGAAAATTTTGGAGGAACTAAAGAAGAGGAAAATTGTCCCAAGATAGGAAAAGATAAAATTATGTGGTGTGGGGTGAATTTGGGGCAATAATCAGTAAGGTTTGGATACTAGTTGCTATAGAAACAAGCATCCATGGGAGGATGGAGAATAGAATTATTATGGGGTAAATGAGTGCTCCCAAAGATCAATGCCTTTCTCTAGACAATGTTTCACAAGAGGATCCTTTTTAGAGAAACGTTGTAGAGTTTGGGAATTGCAAGGCCATAAAGATGTGTGTTGTGCAACCAGGAGGAAGAGACAAACAATCATCTTCTACTAAACTTCCCATTTGTGAATGACTGTTGGAATAGTATTTAGACCAAATTGGGTTGGGAAGGTCCAATAAATGAGGACATTTGGAATTCCTTTTTGGCTAGCCAATAAAAAATAGAAATGCATTATGGGGTTCCATATGGTGCACGACCTCATCCATGGTTTTTTGGAGGTTCCAAAAAGACCACAACTAAAGGATTTTTTAGGACAAGGAATGTATAGTGGAGCATGTAATTTCCAAGACTAAGGTTGGTATATGTGAAGTTTTGAATACTAGAACAGATAGGAAGGCTACACAAGTACTCACAAGTTGGGATATGATTTAAGAAAAGAATGGTCAGTCCTCAAAATCCCATCATTAACAAATTCAGGAATGGGAAGCAAAGGCAAGAGGAAGGAAGTGAAATGGACCATCCCTCCAAGTGGTAGACTAAAACTGAATTTTGACGGGTCATTGAAAGGAAAGCTGAGTAAAGCTAGAATAGGATGCATACTTAGAGATGATAAAGGAAAAATCATATGGGGAATCTCAAGAAACATTGGGGTTGCTAGAATAATGAAGCAAAAGAGAAGGTTCCCGTAAGGGGAATCAACGAATGTTGTTTCAGGGGTGTTGACAACTTGGACATTAAGGATGACTCAATGATATGTATTAACACTCTAATAAAGAAGGAGACTCTAAACTAGAAACTCTATGGTCGGACTGAGTGATGTTTGGAAGACCTACAAAGATTGAAGGATTACTTGATAAAGAATGTGTTTAGAGAATGTAACAAGGTAGTAGATTTACTGGCTAACACGAGTGTAGAATGTGGGGAATTGGAAAAACTAGAAATGGTTCACAATGCATGGTAGGGGTTAGAGGAAATTTTGAAAGAGGAATCATGTGGGACAAAGATGGTTAATCAACAATAATCATTCTAGGAGAAGGGTGGAAGATCCCTTTGGAGGTGTCAGAATTTGATTTTGCACCTTGGGATGGTCACCTAGAATAGACTAGCCATGTTTTAGACAAACATATTCCCATGGTTCACATTATATAGGACTTGCCTCTATGAATTTATGGAAGAATTTATATGGAGGTGGAAGAATGCAAGTAAAGGATTGGAAAGTATCTAAGTTGGTAGTCAGGAGATCATCTTCAGATCTTGGAAAAATTATCCAAGATTTTTTAAATGATCGTAAGATTTGTATTGGGGTTCCCATGTCAGTGATAATCGACTTGGGTCTCTATTTAAAGTTGGAATGAAGGAACAATAGAACCAAAATGGAAAATAATTTTATTTTCGGGATCTCCTTTCAATGCAACATAAAGACAAAAGAGGCAAAGATCAGACACTTATTTAAGTTAGAGAAGAACGAAACTGTGAAATCCATTGTATAGATTGTGGGAGAGAATGCTTGGGCGACAGGCCATATACATGATGGTAATGTCTACGAGGAGGTGCTAACAAATATCATGATATGCAGGAGTGAATTTTCACCCCTTGTGTAAATTCCCCTTTTGTATCCCTTCACCTTAGAAAATCAAACCTGAAGGTGAAATTCCACATCACCCATCCCAAATGCATCCACTTGGCACATGTTTTATGTGTCGATGGGGGAATTTTCATCACAGACATGAGTGCGATGCATAGATATGAGCATGGTGCACAGACATCTATGATGCAGAGCAGGGAGGCTTTTGAAAAAACAACACAATTCAAGTTGTATCAACCAACTCTTTAATTCACAAAACCCTAACTAATGTGATTCCCTTCACAACTTCACTCTTTGCCTTGTAGGTTTGCAAACCTAATTTCTTAGAAATACCTTGCAAAATTATTGAAAAACCCTCAAACCATCTACCATTTCAAGCACCCATTATTGTCTACTTTAACATATCTCAAAACCTCATATAACTCTTTTGTAGCAAATCCCTCAAACTGATGCTTCTACGTTGTCCCCTTAAGCCAAATAGGCCTAATTTACAAAGCAACTCTCCTCTAAACAATTTGTGAACCAAAAATACCTATGGATAATCATTTACCAGTCTATAAAACCACCAAATCCTTAATTTTTACCCAAAGAATCACTCACTAAGTCCACTTATTACAAAACCCTCACTTTGCCTAGTTTAAGGAGGGGTTTATTGAAAATATGATTTCCCAACCTTTTCTCACTCTACAACACTTCAAACACACCTAGGAATTTTTGCACATGCTCAATTAACCTTCCAAATTTTCTTCCCCAAGGGTTTTCTAGTTTTATCACCCTTAAACCTCCAAATTTCACCAAAAACTCATCAAATTGCCAACTAGGGCATCACACCAAAACACTCAAGTCACCTCCCCTGATCATGCCACCCATACTAAATCTAAATATACTCCTACTGGTGCCATTCCACTAGTTTATAACCTAATTCATTTGGTGGAATGGCCTAATTCTTCATTTTAAATACTCTCAAAACCACAAACCCTTATTTACAGAGCACCTATAGAAAAATAACTATAAAAAAATTGTTCCTCAATGAAATCAAATCATTCAATAGCCAAGTTACTCTTAACACATGTTTCTATCCAATACAAAACATTTTTTAACCAAAAGCTTTCAGTACGGGTCTATACAAACCCTGCAACCACAGACTATGATGATAAAAATACAGAAAATGCAGAGGAAACAATAAATTTTATTCATTGTTCTTCACCTACAGAATCTCCAACCATTATTTGATCCTTTTCATGACCTTTTAAATTTGTTTCAAACAAAACACAATGACCTCCAACTGAATTTTGAACTATTAACCGTTGGTATTCCACCATTTTGCAATTTTGCATTTTTTGAATGACAACATTTTAACAATATTTTGCAATATTTACAACTTTTGACCAACATGACTCCAATAAGCCTAATACAATATAAAATGGTCTAATATGACCTTATTGACCAAACATTACTCAAAAAAACCTAAACTCTACCAAATGACCTTATTTAACAACATTTACACAAAATGCATTTGGCGCCCCTGCACCAGTCTGTGTGGTGCATTGTCATCCCTAATAGATTCCCACGTCTGGAATCTACAGGGAAATTACACTCCTCATTGGGGTCGAATTGTAATGCCTTTGTGCGACCAACCAACCTAAAAGTGGATTCTTCTCTTCCATTTTGGTCTTGAAAGGCATTCATTTCACAATCACTTCATCTCTTCAACAATTCTCTACACACTCATTCATCTTCAACATTCTCTTGAGCATTCTATTCCCAATTCTAGAAATATTCACAACTCCATTTTTCATTGCAATAGCTTGTTACTTGACCAAATTCAATTTTTTGTGTGTTGTGCTACCATAGAAGTTGCAATTTTGGAGTCTTATGAGACTTCCCTTCGTCACTATTGCAGTTGTGTCAACTTTTCCAAGCTCATTGATTGCACTCTCCCTTCATTCGCCTTGAGAGCCTTTAGGTGGAGGTGGTATCACTTAATTTTCCTTTTGTGGTTTGATATAGTAGCATATCATCTTTTATATTGTTTGATACTTTCCTTTCTTCTTTTCTTTATCATACTTTCTACTTCTTGGCTTTTCTGGCTGTCTATGGAGGTGGAAACACAAAAGCGAGGGTTTGACTGAGGAAAGCCCCTATACAACACAACATTTTTCCCCTCTTTCTTGTGTGTAGGTGAGTGTGTACATGGAGCTCGCCGGAAAATTGGAGCTTTAGTGAGTTGATATTTACCATGCTTGTATTTATCTACTTACTTTATCATTTTCATAGTTACTTTTCATACCTTATCATTTTGTTTATTTTGTTAAAGCCAGTTTACAAGGTAGTTAGTAGGCTCTTTGGAGTTTTATTTTGTACTTTACATTTTCTGGCCATATGAACACCAACATGCTAGAGTGACACCAGTGTGTGGTGTTGCTGTCCCAGACCTGCACTGCCTTCCTCAGATAGAGAGTTGTCTGAGGTATAATTTAGACTCCAAAATCTAGCTCGTCTAGCCCCATTTAAACTCTTAGATTTGTAGAGTGATAGAAGCACTTGAGAGTGCTCTTCATTCTCAATTCTTGTTCTAAACATCTATTAGCTTGAGGTAAGTTAGGGAAGCCCTCCATTATTAGATCTTCGTGACCTGGAGCCTTGGTGTGGTTGGTCCCCCTCTCTTACATTTTTGGTGAACCCGACGTGAACCATTTTGGTTTTGTTTAGCAGTTCTAAAGGGCCCTTTCCTCGTATCTTAGGAGCATTGTAGGTGTGAGTGTTGTGAGGTATTTTTCCTTGCAACCCAACCTATGAACCCTAGTAGGCATAGTTGGAAGGTTTCATAGGCATTGCAGAATGAAGCCTTAGTTTGGTCACTATCCAATCGTGAACCTTTGGGGGCTTTATGAAAGTGTTGTTTAGTATACACGATGGCTTCCTTTCTACATTTTCCTATCCCTTTTGCACAACTTGTCTGTATTTCTCCTGGTATAACTTTCACCTCACAAGACTTTCTGATGGGTTATAATAGAGAGCCATCTCCTCATTACATTCATGTGCCAATCAACGAAAAATACTATGACAAGTGTTCTTGTTGACCCAACATGTCAGGTGAATTTCATAATAGAGGAGGTTGTGTTGATCAATTTCTTGCATAAATATGGGTATGACGCACCTAAAAGTACCATCAGTACACATAACATACTTTCCATACCTCCCCTTGGTAGCATCACCTTGTCAATCCTTGTTGGAATTCAGTAAACTTGCTCTTTGACATAATCCCGGGATTTGAATTCTTCAAGGTCAAACTGAGTATCCCTTGGTTGGTTCCTATGAATGTAGTTCCCTTGATCATGCACAATTTTTTGAAATTTATCCATGAGGGTTCAGTGCATGTAATCCATGACACTGGTTATAAACCATCGGTTGCACATGGAAGCTATTCTCTAGAAAATTTTTGGCTTGCACTCATGGGTCTGCTTTCGTCCAAGCTAGACCTCTTGTATCGAGCCTATGAGAAGTACAAGAAAGGGCGCTTGATGCCTAAGGTGAGCTAGCTTCCATATCCTTTTGTTGTTTCACATAGGGAATGTTTGAAAGTTGACGATGATGCCACCCTAGTGCGTAGAAGGGAAGAAGAGAATCATTCTCGAGGTTCCTCTTCCTCCTCTTCTGTTGTCCATCCTATCGCTTCCTCTCACCCTATTGTGGCATCATCGGATTCTTCCCCACATTTACAAGAGAACCCTATGGTGCCCTCTTGGCAGAAGCCCAAGAGTCCTGCATTCAAACTTCCCATTCTTCCCACGGTGCCTAGGCTTGTTTGATATGGTAGAAGGAAGGGTCCCCATACAGAATCCTTTGTCTCAGCCTTTGTGGCCTTCTACCACTCCTACCCCCAAGGTAGTGGATGGTATGAGGTTTGTCATTCAGGCGTTAGAGCTAAATCCCCCTGTTGTTATTCCAACCTCTTCTCAGCCTCTTCCTCTTGCTCCTATCTAGGAGTCTCTCCCTTCACCGGAAACGATCGTAGTGGACACTTTGATGGCTAAGCAAGAGCCATCTGTTCCATCTCAACTTCCGGTCTTTGAATCTTAGAGTCGTAGAAACCATCTTGTGCGTGAGTGCAAGCATCAACAAAAGGATTTGGCAGCTGAGCAAGCTGATTTGTAGAGGAAGGAAGGGGAGTTGACCGCCCCTATCTCAAGGCCTGTTGTTATGTCCTCCTCTCATGTTCCCTCTACTTTAATTCAGTCATCTTCAATGCTACTTTTGGCTCTTGCTACAAGCACAAACACTCCCAACCCTAAAAAGGTGTAGGTGTTTATTACTCCTTTGGTTGAGTCACCTCTCTTGATGTCCCTTCCGAACATCCCGCCATTCTCTAGGCCTGTGGACATGTCGAACACCTTGATGGTGTTCATCGTGGTCTTATCCTCCTCCTTTGTGCCTTCTGCCTCTTTTGTGGGGGTTTTGCACCCTCCAACAAAGCGGAGGGTGGAAAATGGCCCCGCTAGAAATGGGGGTCGAAAGAGGAGTCCACTCCCTTCAAAGGGTAGTTATGCATTAGCATGCATCGTCCTTGTGATGGAAGAAGCTTCGATGTCCCTTGAGTTCATCACTACTCCTGAGTCACTTGATGAGCCTAGAAGTGAATCTCGGGTTCCGCCTCCCTCACTCGTTAAGGTAAGACATGGCACTCCTGTGAAGTACATGTTCAAATATTTTGATGAGGTCCTGACCCTCTTGACGATTTTTTTTAAATCATTGACCTTCACTCCATGGGAACTAAGTGGAGGAGACCCTGAAGAGTCTCCTTCCTTGGCTCTTGTTGTGAGGGTTCGGAGGGTTCCCCCTTAACATTCCACCACTGTAAGCTTTTCTTCCTTCCCCGTACAATGATCTAGATTGGGAAGTAGATGACCTCTTGGTTGATGAGTGTTAGGGGCACCTCTTCTTTACCTTTAGATTAGGTGTGTGTGTTTGTTGTGATGTGTTCCCATGTGCTTGCGTTATGTGTTCCTAGATGACCCTATTCACCCTTGTAGGTGCTTCGATACATGAGTTATTATGTGTCATAAAACTTTCTCTATTTGTGGCATCATTCTTCCACTATTATGTGTATTGATTTTCGGAAAATTGGAGACGATGCAAAGTGTTGGGGGAATTTAGGCTTCCCTTCCATGTTGACCCAATTATTTATTTTTATTTTGTCTTCTCATGCATTCTTCATATGGTCTGATATAGTAGGGGGTTGATGATAGTTCATCTATATACTATTACTATACTTATATATATATTTATGAGCATTTCTAACCCTAAAATATCATATTGCCCCTATGCCCTTTGTTTGTGATGTTATTGCCTATTTTTACTTTCTTTGTATCTTACTCTCTTCCTTGCTTGAGTTGTAATGTTGTGGTGTTCATGTGTTTTCCCTTGTGTGTACAACAACATCATCACCATGCCAACTTCAATTTATTAGAAAACGTATTTGTGGCCAATGAATCTTTTCTTGAAAATCCTTGCAACCTTCTTCAAAAATCATATTCTCAATAAGGACCCCTAGTAGAATGAGTTGCCTTCATCATGGGTTCACAAAAAAGGAACTTGAAGAACTTCCCTTCGAGGTGAGATTAGCTTTTCTTGCAGGAGAAGCCTCAACCTTCCCCTCGTGAGGGGGGCATTTTCTTCCTTTTGAATTCCTTGATAAAGTGAAGATATTTCAAATGGATTCCTTGACAATTGAATTGATTTGTAGAAAAAATTCTTGCACTTTCAAATAGTGTGTCCCTTGAGTGGACCCCTCTTCTTTTGAAGGGTTTCCAAGGGACCCCTTTGAAATCTTTTCAATTTTTTGATTGTCTACCTATTTTCCTTCATGGCTACTTTTTTTTTTTTACATGTTTTTTCTATGGATTAACATGTTGCTTTGCAGGTGCGACTACGAAGTTGCTCTCCAATCTGACTCTAAGGAGTCTACTTTCATTTGGCTTCCTTCATGAGAGAGTACTTGGGGGAATCCCTTCTTTGCAGGTCTGAGGGCATGTGGAACACTTGCATCCTACGCAATTTTTCCATCGTTGGTCTATGAGCCTTCGGTGTACTTTGTGCAACTTCGTAGATCCATGGAATTACATGGTCCTTTTGTTTGAACCTCCTTAGGAGAGAGTACCTGTGGAGTCCTTTTCTTGCAATGCGCTTTTGAGTTTTCTAGATCATGGTTTGCTTCATTGACAATTCAAGTATACATTTCTAACTTTTCAATCTACTTTAAGAAACACTCATTGATACTTGTGCTCGCTAAAGGGGGGGGAAAATGTATAGGAGAAAATTTGCACCCCTTGTGTAAATTCCCCTTTTTCATCCCTTCACCTTAGAAAATCAAACCCAAAGGTGAAATTTCACATCACCCATCCAAAATGCGTCCACTTGGCATGCGTTTTGTGTGTCAGTGGGGGAATTTTTGTTAGGGACACGAGTGTGGAACACTCCCATCCATGATAGATTCCTACGTTTGGAGTCCACAGGGATGTTACACTCCTCATTGGGGGTCAAATTGTAACGCCTTTTTCTGACCAACTGACCCGAAAATGGATTCTTCTCTTCCATTTTGGTCTTAAAAGGAATTCATATCACAATCACTTCATCTCTTCAACAATTTTCTACACGCTCATCCATCTTCAACATTATCTTGTGCATTCTATTCACAATTCTAGCAATCACCACAACTCCATTAAGCATTGCAAAAACTTGTTACTTCACCAAATTCACCTTTGTATGTGTTTTTCTATCTAACGCCCCCCACCAAGGAACCCCAAAGGACAACACTAAACTAGGTCAAATTAATGGAACATTTTTTAAAATAAATAAATAACTATAGAATGCATAACATAATAATTTAGTCCTAGGTCCTCTAAGGTTCCTTGATTGTGCTACTCACAAACTAACAATAAAGATTACTAGAAACATTTCATCAACGATAAAAGATAACATGATCGATCTAACATATAAGGTTCATTTTAAAGCACCCAATTAAATGATCCTATATTACTCACTTCCATAATGTGACAATTGATAATCAAACATTAAAAATCATTTTCTAGCTAACTATCATATGCATGATACATTACTTTATAGTACTCTTTACAAGAAGAAATCATCAATAATTGTTACATCATTACAATAATTTCATCATTGCTTCCTCTAGTACATGTAGGAAGATTACATTAAGACATATAGACGAAAATACAATCCAATATACAAATACATGATAGAATGTCTCAAACTGGAACAGGAACTGGAGTCCACAACGCAATGATCAATATCTATGCACATGAACATGCTTCAAGAATACCCAATGGAGGAAAAACACCAACATCTTGACCATGTGGAACCCTAAGGTTCACCCCCCATGCTAGGAGATAACACAAGGTCCCACATCCAACAAACAGTGAAGAAAGCAATAGGCTAACATAAGCAAGGGTTATACATGACACCATAAAAACACTACTAACAACACCAATATTCTCAACACCTACATCACTTCCAGAGGCACACACACAACAAAAAGAGGAAATACAACTAGGGAGTGCTAGAATACAATAAGGAGGAGTGTCATCATATGGTACTAGTATGGGTTATCCTGGCTATCTCTAACTAGACCCCGACCCCCATCTATGGTTGTCTTCGTGACCTCTCACTAGGTCCCGGCCCCACAAGGTGACACATGTAGAACCAAAATTCCTTTCGTGAGGACAAGGAAGTTGATCTTTCCAACCAGGCCTTCTCAACCCATCCTTAGCCTATATGAGCACTATAGGAAATGGGTGAGGCATCCATTATCTTATTTAATGTGAATTCTACCCATCCTCGTAATTCATTATTAAGGTTATCACTGGATTAAGAAGTGCTCCAATGGGTTGTCCTGGACACCACTTTGGGTTTCGACCCCCATTGAGAGCCACTCCCCCTACTTGCAACTAGAAAACCCTACACAAAACAAAGCATTTTCCATCTTCTACACCTACCAAAATCTCATGAATCCATACATAGATAGGAGGCAACACCCTTAGGGTTTGAGTTCATATAATGCACATGACCAACAACATAGCCAAATCACTTCCAAGGTTAAACAACCCTAAGGACCATTCATACCAATATAACCCTCCCAAGCCTCTAGAAACCAACATACTAAGCACATTTTCCAATGGCACAAAACCTTAAACATAATCTACACAGATGACATCCACCTTTACAATTACATAATCAATTAACCAATGTCAAGGCACACTGTTTAATACCACAATTAATCCTAGCATTATAACCATGAAAATAGTCCCTTAAACAAGACATTATTTCAATTCTCTTATCATTCATTTTATCTTAACCATTTAGTTCAATCAATAGATCATTTACTACACAATTATATTTAAAAATAACTATATCATTAGTAAATAACCGTCGCTATTGAACTAGTTAATACGAAACCCTAATTACAACTTTAATATACTACTATAATGACAATGTCCTAATTAATTATTTCACACAGTAATTCTATTAAATAATTATAAAAATAATTAACGTTTATTTACTAATTAGTTAATTGAGAGTAATCTAAATAATTGTAGACACTCGAAATATCTTGATTGATATCATGCATTCGATTCTGATTAACTAACTTTGATCCTTCCTTGATCATTTCTTTACTAACCAATTAATTGAATAATCTTTATTTAATTAATTCATCAAAATTCCTCCTTTAATTAAATAAATCAACTTTATTTAATTAAATCCTAATGTTCTTCATTTGATTAAATAAATCAAATTTATTTAATTAAATTCTAATGTTCTTCATTTAATTGAATAAACCATTTTATTTAATTAAATTACTAATCTGTCAATATCCTCTCATTTGATTTAAATAAACTCAAAATATTTAAATTAAATGTCACAATCAAACTAATTTCATCTAAGTTAATTAATCCTAGATTTATTAGCTCCTAACACTAATCCTCCATTCCTCTAGCTTTTGCAAGTTGCACATGTCAATCAATTTATTTGATTTACTAATTATCCTATTTTCATTCAAATATGGCATATTCTTTTGAATATTCCACCCACTTGACTTTTCCCTCCCAAAGGACTTTTGTCCTCCAACTTTGCATTGAAGGCTCTTACATGTCCTCTGCTTGAGCCAACTTGGCATTAATTCCTCTTACATCCCCTCTTACACAAGCCACCTCTTGAAATTCAAATTTCACCTACATGCATTTAACATGCACATTGTTTAAAATGTGCTCCACTTTCTTTCATTAGCTTGTTGACAAGTGGCATAATGCCATTGGTCCCTTTTTTAATCGCATATTCTCCCCATTCTTAAATCTTCAATCCTTCTTCATTATAAATAGAGGCCTTCTCTATTGATTTGGGATCCACAATCATCTAGAATTTGAGCCACAAGTTTATGCAAGTTTTTTATCCACAATCTCATCCAAGTTAGCATAGAATTCATCATCCATAGCTATATTATTGGCATTTTGCATCACGAATCACACATTTATCATCAAGCTTATCAAGGAATTGGGAAAGGGATTCTTTCCACATCAAAGAGGCACCAATTCCCCCATGGGATGCTGGTTTGAGCATTTAGAATAGAATTTCATTAGTAGTTTATTTGATTACTTTACTTTGATTTCATGTTCTTGTGTTTGAATGAATTTCATTGGGAATGCTTGTTTACACTTGTTTAAGGACTAATGTTTTCTTTTTTGTCCATGTTTGAGCAGGTCTAGGCAAAGCATTCACATTTTGGCACTAGAAGGAGGGCTGATCTTTCAAAATTAACACATTTTTTTTGTCAATTCCATTTTTTTTTCTATTTTTTGTTCTTTCATAACACGACGCTAAGGATGGTATCTAAAGGGTGACGTTGTGTTGATTTTCCTATAGGTCGGATCATTCAAATATCAAAGGGTTATGCCAGCGAAAATACCAACACAAATGTAGTCTATGTTTTTCCATAGAGCGACACTGAAGCTCCAAACAACGACGCCTTTGCGGATTGTGACACTAGGTTGGGGTAAAAATCAGTTTTCAAATTTATTTTGACATGTGCTTTATGTTGTTGATTTCTCTTGACCATTAACCTATTTTGTGGCTCTGTTTTTGTAGGCTAATCAACTTTTGAAGGTTAGGTAATCAAGAAGGAAAAGAGGAAACAAAGGGGAGGTCTCTTATGGCACTATTTCATGATTGTAACAAGTGTTTTATAACACTGTAGGCATAATTATAACCCAATCTTTGGAAATATTGCTATCTTTTAGTTTATGACTCAAATACATTTCATTTGGGCTTTAAAAAGAACACAGAAAGGGTTAAAAAAAACATTAGCAACTCACTAGATTTGATTTTGGGTCTTAAAAATTGAACAAACAACTTCAAACACTTGGTTTTGGTGCTATAAAAAGAATCCATCATTGCTTTGAGGTCTAAAATGAACATGTGCTTATCTTGTTTTGTAATCCTTTTTACAAGCTAATACCATTGAAATGCATATGCACTTCTCTCACACTTCATGACGATCTTGAGAATCAAAAGAATTTTAGTGATATTAGGTTGTCTAAAAGATTTCCTTCACATTTCAAATTTGGGCTCTTAAAATTGAACAAATCTTGCTAGTGTGAGAAAAGATATTGCATGTGTTCTCTCTTTGTTCACACAAAAAAAGATTGATCGAACTACAAATGTACTTACTCGCTTTTTTTTATACTTAGAGGGCCTACCTTGGTGGGAAAAATTACTCACCCTAAGGGAATGACCCAAGCGGTAATGAGCATAAGCTAGGCTCTTCCGAACCACTATAAAAAAATTTGGTTGCAAGGAAAGTTTGCAATCAAAAAAGTGATGCATGATAGTTCTTCCCCAATATCTTTATGATGCATAAAACCCTTATTCTAAGGGTTGAGAGACATCTTAAGGGAGTTTATCATTTTTTCCTTTGAACCAAATTCCCTTATTATGAACCTTTGTGTAGTAGCCAAAAATCCCAATATTTGTTGGCGTCAGGAGGTCGGACCTCTGAAACCATCCCACATATTTGTGATTCTTTGTAGAGATGAAAAGTTCATCATGGGAGATTCATGAGAACTGAAGCTTGGCTAACCCATAGAAGTAAGTGTCATGGAGGGGAGCCAGTGTGGTCAAGCTTCTAATCATCCACTCTGAATAAGTGCAGCTAGAGAAATCCAAGTGGGAATTCAACAAATGTTTTCTTTTCCATCCTAGGGTTGTGCAATCTTTGAGTTAGTTAAAAACATTGCTTGGATCCAAAATCTTGAAAAAAAATGTATTTAACAATGGTCATCAAATTTCAAACCCTTTACTAGAGGAAAATACCTTTGAAAAATCCAAGTGCTACTGCGTGTCTCTAGGGGTTTCATCCTTAGAGGCTTCTAAGTATTTGGATTTATATCTCAATTTTCTCTCTAAAGTCAACATTAGGGAACTACTGCCTTGATTCTTTTGATTTCCACATAATGGAATTTATGGGATGAAAAGAAATTGAGACATATACATTTAGTTTGAAAGGATAAGCAAGAAAGTGTTAGTGGTAAAAAGGACTCACTAAGCAAAGATAAAAGACAAATTGAACCCCACACATGTGTTTGTTCAAATGATTTCCCACAAGATCAAAG
Organism: Sequoia sempervirens; assembly: GCA_007258455.2. Lineage (NCBI taxonomy): Eukaryota > Viridiplantae > Streptophyta > Pinopsida > Cupressales > Cupressaceae > Sequoia > Sequoia sempervirens. Next base: position 41,510,751 of record VDFB02047230.1, on the reverse strand, counting down.
TTCCAAAACCAAAGTCCATCAATCATCACAAACATCTTAGTCCAAGAAATCTCAAGAAATGTTATTCTATGCTTTATCAAGTTAGAGAAAGATTACTCTATAAATTTTACAAACGTGCATCAAAGGACAACCCAAACTTGTACTCATTCTATTATTATCGAAATCCAAGTCTTTTTCAAAAATTTGAGTATCTCACTTTGTAGGGTTGGAAATTTCTTGGAAGTATAGCATGTTCTTCAATACCTAGGTCTTGTAAAAAAAGTCTCTGAGTTCACTTAGGATCAAAATCAACCCTTTCATCCATCCTCAAAACATCAATCAAAACCCATCTCACAAACAACTCTTAGAAATCTTGGAAAAATCCTTTATACTAGACATTTAGAAAATCCTTTAAATCAAATCAAAATCATCTCGTTTGACTTTGTGTGCGTAGATGAATCCTTCTTCATACACTTAGTTAAATTATCACCTTGTGGACAAGTTTATTCCAAGACAACATCTAACCTCTTGGAATTTATGAGTTCATTATCAAATCCAAATCAAATCAAAATCAAATCCCAAATCAAAATCATATTCAAATCTAAAATCAAATCAAATCAAACCAAATCAAAAATCAAAAATCAAAAATTCCTAAAGTCTAGTATCCATCCAAGGCTCTTAAGAGTTCAATCATTCACAATCACCCATCTTTCATTATCTCATCACCATCCCTTGATCCTTAACATCTTAGATTTTCTTTTTGTACCTAACGTTTAGAACAACCTAAGGAGTTAGAGGTTTACCTCCCATATTCCTGAAAGTTGATCCTTATTTTATGGTCCAAACTAGATCTCAACACAAGAGGAACATGGAAACAAACAAAGAAACATCCACTTGAAGTGACTTAAGTCAAACTACACCTAAAATCAACCACATCAGATCTATAAATCCCCCACTCAACCTTACTCAACTACCACAAGATCTTCAAGAGGGAGGTTTCCAAGTGGAGGATATCACCAACAATGTCCTAGGGATAACTCAAGATGAAATCATAGAAATGGTCCAAAATCCTAAAAATCACAAAATTATCAATGCAATGATGAGACTTAATCCTTCACAATACATGCCAGAATTAGCAAAGGAAGGGGCTAAACTCCCTTCTGATTATGATGTAAGCACTATTGTGGAAAAATATCTTGGGAATATGTCGCTTGTACCATTCACACCACCTTTTCAAAACATCATTCAACCCATCCCACAACCAACATCATCTCATGCTCCAAGTCAACCCATGGTTACCAAGGGGAGTTCATTGCTTCATGCTCTTCAAACACATCCCCTTGTAAATAACCAAGACTTGGATGCAAACACCATCTTGGGTCAACCAAATACTGTTCCTCAAAACCCAAAACATCCATACATTCCACTCATTTTTCATGACACCAACAATCCATCCACTTTCCCACATCACCGACATATTCTCTTGACACACAAATCTCTCTCCACATGACTTCACAAGGAAAAGGGGGAATATTTGATCCCTCATCATCACTTTCTAAAGAAAACAAACCACCCATCTTCCCACCATTTACTCCTCTACCATTAACATCCACACCAATCCTTAGTTTAGGGAAACCCCTTTTACCAATCCTCAATCAACCAAATAAAAGTAATCCTCCAATCATAAATCAAATCAACATACTGAATCCTCTAATCATGCCACCGATATCACAACACTAGGTGACAACAATCCAAATAACACAATCAATTGTTGCACCATCTATAAATGTGGTCTCCCAAGGACCTAGCATATCAACTGCACCATCTATCACACAACCCCCTATCATCAATCCAACAACACCCCAACAACCACCTCAACAAACTCTCATCACAACATCTCACACCATTCTAAATCCTCCACCTCCACCACCAAAACCAAACATGGCAAACCAATACAACATCACATTGCAAGCAGCCCAACAAGCCTATCAAAAAGCATTTCAACAATTTCAAGCTCAATAAGCCTCACAAGTTGCACAACAAGCTGCTCAACAAGCACATGCACAAAAATTTGCACAACAAGCACAATAAGATGCTCAAGTGCAAGATCAAGCTTTATTGCAAAAACAATAATCCTCCCAAACTACCCAAGTTGCCCAAGCTACCCAAGTGGCGCAAGCCACACAAGTCACACAAGCTGCACAAGCCGCCCAAGACGCTCATGAAGCTCAA
>VDFB02047230.1:41494725-41508440 GCA_007258455.2 Sequoia sempervirens | reverse complement strand
TATTGGGGGTAGATGTAATGAACAAATTGGTTAATGTGGACTGGACAACACTTGTCAGATACATAGAAAAAAAATCTATTAATGCCCCTCAAACATTGCAAAAAAATCAATTGTGTCAAAGGGAATCAATTGATTCCCCAACCAGTCCTGGATCTAGCAGAAGATCCAGGAAAAAACTAGTGATAGTAAACTCTAAGAATGTGGAACAGGGAGTAGAGACATCCACTCCTGGGACAAAGAGTTCCACCACGCCATGTTATCAATCTTGCATTGGTAGCTACAATACAAAGATAGAATATGAGGTGGTTTCAAGGGAAGTCCAAATGATGGATGTTGGGAAAACATTTGTGAATAGGTTGAAGGAATCATGCCTTCAACGGTTCAAAGACCATCTACATTTTCCATTCTCAAAGATACCCATTCACCTGAAAAAAGAAGTTATCCATGACATGGAGATTGATTTTGGCATAGGTTGGTTTGTAAAGAAGATAAACCTATGAATGTCTCAAAACTGCAAGAGATTTTGGTGCAACCAAACAAAGAAGATAAAAAAAATCCCTCCTAAGCTAAGGCAGAAAAAAGGCCAATGGATGTAAGTGTGAAAGTATGGAGAGATCTTGTAAAAGAATATGAGAAGTCCAATGCACAGAGGAAGTTCGGTGAGGAGAGTACATAGGTATTTTAATTTTCTCATAAGATTATATCAAATTTATTAAATGATATTTAAATTTTATTTGTGCATAGTTAAATTGAATTAGTATATGTTTCAGGACAAGACCTCCAAGGCTAGGCTTGAGAAACTTCATGCCATGCATTGCAATGACCAGAAAGGTTTATAGGCCTTGATCTATACAATTGTAAGTATATTTAATATGTTAAATGATTTTATTTTTTATTTTTTTGGAAAAAGTAAATGATTGCATATTAATTAGTTTAACTAGTCCATGTACCATGTTTTGATAGGAGGAGAAATATGGCTGTCATCCAAAGCAATTTGAAAAGAGTATCTTACAAAACAAAAAGTGGAATGATTTTGTAATCTGGATGGAGAACGAGGTATCAATAGTTGAGTTTCAATAACTTAGTTGGATATTGTTGTGTTAATATGTCAATTTGCATCTCTTGTGTTGAGTTCTTTATTGATGCATAGGATGAGTAAATAGAGCTCAAATCTTATGATTACAAGATTACCATTTATGTGCATGAATAAATAGTAGAAGGATGTAGATGAAATCAATTCATTTGACTTTATGCCTCTTGGCAGGAATTCCTCTTGAATTTCTATTATCAGTACCGACTTTGTAGCTTTTAATTTTCATAATTTCCTTTCTCATCAGAGACTCTTTGCCTTCCTTTCTCCCCTACATGGAATTCCTCTCTTTGGGCTCTCACTCTCTCTCACCTCCATCCCCGGCTGTTTTGAATCCTTCCTTCCAATCTTTCTTTTCTTCTTTTCTTGTCCTCCTCACTCATTAAGAGATTCATCTTTTGAACCTTCCTCATCTGATTTTGATTCCTCTTCTACATTAGAGGTTTCATATCCTTGATTTGACTCTTCTGAATTATCAAAATTAGAATCATTAGCTTCCATATTCAAAAATTACCATCCAACATCTTCAATAAATTTATCTGGATCATCAGTAATACTCTTCAAAATTGGCCGCTAGTTCAAGATCATTCTGCTTTCATAATACTTTATATCCATGGAGTTCAGCCATCCCTTGATGCCATCAAGCGAAGATTGAGGAATGGCGTACATGCAGAGTACATCCCACTTGAAGTATTTGAAAACAATAGCCATATCAAAATCCTTTTTCCCAAGTCCTACTCTCTCAAGGTTAACAATCTCAATCTCACTAATAGCGATTACTAAGAAAGGTAATTCCACCAACTCTACCAAACAGTTTACCATAGGAACAATAAAAGTAGAGGCTTTGAAAGGAACTCCATGAAAACCAAGCTCTCTAAATGGTATATCAAATTCTAGTTCAAAATATTTTATATGAGGTTGCTCCCATATAAGCTCTCTTACTCGCTTTGACAAATCCTTGAAACTCTATATTGATTTTATTTTTCCTGTCCCTCTCTTGTTGTTCTTCCTCAATTTCATCAGGATCATACATTGACCTTCTCCCAGTTTGACCCACATCCATTACTCAAATTGACACATTTGGTCTTCTTGGTTCCCACCATGATATGGTTATGCAAATGAAAATGAAGCAATGTAATCATCTCCTTCTCCACTGGTTGGAAGAATGCATGCTTAATGTTTTGATACATGATATCAACTCTCTTCTTCTCATGGTTAACATCAAAATCTAGTATGGTGGGCCTCTAGAGTTCCGGGGCCATCTTCTTCCTCCTCTTCACCCAAATGTTGGTCTCGATCCACACGCCCCAGCCTAATTGGCTTTGTTTTGGAAAGTCAAGTTTTCTCCTGAGTCACCAATGTAGCTCTCTTTTCCATTTTAGACTCTTTCATTGCTACAGATCATCTCTGGGATTTAATCATCTATACCACATGGTTGATGTTCTTTGAATCCTTTCATCTAAAGGAAATTTCCTTACATAAATACTACTAGGGAATTTCAATGTTGCCATTGTAGTTGGCATTAAATCTGGTACTTGCAACATTGAAAATTTTCCTTATATAAGAATTCCCTCCATCTTGTTGGCTTGTAACACTCTTGATGGTGGCTATATGAAATCTGATTTTGATTCCTCCTCTACATTAGAGGGTTCATAACCTTGATCTGACTCTTCTGAATCATCATAATCAGAATCACTGGCTTCCATATTCAAAAATTCCCTACCACCATCTTCAAAAAAATTATCCGGATCATCAGTAATACTATTCAAAATTGGCCACCAGTTCAAGTTCATTTTTCTTTCATAATACTTTATATCCATGGAGTTCAACCATTCCTTGATGCCATCAAGTGAATATTGAGGAATGGTGTCAATGCAGAGTACATCCCACATGAAGTCTTTGAAAATAATAGCCACACCAAATGCCTTTGCCCAAGTCACACCGCTCAAGGTTAACAATTCAATCTCTGCAAGTATTAGCTAGGAATTTGAAATTTTGCCATATGCACTTTGATATGATGTATTAGATTATGGTTTCATCTCATATGTTGTAATATTAGATATATAATAGAAAAAATAAATTATTGCATGAAATAAATACTAACTGGCCCAAATATTTTTCTTTGTATAAAAAGGTCTTCTAGAAGATCAAGATGATCCTCAACATGATATATATCCACAAAATATTGGTTTTTTCGGTATAGATCACATGGAAGAGGATGATGATGACTCAGATACGGAAGACACCGAGGTCGATGACAATGATGATGACGACGACGATGACGACGATGATGAGGTAGTTGTTGGTAGTACTCAGCGGCATTCATGATCATATAGATTGCGTCGTGGATCATTGTTGATATACCGCTATAATTTTACCTCTTTCATGGTTATCATTATCATATGTATCATTTTCATGGATTCCATGGTACCATGTTATTGAGCGCCGTATCACATTGACATGTATCATTTTCAAAATTTCACTATATCATTTGGACATGTATCATCTTGACTTGTATCAGTTTGAGTTACATAATTTATCAATTTTATTTATATCATTTGTACATGTATCATTTTCACTTATGTCGACTGCTAGATGTATCATTTTGACATGTTTTTGATGTACTGGAATATTTAACTTTCACTTGTTTTATTTATATATGATGATGATCTTATCAGTATTGACTTGTCAATTTATATATATTAAAAGTGGTCGATGACTTTTGGATGGATATTTATTACATATGATGATTTTAATTTATTGCTTAGGATGGATGTTGTCAAATTCAATTAAATTATAGATATTTACTCACTTGTTTTAATTATAGATGATGATCATGTTACAATAATAATTCAGGTGGTGATGAAAGGTAAAATTAATGCTTGGCACCTCCAGAACGTAATTGAAAGTTTTATGGTGAGCCACATTAAAAGAGGTGGTAATGTGGAAGCATATGTCTTATCTAAATGGGCTTTAAATTTTGGTGAAATGGGGGAATTTAGTTTGGAGGATTTTAGAGGTGTTAAGTTAGTGAACAATTCCTTAAATGAACAAGGTGGCGAAGTAAGTGAAGTAGGTTTGACATGACAAGCGAAGGCAGGGGTGGCAGGCAATCCAAGATGGTGTTAAATGCAAGCCCTCGCTTAAGATGTGTTAATTGCATTTGGAAAGGGTCAAGAAAAACTCTGCAACAAACTTTGGTGGTGGTGGTGGTGGTTGTCAGGAGAAATGGAAGCCAATTTCACCTTCCAGTCACAAAGATCCTTGGGCCCATTTTATGGAGAGGCGTCCAGAAAACGACTGGAGGGCCTTTTCCTTGTTGACGATGAGCAGCTAGTGCAATGTGCAAAAATGATTTGTGGCAAGGATTTCGGATCTCTGACACACAGATACCGAACCAACATGGACATTTACTCCTTAATTGTGACGTGGGGCTTGAATTTAGGTGAACTAGAGGAAATGGTGAGGATGGTGATGCAGAAAATTGTGCATGAATATTTTTTGGTAGGCATGGAGTCCATTCTCGAATGGTCAGTTTTAGGTGTAGGTTTAGAATATTTTGAAGGACTGGTAGATGATGAAATTGAGGAGCTCTATGGGAGATCGAGGCTCAAACCCTTTATTCATTGGCCTGAAGGAAAATACAAAGCTCGTTGTCATGAGGAAGCGTGTTTGGGATGGAAAGCACTCAAACTCTTCATTGAACACTGGGATGGAAAGTCCTAGAAGAAGTCAGGGAAGCAATGGAAGAAGAAGCCTTTGAAGGAGATAGCCAAGCATCCGTAGGGTTCAGGTGGAGCTCATTAAGATTGGTCGTGTTTGTCTGTGTCTGATTTTGTTGTATTAAAGTGTGTAACTTTGAACACTGCTAATGGTGGTTTTTTTTGTAAGAATTTTATTGGTAAACAATTATAGGGTTTGTTTAATGTTTTACTCTACACATTAAGGTGCCTCTAGTTTTTGTCATTTGCTGTGGAATTTTGGTGGGTAATGACACTGAACAATAGATGTAATTTTTTATCTTGACAAGCAATACAAAAAATTTGTGGGTAATTATCTTGTTATTTAATCATATGAGTTAAATAATTAAATTACTTAGTCTATAATCATATGAGTTATTTAAGAGGCATGATATATTTAACTAATTAAATTGAAATAAAACATATTAAATTAATAAAAGGAAGAAAAATAAGAAGCATTTTTAGAAGCAAAAAAGGGAGCAAAACAAGAAGCATTTTTAGAAGCAATAAAGGAAGCAAAATAAGAAGCATTTTTAGAAGCAAAAAGGAAGCAACAATGGAAGCAAAATTAGAAGCAATCTTGGAAGCAAAATTGGAAGCAAAACCGGAAGCAAACATGGAAGCAAAATTGGAAGCAAAATTGGAAGCACAATTGGAAGCAAACTTGGAAGCAAAATTGGAACCAAAATCAGAAGCAAAACTGGAAGCAAAACTGGAAGCCTAATTGGGCGCTAATTTAGGCACTATTTCTGAAGCTATTTCTCGGCATTATTTTATGCGTAAACAAAGGTGCTATTTTCGGCACTATTTCCCGACATTATTAACGGGGGTGTTGTAATTTTCCTGCACTAATTTTGGTGTTACTTCTGGCGCAAAATTTAGCGTAAAATTCAACACCGAGATGATCATCCCTATTTACGTTTAGTTTAGCGCCGACTAGCTCGCCTAATTCGTGGACTAAAATAAATTGAAATCCAGTGCTATTTTAGGCACTATTTGCCTATTCTGTTGTAGTGATACTACACCACAGGTTTGTCCTTAACCCCACAAGGCTAAGTACATAGTCTAACAAATGGGAAGGGGATTTGGTGCAACCCATACTATACCGCAGGTCCATCCACCATCCCAAGGGTTTCCCCAAGTAGTGAACCTACCATAACCCAGTGGATTCTGAATTTAATCATCTATAGGCCATCAATGACAAGTCTGTCCACCCAAGAAGTAGCTCCAGACATATACCACCTTGTGACCTTAGTGATATTGTTATCTATCTTCTTCACAATTCTGGGTAACACTTGACATCGGTGACTTCTGTGCTTATTAGTGACAGCCAATGAACCCTCTCAATACATGGTTAGCGGGTGCTGGCAAGAAGTTGAGTCCACTTTTTGGCCATTTAGTGGAAGTGTTTTCCTCGATTTTAAGAATTCAACACATTTGACCTTAAAATTTGAAACACTTAGAGATGGAATCTTGAAAAAAGTCACTGATTATAAAATGTAGTACTCAGAGTCTAGTTTCCAAATATGTAATTTATTTCAATACCTAGATGACACAAATTGATTTTCAGTAGGCATTTCTAAAAATCACTGTTTAAAAGTCACTTTTTTTTACCATACCATGCACATGTACGCCATCCTTATTTTGAACTAAATAATCATATTTTTCTAAATCCTTTTGGGAAAAGATTTGTAACTTATTGAAGCACGCTTTCCATATTTTTTTGTAATTTTATTGAATTTTTTGTTAATTTTTGCCAGCTATATTTGGTGTTTTGAAAAATCGCTGTGCGTCATGCATAAGATGACCTAAACTTATCATTTTGAATTTTTTAAATTGAAAAGAATTTTTCTAGTACACTTTCGTATTAACTTATTTTTCAAGCAAATTATGTTTAATAAAAAGTTATTAAAATATTAAAACCTAATAATCTGGGCAAGTTTATGGACTTGTTTCATAAAAAATAATTGAAAAATAGAAAAAAAAAATCCAATTGTAAAAACAATTATATATTTAGAATCTACACTTCTCATCTATAATGGGTTTTAATTTCATAAATTTTTTTGCAAAGAATGTCTTCAAACATATGCCCAAAGTCACTATTTTCTTGTGACATTGCTAGGACCTTCAACTTGCAAGTCAAACTAGGTCCAAATCTTAGGTTCGGGTCCCCAAGCATTTTCCCGAACCGAATAACAAAGGAAAAACCCAACCAAAAATTGAAATTTTAGAAAACGAGATCTCGTTCTATCGTTTCATAAAAAGAAGAATTTTTTAATGATTTTAAGAAATGGGATCCCATTTCTTAAAATCATTAAAAAATATATTTTTAATGTTGTTTTGAAACTGGATCCCATTTTAAAAATGGTCCTTGGTCTTGTTTTTGGCTCGAGGTCCCGAACCTAAATGAGATCTTGTGTTATTGAAGCCGGTTTTGAGTTTTTTTCTAAGGAAAAAACTTCCATGTTTCATGGACTCATCTTCTTATTTACCTTAGCCCTAGATTACCATTACCCGCACGGATGGGTACCTACCCGTGCAATAGTTATGGTCGTATCATAACCAGGGTAGCTTACTACCTTCACCTCTGTGAACCAGGTGAATGTTGACTAATCCCTAGCAGTAGCCCATACATCAATCATTGGAACAGTCCAATGACTACTTGTCCCTGCTCAAATATTCCAAAGGTTCACTCTTGGGCGGGTCATATATAATATGAATTACAAACACAATCAACAGATGCATGTGCCTATACATAAGGACCTCTAGATATGGAGTTGAATTACAAAGATAGATAAGAGAAACATGGAACCAACACAAGATGGATTTTACCCAACATATACATATAATCAAATACCCATTATAAAGTAGTTAAATCCCTTACTTCATTCTATTTAATAGAAGCCTAGATTGTGTATTAAATATAAGTTATTAACTTCCCTTATCTTCTTCATACCCATTCAATATCCATTTTAGTATCAAATTGAAGCTTACGAAGGAGGAAAGGTCAAACCATGTAGGAACAATCCCAACATTTGGGAGTTATCCCCCCCAAAACCCTTCCCCTATGGACTTGAGGTCACAAAGTCATCCTTCACCCAAGGACCGCCTATGTTTTTGCTTCCAAATGAATCAAAGTCACACACATTTCTCCTTACAAAGTCTTTTAAGGATACCTGCGCACGAGTTCCCATATCCAAGGTTCCATTAATTACTATTTTTTACTCTTGAAAATTTTTCTTAAAATGATTCAACAATTAATAAGGCTTAATGACGGCGGCGCGTGACCATCAATGGCGTCAGGTCTGGCGGCGGTCTCGTAAAATCCGTGCCAGGGAAATCCTGATAAAAAATAATGTTATCTGAAAGTATTATTTCAAAATATGTAAGAATAAATCCATAGAAAATTGAATAGAAGCCTCTAAATTCATAGGTTTTTTAAATCTATTTGGTGAAATGAAATTTCAAATTTAATTCAGTACTTAAATTTTAGGAAAAAAAGAAAGTAGGTGCTCGTCTACACCCTAAACCCAATAAAATGATAATATTTTTAATAAGATTTTATAAATGAAGAGAATCATGTCCCTGCTGTGATGCATATTTTTTTAATTTTTTCCATGTAAATATTTAATTATAATTTCTTTTGTTACAAAACTTTGCAAAAAATATAAAACTGAGGTCTAACTCACCTTAACTTGGTCAAAATTTCAAAATTCACTTTTTAACTCATAGTATGGAAGTATAGAATTCCATGGGTTGTTGTTTTCGTATTCAAAAAATGTGATACCGTTTGAAAGCTATAGATGTTTTTCAATAATCCTATCAATCAATACTTTAGTCGTAATCCAAATAGAAAATGAATAATAATTATTTATTAAATTCAAAGTAAAACATAATTTATATTGGTGGAAAGTTGAGAATCTCTTTTAAAAACCCTTTTTTTCATCAATTTTGGGTAAAAAAAGGTCATCGGCCACATACCCTACACAAACCCATCATATTGCCACTTTTTTAGCCCATCATGATCCTGCACATACCCACAAGCAAGGAATTCCAATACCATTCCCAAGTCAACAAATCTATACTATGACACTTCCATCCAAGGACATCAACACCTCTAATTAGAGCTCACCGCCAATGTTAATTTCTAATTCAAAGTGAGCATCCCAAAACCCTTATAATTATCTATCAAGGATATTATACAACATTTTATCCTTGGGTAATAGTTTATAATATAGGGTTTTATTTAAGATTAGAATGTAATCTAGTGATCTTAGAGATCAAAAGTGTATTGGTTCTTGATATCTTGAACCATTATATTAAACTAATGGAAAGACCCCGTAAACATTCATATATGAAGATAACATAGTAGAATAATTATCTCTCTTAGGATGGATTCACTAATAGTAAGAGTGGTAATACTCAACATCCATTCACAATGAGACAATTATGTGAAGCCCCAATATGGCTCCAAATTGTTATTCAATTAATGTGATTAAGCATCATGATCTTGTTAATTTTTGAAATCAATAGTCATTAGGAAGTACCTTACAAAAAAATTATGTTACTTTGAGAGATAAAACACAATACTTATAAACTTGTTCTAAATAGAGTTGTTATGCAAATCAACTATAGATGGTTGGCAACAATTTATTTACAAGATCATTAGATGATGATGTACACTCAATAATATTGATACTAGCAATATTATTCTTAACATTTTGATTCATTTCATTCCATAATGCAATGTACCATATTCTTATAATATTCTAGTTCATAACCAAGTGGTAGTTTATTCACACTTTTCATTTAATCTAAATCTTTTCTTAATGGTCATTAGTAAGGCATCGAGAGATGTTGCATAGGATTTATCTCATAACTCACAAAAGGAGAAATCATTTTATTCACTAATTACCTTCAATAAGAATAATAATACTATTATCTTATGATTTTATTTATTGTATGGTACAATTCAATATTCCTTGTATCTCATGATTATGTCCCACTAAATAGGGTTTAGTAACATTCGACTTCATGTTTGGTTTTTTCGTGCATCATAATTTTCCTATTAGACACCAATTGATGGCTAATCATGCATAGTTTAAATCAATATAGTGCCAATATTTAACCCAAGGCAATTAAATTAAACCCAAGATGTGGGTATGTACAGGATCATGATGGGCCAAAAAGTGGCAATATGATGGGTTTGTGGTTGGCGACTATTTTTTTACCCAAAATTGATGAAATGAAAAAGGTTTTTAAAGAAGATTCTCAACTTTCCATCGATATAAATTATTCTTTACTTTGAATTAAATAAGTAATTATTATTCATTTTCTATTCAAATTACGACTAAAGTCCTGATTGATAGGTCGATTGAAAAAAATCTATAGTTTTCAAACGGTATCACATTTTTCTTAATCAAAAATGTAAGTTACATCCTATGCTTCGTATCATAGGATTAAAAATGGAAAATGAATTTCTGGCGAAGTTTTAAACGGTTAAGGTGGCTCTTAATACAGTTTTTTTTTTAAGTTGTAATAAAATCATAATTAATTATTTACTTGGAAAAAAATTATAAAAATGCATCACATCCGGCATGAGTCCTCTACTTATATCTAAAATCTTATACATTATCATTTTATTGTGGTTTGGGTGGTCGTATTGTAAACACCTACTTCTTATTTTTTCCGGAATTTAAGTACCATTGCATTGAAATTTCACCTTCACCCAAATAGATTTTTTAAAACAGTAGTTTAGAAACTACATTCAATTTTGCTATAGATTCTATACTTACATATTTTTGAAATAATATAGATAACTTATTCAAATTTATACGTCAAGTTGCCTAACTCTGATTTTTTTGAATTTTTTGCTACTTAAGGGCCTATTTTTTCCATGATGATCTTGCACACACCCATGTATCCAAGGTAAGATACATTCATGTGACAGTTATCCATTAAATGTACAAGTTAGGACAAATAAGGGGTCAACAAGTTCTTTATAATACCTCTACACCTTTCTCCTAGGGAGGAAAGGCTATAATAGGTTTCAAGGATATAATGGCCTTAAAGACAAAAGTCCAAGTTGTCACACTTAGATGGTATGCACTATTACATCTAATATTTTCCAAACTTGAAAGGTTCATTAGACATAAATATTCCAACATAGGAGTACAAAAATCTTTTTGAGTTCCCCTCAAGGGGTGAAGCACTATGTTTATTAGTGCGACACATATGATAATTATTATATAATTCTATATTGAGGCTAATAAGATAATGGGTGGTATATAATATTAAGATCAACTTACATTAATACCCACTTCATGACCCATCTTATCTTGAGTAAAGGTCAACTTTTAATGTTACCCAATTTCATACAGATAATTACTACTATTGTTTTTGATAAAGGGGTAAAACGGGTTTTACAGGGACCCAAAACCACAAAGTTTACAATTAAAAGGAGAGGACGCAAAAGTCCAACCAAAAAAACCAGCTGCCCAAAAGAAGAGAGAAAGACCCAGCAGCAGCCACGCAAAGCAGACTAGAAAGGTCAAACCAAAAGAAACAACAAAGTAAACAAAAAAACTCCAGCCATTAACTCAGAGTTTTGAGGATAGACTTTGTTTCCTCCTCCAAGTTTTGCATATCATCGACACCCTTTTTAAAAATTTGAATCATCTTCTGAGTAGGGGGGGCCTTACGCTTCAGATTGGCTCTGGTTCTTTTGGAAATTCCAGCATCCGTATCCTGGCTTTTGTCCTCATTTTCCTCTAGATCCACCACCAGAGACCCCTGTTGGGCTTTATCTAACTTTTCTGTCATCGTGTTAATGATAATGGCGTTGTGTCTGGCCATTCGGTTATTTTGCTCAGAAACAATTTTGATGGTGTTCCTAATACTCTCAACCTTGGAGTCAAGATTTATGTTACTGTGAACATGAGCACCACTATCCACTTCTTTCTTTTCAATCTCTACAATCTTAGCACCCATCTCTTCCATCTTGCTTTGAAGGGCCCAATTTTTTATCTTCAACTCATTAATTTCGATGAAGGTCCATTCCAAGAGTTTGAAATGGGACTCGGAGTTGGTTTTGGCAAGGTTTAGAACATCCAAAGGGGGATCCTTATCAGTGTTTAGACCAGTTTTCTCAGGGTTAGGGGTAACAGGGGAATCATCTTTAGCATGTCTATCTGGCAGGGTTTCATCACAATACTCGGTTTTGTTGGCATCAGACTCCTCCGAGTCAGAGGAATCTTTAGAGTAGGAAATAAGGTTTTTGGCCTGGGGCTTCTTATCAACAGAATTACGGGAGGGGCTGACAAGCTCAAGCTCAACACGGGCTTTTCCAGAAAGGGGGGTAGGGTTTTTGGTCCCAGAAGGGACAACGTGCGAGCTAAGGGCATTTCTTGCTGGACTAGAGTTAGGCAGAAACTCTGAGCCACTGGGCTCAGTGTCATCACTCTTAGAATCAGGGATAGTTTCCAGAGTAGCAGGGACAAGCATTTTTTGGTAATGTTCAACAATCAATCTTATCAACCCAGTATGTAGGATAGGGAATCTTCTAGGGTTTTTCTTGTTATTGTCCAAACTTTTCTTCAAGGTACAAAAAAGATAATAGGGGATAGAAACCATAACCTTATAGCGAAAGTGGTTGAGAAGAGAAAAGTGGTAGCCATAAACTCTGGTGAAACGCTCGTCCACTGTAATGTACTCCATGATGACCCGCATAACCTTTCTCCATATGGTCTTTATGGTATCAGCTTCGAAGTAGCTGTTAGCAATTTTAATCAGACTCTGCCTTTCTTTATCTTTTATAGGAAATTTGATCACGGCTTCATCAGAAAAATCCCTATCCTTGAAGAACTTCTTCCCTTCAGTGGACAAGCCCATAACATTAGTAATTATATTTTCATTGAGCTCCACATTCCTTCCAAACAGGGTCAAGTTTCCATCATTCCAATTTTTAACAAAGAGGTCTGTAGCCTCCTAATTAGAGCCATGGAGCTTCTCCAGGAAAGGGATCAAACCTCCACTTTTTACTTTGTTCCAAGCCTTGGCATTTTTCGTGTGCGTATCATAGTTGTCCGACTCAATTCTCTTTCTGTCTCCTCCCATTTCTATCGACACAGTGAGGTTGAAACAGGCAAGGTCTTTACTAAAATTGGCCCTGCCAAATCTAGGAACCCACAAAGCATGCAGAGCTTTCTGGCAGCTTAAACCACTGGGCTCAGTCCCATACAATCTAATGATTGTGATGTGAAGAATCCAACCTGTCCTCATTAAAGGGATAAAACGTCTCTTTTCCATGTGATTTATCATACTTTAATAGAGTGCAAACATTAGAGTTTAGATCACTAATATTAAGCCAGGTGCACACATCATTACTCCTAACTCCTTCATTAGTGAAAAAATCCACAACAACATTGGCTTCTCTATAAGCATGTGATATTTTTACTTTATCAAATTTAGCCAAAGTCAAGATGGCATCCTCAACCCAAGGTTTAATAGTCCATGAATGGGGAGACTTGCCACAGAGGTAGTCAATTATATTTTTGGAATCTCCTTCAAGCCACAAATTTTTTATGTTAAGACTTTGGGCTAAGTTTATAATGTGGTAAGTGCCAGCAGCCTCTGCCAAATGGTTTGTTTGGGATCCAAGAGGAGAGGTCGTCACATGAATGAAATTGCCAAAGGAATCCCTTATGATTCCACCACAGCCCGCCGCCCCCAGATTTCCTTTAGCAGGGCCATCAAAGTTAGCTTTGAACCAGCCATTTGGCGGAAGAGACCAGCGAACACCCTCTCTGTCCTTCTTGGCTTTCATAGTGGCATTAGGCAGGTCTAGACTTATGTTCCAATCCTTCGCAATAGTAAGGTCATAGGGC
>VDFB02047230.1:41419846-41494625 GCA_007258455.2 Sequoia sempervirens | reverse complement strand
AATTCATTTTTTCCTTTTTTAATCCTATAGAATGCGAAGCATAGAATGTGACTCATGTTTTGGATTGAAAAAATGTGATACCATTTGAAAACTATAGATTTTTTTCAATCGACCTATCAATCAGGACTTTAGTCGTAATTTGAATAGAAAATGAATAATAATTACTTATTTAATTCAAAGTAAAGAATAATTTATATCAACGGAAAGTTGATAATCTTCTTTAAAAACCTTTTTCATTTCATCAATTTTGGGTAAAAAATAGTCGCCAACCACAAACCCATTATATTGCCACTTTTTGGCCCATCATGATCTTGCACATACCCACATCTTGGGTTTAATTTAATTGCCTTGGGTTAAATATTGGCACTATATTGATTTAAACTAATGATTAGCCATCAATTGGTGTCTAATAGGAAAATTATGATGCACGAAAAAACCAAACATGAAGTCGAATGTTACTAAACCCTATTTAGTGGGACGTAATCATGAGATACAAGGAATATTGAATTGTACCATACAATAAATAAAATCATAAGATAATAGTATTATTATTCTTATTGAAGGTAATTAGTGAATAAAATGATTTCTCCTTTTGTGAGTTATGAGATAAATCCTATCCAGCATCTCTTGATGCCTTACTGATGACCATTAAGAAAAGATTTAGATTAAATGAAAAGTGTGAATAAACTACCAAGGTTATGAACTAGAATATTATAAGAATATGGTAGATTGCATTATGGAATGAAATGAATCAAAATGTTAAGAATAATATTGCTAGTATCAATATTATTGAGTGTACATCATCATCTAATGATCTTGTAAATAAATTGTTGCCAACCATCTATAGTCGATTTGCATAACAACTCTATTTAGAACAAGTTTATAAGTATTGTGTTTTATCTCTCAAAGTAACATAATTTTTTTGTAAGGTACTTCCTAATGACTATTGATTTCAAAAATTAAAAAGATCATGATGCTTAATCACATTAATTGAATAACAATTTGGAGCCATATTGGGGCTTCACATAATTGTCTCATTGTGAATGGATGTTGAGTATTACCACTCTTACTATTAGTGAATCCATCCTAAGAGAGATAATTATTCTACTATGTTATCTTCATATATGAATGTTTACGGGGTCTTTCCATTAGTTTAATATAATGGTTCAAGATATCAAGAACCAATACACTTTTGATCTCTAAGATCACTAGATTACATTCTAATCTTAAATAAAACCCTATATTATAAACTATTACCCAAGGATAAAATGTTGTATAATATCCTTGATAGATAATTATAAGGGTTTTGGGATGCTCACTTTGAATTAGAAATTAACATTGGCGGTGAGCTCTAATTAGAGGTGTTGATGTCCTTGGATGGAAGTGTCATAGTATAGATTTGTTGACTTGGGAATGGTATTGGAATTCCTTGCTTGTGGGTATGTGCAGGATCATGATGGGCTAAAAAAGTGGCAATATGATGGGTTTGTGTAGGGTATGTGGCCGATGACCTTTTTTTACCCAAAATTGATGAAAAAAAGGGTTTTTAAAAGAGATTCTCAACTTTCCACCAATATAAATTATGTTTTACTTTGAATTTAATAAATAATTATTATTCATTTTCTATTTGGATTACGACTAAAGTATTGATTGATAGGATTATTGAAAAACATCTATAGCTTTCAAACGGTATCACATTTTTTGAATACGAAACATATACATAAAATTCTATGCTTCACATACTATAGGATTAAAAAAATGAATTTCATGAAATTTTGACCAAGTTAAGGTGGTTAACATCTGAGTTTTTATATTTTTTAAAAAGTTGAAATAAAAATTCATAATTAAATATTTACATGGAAAAAAATTACAAAAAAATATGCATCAAATCGGGACATGATTCCTCTACTTATATCTAAAATCTTATTAAAAAATATTATCATTTTATTGTGGTTAGGGTGGTTAGACAAACACCTATTTCTTTTTTTCCTAAAATTTAAGTACTAGTGCATTGAAATTTCAAATTTTCACCAAATAGATTTTTTTTTAAAAAAAACCTAGCAATTTAAAAACTACATTCAATTTTTTATAGATTCTATTCTTACATATTTTTGAAATAATATAGATAACTTATTCATTTTTTTACATCAAGTTTCCTAACTTTGATTTTTCTGAATTTTTTTGCCACTTAAGGGCCTGTTTTTTCCATGATGATCCTACACATACCCTTGTCATTAAGCACTATTTATTGTTGGGAATCATTTAAAAGAAAAATTTTCAGAGTAAAAAATATTAATTAATGGAACCTTGGATATGGGAACTCGTGCGCAGGTATCCTTAAAAGACTTTGTAAGGAGAAATGTGTGTGACTTTGATTCATTTGGAAGCAAAAACATAGGCGGTCCTTGGGTGAAGGATGACTTTGTGACCTCAAGTCCATAGGGGAAGGGTTTTTGGGGGGATAACTCCCAAATGTTGGGATTGTTCCTACATGGTTTGACCTTTCCTCCTTCGTAAGCTTCAATTTGATACTAAAATGGATATTGAATGGGTATGAAGAAGATAAGGGAATTTAATAACTTATATTTAATACACAATCTAGGCTTCTATTAAATAGAATGAAGTAAGGGATTTAACTACTTTATAATGGGTATTTGATTATATGTATATGTTGGGTAAAATCCATCTTGTGTTGGTTCCATGTTTCTCTTATCTATCTTTGTAATTCAACTCCATATCTAGAGGTCCTTATGTATAGGCACATGCATCTATTGATTGTGTTCGTAATTCATATTATATATGACCCGCCCAAGAGTGAACCTTTGGAATATTTGAGCAGGGACAAGTAGTCATTGGACCGTTCCAATGATTGATGTATGGGCTACTGCTAGGGATTAGTCAACATTCACCTGGTTCACAGAGGTGAAGGTAGCAAGCTACCCTGGTTATGATACAACCATAATTATTGCATGGGTAGGTACCCATCCATGCAGGTAATGGTAATCTAGGGCTAAGGTAAATGCAAGAAGATGAGTCCATGAAACATGGAAGTTTTTTCCTTAAAAAAAAACTCAAAACTGGCTTCAATAACACGAGATCTCATTTAGGTTCGGGACCTCGAGCCAAAAATGAGACCAAGGACCATTTTCAAAATGGGATCGAGTTTCAAAACAACATTAAAAATATATTTTTTAATGATTTGAAGAAACGGGATCCCATTTCTTAAAATCATTAAAAAATTCTTCTTTTTATGAAATGGTAGAACGAGATCTCGTTTTCTAAAATTTCAATTTTTGGTTGGGTTTTTCCTTTGTTTTTCGGTTCGGGAAAATGCTTGGGGACCCGAACCTAAGATTTGGACCTAGTTTGACTTGCAAGTTGAAGGTCCTAGCAATGTCACAAGAAAATAGTGACTTTGGGCATATGTTTGAAGACATTCTTTGCAAAAAAATTTATGAAATTAAAACCCATTCTAATATTTTACAATTGGATTTTTTTTTTCTATTTTTCAATTATTTTTTATGAAACAGGTCCATAGACTTGAATTATTAGGGTTTTTTAATATTTTAATAACTTTTTATTAGCATAATTTCTTGAAAAATAAATTGTACGAAAGCGTACTTTAGACAATTCTTTTCAATTTAAAAAAAAATTCAAAAAATGTTAAGTTTAGGTCATCTTATGCATGACATACATGACGATTTTTCAAAACACCAAATATGGCTAGTAAAAAATTAACAAAAAAAATTCAATAAAAAATTACAAAAAAATATGGAAAGCGTGCTTCAATAAGTTACAAATCTTTTCCCAAAAGGATTTAGAAAAATATGATTATTTAGTTCAAAATAAGGATGGCGTACATGTGCATGGTATGGTATAAAAAAGTGACTTTTAAACAGTGATTTTTAGAAATGCCTACTGAAAATCAATTTGTGTCATCTAGCTATTGAAATAAATTACATATTTGGAAACTAGATTCTGAGTACTACATTTTATAATCAGTGACTTTTTTCAAGATTCCATCTCTAAGTGTTTCAAATTTTAAGGTCAAATGTGTTGAATTCTTAAAATCGGGGAAAACACTTCAACTAAATGGCCAAAAAGTGGACTCAACTTCTTGCCAGCACCCGCTAACCATGTATTGAGAGGGTTCACTGGCTGTCACTGATAAGCACGGAAGTCACCGATGTCAAGTGTTACCCAGGATTGTGAAGAAGATAGATAACAATATCACTAAGGTCACAAGGTGGTATATGTCTGGAGCTACTTCTTGGGTGGACAGACTTGTCATTGATGGCCTATAGACGATTAAATTCAGAATCCATCGGGTTATGGTAGGTTCACTACTTGGGGAAACCCTTGGGATGGTGGATGGACCTGCGGTATAGTGTGGGTTGCACCAAATCCCCTTCCCATTTGTTAGACTATATACTTAGCCTTGTGGGGTTAAGGACGAACCTGTGGTGTAGTATCACTACAACAGAATAGGCAAATAGTGCCTGAAATAGCACTGGATTTCAATGTATTTCAGTCCACGAATTAGGCGAGCTAGTCGGCGCTAAACTCAACGTAAATAGGGATGATCATCTCGGTGTCGAATTTTACGCTAAATTTTGTGCCAGACGTAACGCCGAAATTAGTGCAGGAAAATTACAACACCCCTGTTAATAGTGTCGGGAAATAGTGCCGAAAATAGCACCTTTGTTTACACATAAAATAGTACCGAGAAATAGCTTCAGAAATAGTGCCTAAATTAGCACCCAATTAGGCTTCTAGTTTTGCTTCCAGCTTTGCTTCCAGTTTGCTTCTGATTTTGGTTCCAATTTTGCTTCCAAGTTTGCTTCCAATTGTGCTTCCAATTTTGCTTCCAATTTTGCTTCCATGTTTTCTTCCGGTTTTGCTTCCAATTTTGCTTCCAAGATTGCTTCTAATTTTGCTTCCATTGTTGCTTCCTTTTTGCTTCTAAAAATGCTTCTTATTTTTCTTCCTTTATTGCTTCTAAAAATGCTTCTTGTTTTGCTCCCTTTTTTGCTTCTAAAAATGCTTCTTATTTTTCTTCCTTTTATTAATTTAATATGTTTTATTTCAATTTAATTAGTTAAATATATCATGCCTCTTAAATAACTCATATGATTATAGACTAAGTAATTTAATTATTTAACTCATATGATTAAATAACAAGATAATTACCCACAAATTTTTTGTATTGCTTGTCAAGATAAAAAATTACATCTATTGTTCAGTGTCATTACCCACCAAAATTCCACAACAAATGACAAAAACTAGAGGCACCTTAATGTGTAGAGTAAAACATTAAACAAACTCCGTAACTGTTTACCAATAAAATTCTTACAAAAAAAACCACCATTAGCAGTGTTCAAAGTTACACGCTTTAATACAACAAAATCAGACATAGACAAACACGACCAATCTTAACGAGCTCCACCTAAACCCTACGGACGCTTGGCTATCTCCTTCAAAGGATTCTTCTTCCATTGCTTCCCTGACTTCTTCTAGGATTTTCCATCCCAGTGTTCAATGAAGAGTTTGAGTGCTTTCCATCCCAAACGCGCTTCCTCACAGCAAAGAGCTTTGTATTTTCCTTCAGGCCAATGAATAAAGGGTTTGAGCCTCGATCTCCCATAGAGCTCCTCAATTTCATCATCTACTAGTCCTTCAAAATATTCTAAACCTACACCTAAAACCACCCATTCGAGAATGGACTCCATGCCTACCAAAAAATATTCATGCATAATTTTCTGCATCACCATCCTCACCATTTCCTCTAGTTTACCTAAATTCAAGCCCCACATCACAATTAAGGAGTAAATGTCCATGTTGGTTCGGTATCTGTGTGTCAGAGAGCCAAAATCCTTGCCACAAATCATTTTTGCACACTGCACTAACTGCTCATCGTCAACAAGGAAAATGCCCTCCAGTCATTTTCTGGACGCCTCTCCATAAAATGGGCCCAAGGATCTTCGTGACCGGAAGGTGAAATTGGCTTCCATTTCTCCTGACAACCAGCACCACCACCACCAAAGTTTGTTGCAAAGTTTTTCTTGACCCTTTCCAAATGCAATTAACACATCTTAAGTGAGGGCTTGAATTTAACACCATCTTGGATTGCCTGCCACCCCTGCCTTCGCTTGTCATGTCAAACCTACTTCACTTACTTCGCCACCTTGTTCATTTAAGGCATTGTTCGCTAACTTAACACCTCTAAAATCCTCCAACCTAAATTCCCCCATTTCACCAAAATTTAAAGCCCGTTTAGATAAAACATCTGCTTCCACATTACCACCACTTTTAATGTGGCTCGCCATAAAACTTTCAATTACATTCTGGAGGTGCCAAGCATTAATTTTACCTTTCATCACCACCTGAATTATTATTGTAACGTGATCATCATCTATAATTAAAACAAGTGAGTCAAATATCTATAATTAAATTGAATTTGACAACATCCATCCTGAGCAATAAATTAAAATCATCATATGTAATAAATATCCATCCAAAAATCATCGACCACTTTTAATATATATAAATTGACAAGTCAATATTGATAAGATCATCATATATAAATAAAACAAGTGAAAGTTAAATATGCCAGTACATCAAAAACATGTCAAAATGATACATCCAGCAGTCGACATAAGTGAAAATGATACATGTACAAATGATATAAAAAAAATTGATAAATTATGTAACTCAAACTGATACAAGTCAAGATGATACATGTCAATATGATACAACTCAATAACATAGTACCATAGGTCATGAAAATGATACATATGATGTAATCATGAAAAGAGTCGTCATAACTGTATATCAACAATGATCCATGATGCAGTCTATATGATCATGAATGCCATTGGTTACTATCACCAACTGTCTCATCATCATCATCACCATCGTGATCATCATCATCATTGTCACTGTCATCATCATCGTCATCATCATTGTCATCGGCCTCGGTGTCTTCCGCATCTGTGTCATCATCATCCTCTACCATGTGATCTGTATAGGCAGAACCAATATTTTGTGGATCTATATCATGTTGAGGATCATCTTGATCTTCTAGAAGACCTTTTTTATACAAAAGAAAAATATTTAGAATGAAAAGTTATTATTTATTTCATACAATAATTTATTTTTCTATTATATATCTAATATTACAGCATATGAGATGAAACCATAATCATATTACATCATATCAAAGTGGACATACCATAATAAAATTTCAAATTCCCTAGCTAATACTTGAGATTGAGATTGTTAACCTTGAGAGAGTATGACTTGGGCAAAAGGCATTTGATATGGCTATTATTTTCAAAGACTTCAAGCGGGACGTACTCTACATTGACACCATTCCTCAATCTTCACTTGATGGCATCAAGGAATGGTTGAACTCCATGGATATAAAGTATTATGAAAGCAAAATGAACTTGAATTGGTGGCCAATTTTGAATAGTATTACTGATGATCCAGATAATTTTTTTGAAGATGGTGGTAGGGAATGTTGGTATGTGGCGACTGATCATGCTATACTGTATAGCCCATGGTATACTGTACACCTCAGCCCCTTGTCCTTGCCAGGGTCCGGGGTCGGGCCAGGCCCTGAGAGGGGGGTTCGGGGGCAACAGCCCCCGAGAAAAATTTTCTTCCTACTTTTTCGCGTGATCATCGAAAAAGGGAAAAAAATCAATGGAAAAAGAAAAATCCGATTTTGTAGAACCCAAAAATCTGGAAGCTTCTAAGCTTGTTAAAAAGGGGTTCATATGGGTATTTCAGTATGATGAAAAACACGATTATTCGCAAGATTGTAACAAGTTTTTCACTAGATAATAAAAGTATTGGATGGCTGTGGTTTGGTGGATGTAGCCCAGATTGGGTGAACCACGTTAAATTCTTTGTGTTATGATTTATTCTGTGCATGTTTTAGTTTCTCTGTTTTGTTTATTAAATCTGCATTTAATTGTTAGATCTGCCATCTCTAACCCTAACAGGGAATTTTTGAATATGGAAGCCAGTGATTCTGATTGTGATGATTCAGAAGAGTCGGATCAAGGTTATGAACCCTCTAATGTAGAAGAGGAATCATAATCAAATTTCATGTAGCCACCATCAAGAGTGTTACAAGCCAACAAGATGGAGGGAATTCTTATATAAGGATAATTTTCAATGTTGCAGGTACCGGATTTAAGCCAACTACAATGGCAACATTGAAATTCCATAGTAGTATTTATGTAAGGAAATTTCCTTTAGATGAAACAATTCAAAGAACATCAACCATGTGGTATAGATGATTAAATCCCAGAGATGATCTGTAGCAATGAAAGAGTCTAAAATGGTAGAAAGAGCTACATTGGTGACTCAGGAGAAACTTCAGCTTTCAAAAACAAAGCCAATTAGGCTAGCAGACGTGTGGATCAGGCCAACATTTGGTGGAAGAGGAAGAAAGATGACTGGAACTCTAGAGGCCCACCATACTAGATTTCAGTATTCAACCATGAGAGAAGAAGAGAGAGTTGATATCATGTATCAAAACATTAAGCATGCATTCTTCCAGCTAGTAGAGAAGGAGATGATTACTTTGCTTCATTTTCATTTGCATAACCATATCATGGCATGGGAACCAAGAAGACCAAAGATGTCCAATTTTATGTGGAGGTAATGGATGTGGTCCAAACTTTAGGAGGGGAAAGAAGGTCAATGTATGATCCTGATGAAATTGAGGAAGAACAACAAGAGAGGGACAGGAAAAATAAAATCAATATAGAGTTTCAAGGATTTGTCAAAGCGAGTAAGAGAGCTTATATGGGAGCAACCTCATATAAAATATTTTGAACTAGAATTTGATATACCATTTAGAGAGCTTGGTTTTCATGGAGTTCCTTTCAAAGCCTCTACTTTTATTGTTCCTATGGTAAACTGTTTGGTAGAGTTGGTGGAATTACCTTTCTTAGTAATCGCTATTAGTGAGATTGAGATTGTTAACCTTGAGAGAGTAGGACTTGGGAAAAAGGATTTTGATATGGCTATTGTTTTCAAATACTTCAAGTGGGATGTACTCTGCATGTACGCCATTCCTCAATCTTCGCTTGATGGCATCAAGGGATGGCTGAACTCCATGGATATAAAGTATTATGAAAGCAGAATGATCTTGAACTAGCGGCCAATTTTGAAGAGTATTACTGATGATCCAGATAAATTTATTGAAGATGTTGGATGGTAATTTTTGAATATGGAAGCTAATGATTCTAATTTTGATAATTCAGAAGAGTCAAATCAAGGATATGAAACCTCTGATGTAGAAGAGGAATCAAAATCAGATGAGGAAGGTTCAAAAGATGAATCTCTTGTGGAGTCAGAGGAGGACAAAGAAGAAGAAGAAGATTCTGAAGAGGAGGAAGTTAAAACATGGGATGCATTAGAAGTTGAAGCCAGAAATTCATGTAAGGAGAAAGGAGACGAGTCTCACAGTGAAGAGGAAAGGTGGCAACGAAAGGTAAAAGCTACAAGGAAGTCTCAGGCACCTGATATTAGAAATTCAAGAGGAATTCCTGCCAAGAGGCATAAAGTCAAATGAATTAATTTCATCTACATCCTTCTACTATTTATTCATGCACATAAATGGTCATCTTGTAATCATAAGATTTGAGCTCTATTTACTCATCCTATGCATCAATAAAGAACTCAACACAAGAGATGCAAATTGACATATTAACACAACAATATCCAACTAAGTTATTGAAACTCAACTATTGATACCTTGTTCTCCATCCAAATTACAAAATCATTCCACTTTTTGTTTTGTAAGATACTCTTTTCAAATTGCTTTGGATGACATCCATATTTCTCCTCCTATCAAAACATGGCACATGGACTAGTTAAAATAATTAATATGCAATCATTTACTTTTTCCAACAAAATAAAAAATAAAATCATTTAACATATTAAATATACTTACAATTGTATAGATCAAGGCCTGTAAACCTTTATGGTCATTGCGGTGCATGGCACAAATTTTCTCAAGCCTAGCCTTGGAGGTCTTGTCCTGAAACATATACTAATTCAATTTAACTATGCACAAATAAAATTTAAATATCATTTAATAAATTTGATATAATCTTATGAGAAAATTCAAATACCTATGTACTCTCCTCACTGAACTTCCTCTGTGCATTGGACTTCTCATAATCTTTTACAAGATCTCTCCATACTTTCACACTTACACCCATTGGCCTTTTTTTCTACCTTAGCTCAAGAGGGATTTTTTTTATCTTCTTTGTTTGGTTGCACCGAAATCTCTTGCAGTTTTGAGACATTCATAGATTTATCTTCTTTACAAACCAACCTATGCCAAAATCAATCTCCATGTCATGGATAACTTCTTTTTTCAGGTGAATGGGTATCTTTGAGAATGGAAAATTTAGATGGTCTTTGAACCGTTGAAGGCATGATTCCTTCAACCTATTCACAAATGTTTTCCCAACATCCATCATTTGGACTTCCCTTGAAACCACCTCATATTCTATCTTTGTATTGTAGCTACCAATGCAAGATTGATAACATGGTGTGGTGGAACTCTTTGTCCCAGGAGTGGATGTCTCTACTCCCTGTTCCACATTCTTAGAGTTTACTATGACTAGTTTCTTCCTGGATCTTCTGCTAGATCCAGGACTAGTTGGGGAATCAATTGATTCCCTTTGACACAATTGATTTTTTTGCAATGTTTGAGGGGCATTAATAGATTTTTTTTCTATGTATCTAACAAGTGTTGTCCAGTCCACATTAACCAATTTTTTCATTACATCTACCCCCAATATGGAAGCCAATTCCTCTTTATCTTTGTCAGTCTCATGTCCCTATATATATATATATATTTAAATTATATTTCTTCTTTTAAATTTAGAAATAAAAAACTAAAAAGTAAAATTCAAAGAAACAATGGTAACATTTACAAATCTATAAATTGGCAATGAATTACCTCATTGTGGCCAGAGTTTGTTGTCAATGTTCACTTCCCTCCATTGCTTGAAATTTTGAGGTGACCTAGGGAAAATTATTTTCATCTAGTATGTAGAGGAAAATGAAGTACACACTGTCAGTATGAAATTTTTCATCCAGTTTGTGGTATGAAAGTTTTGTTTTGTGGGAAAATATGTTCGTTGGGTTTGCTTAGTGTTGATAACCTAGGGCATATGTTCACTCGGTTTGCTTAGTGTTGATAACCTTATCATGAAAACTCTTTCATAATGTAATCTTGCACGAATTTTCCATGGCATTGTTGACTTGGCGTGGGTGGAAAAAACCAAGTTGTTTCTATGTTTATTTTCAGCAGTTGCTCAGCAGTGATCGACCCAATTCCCAGATTTTCCAAGCAGTTCACTATTTCCTTGATACCCAAGTTAGGGAAAGAATACAGAGGCACCTCGCTTCATGCTATAATATTTTGAGCCAAAACTCAAATGGGTAGGGTAAAATTTTTGGTTGGTTTTGTTGGAACTGTTAAATTTTGACATTTTTACATATTGATCATGCTCATGAATTTTCATATTTTTCCCATAAAATCATCTATGTCTGCATTTTTCTCATTCTTGTTCATATCAGGTTGTGATGGTCAAGGGTTTCCCAATTCATATTGTATTTCTTCTTGTATGAGTCTATGTTGCCTATTGGCAAGACTCATTTGATATCACAATGATTGGATTTTACCTACAGGTGGTTTTCGGCATGACATCTTTGTTGTCTCGGCGACAGAGGATATATCGGTGTGAGCCAGGGGTCTTCGGTGAAATGTTTCATCGAATTTATCATGTCTTACCGACCCGCATTTGGAGGATTTTATTTGGAAAGAGCTTAAAGCTTCGGTGAAAGGTCATAGAGAAAAGGTTTATGTCTCACCGACCATATGCACATGGAGGATTATCGATAAAACTAATGGCTATTGTTGTAATGTCTTGGCGAGACCTTGTTGTCTTACTGACCGGCAACGAAGGGGTGCTTTTCGATGAGAGATTTTATTCGTTATAATATCTTGGCAAAGTCTTCTTGTTTTGCCGACCGACGGTGGAAGGGAACATATCGACAAGAGTTAATAACATTCAGAGTGAACTCTCAGCGACTACTTTGGGTCTCGTCGATAAAGCATGAAGGGTCTCTATCGGTGAGAGGGTTGAATTCTCTTGGCGATCTAAGGAGGGCTCGGGGTGACTTTCGGTAAAACAAAGTGTATTCTAGGTATTGTCTCCCTGACGGTGATAAGTCACAGTGACACACAAGATGAATAAAGGGCTTTCAGTATGACTCGATGGACTCTTTGGGACCTTTCCCCGATTTTGTATTGTCTTGGCGAAGGAAAATGAGTGGACTCTGTTGGTGAGAAAGTTGAATTGTCTCGGCGACCCGAACGTATCATGTGGCTTTTCGGTGAAAAATAATGCGGTCTATGAGATGTCTCTCCGATATTGAAGGGGTCACGACGAAAGAAAATAAGGAAAAGGAAACGCTGCTTAGTAAGAAATTCCTTGTGTCTCAGCGAATGGAGAGCACTTAAAGAAATACATATCAATATAACATTTTGTAATCTATGAGATATCTCACCGACATCATAGAGTCAGGGCGAAACACAATGGGCGTAGGATGATAGCGATATTGTTGCCTTCGGCATACTCACAAGGACATTACAACGAATGATTAACAAAGAATTGAGCACTGTGGCTGACATGTGAGTTCCTAAATTACTGTTGCAGACCGACATGAATATGCCCGATTGTAATGGTTGGTCGATATGGATTTTGGCCGACATGGATTTCAAAGTGTTGTATTTTCAAATGCTGGTGTATAAATATGCACTTCCAATTGTACATCAGATATGAGATATTAATATCATATTTTGGAATATATACAGTAGATTAGGAATGGATATAGTAGAATAAAATTCTCTTCTAGAGACTATGTTGCATGTTTTCAAATGGCGATTTCAATGAAAGTCAGTTGATGTGGCAGGTTATTTCTGGTGTCAATTATCTATTGAGTTTATTGAAAAACATTGCTAAGCTGTCTCCAAGTTGATTCTTTCTGGTTGTTTAAATTGATATAACAAGTTTATTTTCAGTTTATCAGTGCACATTTGTTGTATCTATGTGGTTAATTAACTGGTTCTCTCAAGAAGAGATTAAATCCTTTTGGTTGATCACAGTAATCAGGGAGATTCATCTGGATTATTAAAGTAGAGCTTAGTAGTCACAATCTTGCATGTTTATACAAGTATAAACATAACATATGCCAGCAATTTGAGTTTCTGCCAGAATAAGTTGCCCATTTTTGTTTCATTGGACTCCACATACCCAATAAGGCACTGGTCTCTGCATTTCATCATTTGATTCATTCGGTTTCTTTACATCTATTGATTGAGCATTTTAGGATTTAGATTACAAAATTGCTTTTGCTATTGCTATCAAGTTTGGTTTCATTTGTTCACTATCATCTGCCATTATGGACAAATCATTTTAGAAGGATAATTGTAAGTTAATTTTGCTCAATTCAAATAGGTACACCCGCCTAGGTTTAGCAACACCTGAAGAGTAGAAGGTTAAGGTCTCTTGACCTTGTTTGTTACCTTGAAACGTATCAAGAGATTGGCAGCCTCTTGAGGCATCCCGCCTGCGTTTTTGAGAGATAACAGGTTTCTCAAAGGTTTTACAATTTATAATGATGGGACAATTTAGAGGTTTTCAGGACTGGTTAGGCCACGAACCAGTAAATAATCACAAATTCAAATGCAGTACAAAGAGCAATAAACAATCACAAATTCAAGCAAGAAAAAAAAAATCTAACCTTACCTATGGTGTCACAAACTAAATCGAACTTCTCATAAAAATTCAACTTAAAGGCTGACAATCTGCACAAGTTATTTGAGGAGGAGAAGATCATCAAGATAGCTAGTTTTTTGGTCAAAATTGTAACATGGAAAAGAGTTTGAAGATTCCTTAGCTTTTTGGTTCTCGATCCCTTAGGCCACTTGGTCTCATGGACATCATTAAAATCTTGCATTCATTCATTCATTCATTCATCAGTTGCTAGTAGCACCCTACTCTCTTCCTTCGCGTGACGTTTTTCCCTTTTTTGTCATTTGATTTCTTCCTTCACATGGGAATTTTTCAAAATTTCAATTTTGATTCATTAGTCGCACTTTAGTTGACATTATTTAACACCAACTTTAGCATCAACTTTTGGCCGTTAATGTAATCTGCTTGGGACGTATAAGGTGGTGTCAAGTGCACCTAATTTAGTGCCTATCATTGTTGTATATTGACTATTTTCATTGTTGTGTATCATAGGACCCAATGTTGGAAATAATTCCAACTCCTACCTTGTTTTTGTGACCACCGCTGTCTTGTGGCCTCTTCATCAGCCCAGTGTGGTAGAGCGGTTTTTACACAAGGTGCTTCATCCTTCTCCACAGTAGTGCGGTGAAAGCTTTTGTAGTGGAACGCGAGTCTTCCTTCTATTCCTGGCAGTGTTGTGGTGACTCCTGCAGTCCTGCAAGTCTTCTACCATTGGTGTGTGGTAGTGTGGTGACCACCACTGTCTCACAGCTCCTTCATCAACTTAGTGTGGTAGAGCAGTTTTTACCACAGTCCCACAAGTTGCTTTTTCCTTCTTGACGATAGTGCGGTGAGAGCTTTTGTGGCAAAATTTTTATTCATAGAGGAGGCCATGGAGAGAGGATGTGGATGGCATAGAAATGCTAAATCACTAAGAGGAAAGTGGATGGAAATAGATGAGATAACATAATTTGTAGATAAAATAGAGTTAAAAAGAGAAATCAACCTCAACCAAAGGAGGAAGGTGTTTATGAATTCACAAATGCTACAACGTAGAGGAGATAAAGTCATTTTTTTGTCCATGAGGCCTCTGAGGTCAAACTTATTGGTTGAAAATGCACAAGAATGGTGATTAAATGTGATTCCATCATCAAGGGAAAAGTTTGAAAATTAGGATAACCAAAAAATGATATCAATATGTCAAATATATGACTAAAGTGAGGTTTTTTGTTGGATAGCATATTCATTAAAATGATATAATTGGTGTACTAAACATTATTTACTATGTTGTGTATTATAGGGGCGAGACAAGGCCATGGCAACATATCGTGTCATATCAAATGAGGACACAATGGATGAAGTGGGACATCAGGTACTCAAATTTTGACTTCACTTAGGAAAAAATGATCTAATGGTAGTTTGTGATACGCCCATCTTTTTTCACAGTATTATTGAAATTTATAATGTATTATCCAATCTTGACATAAATTAATCCATGTTGTTGACAATTTTAGATGGAGATTGGAGCAAATGTAGAGCCTAAGCATTCAACTAGCAAAAGAACAAGATATGTATGTGGAAATGGACCTAAAACTATTAAATCATGTAGACGACAGTGGGTGGAAGAGGATATGACAATGGCTACTGCAGACACATCAAATGATTGCACTAAAGAAGAGGTAGGTTAGGACTATAGTACATGGGATGAATACTTTGAGAAAATTGTTGTTTGTGGATGTTTTGTATGTCATGGAAAGAAACAATTCAAACAAGCAATTGTACATAAACATTACATATATGATGAGCTTCCAGTCGGTAGTATGCCTCCTATAATCGATTCAAATCCAATAGGAATTGTGGTGAGGAATTTTCCAATTTGATATAAATAACATGTATACTTCATTTAAACATTGTTTTATATTATTTAAATGACTAGTTTTTTCTTAACGGATACTTGTAGGATAAAGTTCTTGGTTTAAAGTTTCCTAGATCACTGACTTCCATCCTAGAGGGCAATGATCATTTATCAGATGATACATCTAACAAAAATATATGCCAATATACTAGCTCGGAAGATGAGCAATTGACGAAAACAAGTAACAGAACAAGAACTAGTGTGAAGATGCATAATTTGCTTAAAGACAAGGGGAAGGTGGACTACATACCCTATGAGAATGAATGTGATGGAGATGATGAATTTCCCCTGAGTTTGAGATCAATTTACAAAGAGACATTTGATCTTCGACTATATTGTGCTTGGCCTAGTGATCAACAACTACCTAGAGTGTACGAGGTGTTTCAATTTTGGGGATACAACTGCATTATACGACCCTCCAATATTCATGGAGCGAATCTAGGCCTCTTTATTGTCCAAAATGTACATGTGGGATTCAAACATAGAAATAATTTAGAACAAACCACTAGGAGATTAATGCCATATTATGGTCCATAATATTACAGTGGTGAATGGAGAAAGCTAGCAAAATATAAGCCTAGCATGTCAGCATATGGTCTAAATTTGAATATGTATACACATTGTATCCAATTGGAAATGGAAAAGAAATGAATAGAGGCCATCTTATGTATATAGATGGACGTGCATACACACACAAAAATATTGTAGGATTTATAAATAGTAGTAAGGGAAGGGACCCTAATGTAAGACCGAATTGTCAATTTGTTGAGGTTATAAATGATAAAGATGGAGATATGGAAAGAGAGGTTGATAGATTGATAATGGTTGAGGCTATTATGGACCTTACCATTGGGGATGAGTTATTGATTGATTACCCCTTCTTAAAACACACTCTTGCATGAAAGAAGAGGGAAGAACAAGGTCTCCTTAAGGAGGTTCTTAAGGGAAAAAAACCAAAGAATAATAAATGAGTGTCAACTAATGTTTTATAAACTATTTTATCAAAATTGTGTTTTATAGTAATTATCGTATAAAAAAGATAGTCTATAAAATAATGTTCCATTATTCAATTGATGTATATATGTTCATACAATTTATATAATGTCTAATATATGTATGTCGTTCATGTACATGTATTTTTCTATGAAGATGTTTTGGACCCAAAATGGATATTTGTCATACATTATGATCCAAGATTAAGGAATTTATTTGATGATGCATTAGTGGATACTGATAAAAATAATGATGGCCAACAAAATGAGAGAGAGGGATTAGAGAACATCAAAGAAATTGACATCCATGATTATGTTGAAGATGGTTATGTTTAGGCACAAGAAGACAAAATAATCCAGAGTTAGATGATGATATGGAAGACAACAATATGGATGGTATAGAAAATGATGATCCAAATACATTTGGTAACAATATAGATGGTCTACAGTCAAATTTCAATGATGATGAAGATGATGCAGGCAAGATGAGGAGGATGATAAGATTAAATACTTGAAAGAACATATGAACATTGACAATGATACATTGGATGACATTGTAGTAGACAATAATGTTAATGACCAAGATTTCTAAATTTTCAGAATTATTTGCAATCCATGTTTAATAAAGGATGATTCTTATGGCCTAAAATTTGAAATGATTTAGTAATATTATGTTGTACTTGGAAAATTGAAAACCTGTTTTATTCTCCTAGCAAGCTTTTTTATTTTCCATTATAATTCTAGACCAAACAACATGTAATGCCCTGTCATAATAACCCAAGGAATGTTGCAATTGTGTATTAAAGTGTAATTTTTTTTTTTAAAGTATAATTATTAAGTTAATTAGTTGCATACATTCATTAAGTTACGCGACGTTACACTACTTTGAGTTTCCATAGACGACTTTAGTATTTCGCTTTGCACATATTAATTAACATTAACATAAAGATAAACATTGCATTTCATTTGAAACTCCATTCAAGATAACATAAAGTACAATTACATTTACATACATTGCATTTGATAAATATTACAATACTCATCCATTTGATGAGGTAGTTCAATAATAATTACATTTTACAATGTTCACCTCATATACAATTGAGGGATGTTTTCAAATACAAGATTTATAAATTATGCAATAAAGAAAGTACATTTGTTTCCAAGTACGAGCTCTCCATCCATGAAGCTCTCGATGCCATGATCTCAAAATAGGGACCCAACAGAGTAAGGTGCACGTTCCACCCAACCATGTGGTACCCGTAGGTCCACCCCCCGTGCTAGGAGATAGTAATATGGTTACCTAGACATATTCTTCTAACCCTAGACACTAGTACATAACAGACTAATGGTTACATTGCTTCCAGATTCTTTGACAATTGGATGTACTACATACACAAGGTTAACTGTTACTTTAGGTAGAGTGTCATCACAATATTGCAAAGGTTACCCTGGTGTTTCTTCCTAGGTTCCGGCCCCCAACTTGGGTTACCCTGGTAACCTCTTACGAAACCCAACCCCTATTGCATACTATTGCGGAATCAAATGTCTCTTGAAGAAACAAGACATCGATTTTCCATTCCAGGCATAATCATCTTGTTAAGAGTTTTAATCTAACTACTGTGTTATTTAGTTATCACTGACTTACTAACTCTTTGTAAGTTACCCTGACACCACTTTGTGTGTCGGCCCTTACAAAAAGCCACTCCCCTAAACATAACAAGGATATACTAAGTTTTCCTGACTAGGGTTTACAAAGTGCACAAAGTTCATCACATAATAACAAATGACCCTCAACGATCATTAAAACTTTTATCATAAACCAGGTAACAAAACACCATATTTCAACACATGCACAACCCAAGTCAACTCGAGAAATACATTTGAACAACAATACACCCTTACTATACAAATCATTCTGGAAGACTTATACGACTATAACTTTCCCAATTTGCCCAAAAAGAACACAAATAAAAGCAAATCAAGAAAAGTAAATGTCTACTATTCGGATTTACTAAATCCAGACAAACAATAATATAAGCACGAAATTAATCAACTAAAACATAATTTCGTTCATGCATTTTAAAAATCTTCTTTCTTAATGCATATAAAAGAAAATATCTATTTCTAATCTTCTTATACTTAACAACAATATTCAATACATTTAAATAAATTTACACAATCAAATCATTATTTAAATAATTATCTAAATGTAAATATATATATACTTACACCCCATTTACCTATAATGCACTAATCCACATTAATATATTAATCAAAATATGTATTTAAAACACTTTTAATCATACACATATATATATAATATATAGTATAATTAATATACATCATATATAAATTATATTTAAAAATTACAAATGTAAATCTAAAAGTAAATTTAATATTAATTAAAATGAAACTAATTTTAAGTTTCATATAAAATAAATTTATTAAGGCAGGGGTCGGCGCTTTACATAGCCGAACCCCAAATAGGGGCGCGGCTGTGCAGGCAGGGCCAACGCTGCCTATGAAGGCAGCGCTGGGCGCTGCCCTCACAGCCGACTCCCCTTTGGGGAAGGGCTGTGGGGGTAGCCCCCCCTGCGCATCCCCTCTTAACATTTTTTTTAAAAGAAAATTGAAATTTACGTGATTTTCTAATTATCGCGTACGGATTTTGATTTCTTTTAGATTAAATTTGAAGAACAGTATTCGAAATATAGTTCATATTTATATATATATATATATTTTATATGCATATATGTATATATAAAATCTATATACATATATATATATATATATATATATATATATATATATATAATTAAAAACACAATTTACACAATAAATAAATTACTGAAATTAGATAATTTCTTTCAATTGAAATTTTCTACAAAAAATTAAGAAATTTGTTAATAAACACTTTTTATTTCATATAATTTCAATTCAATTACAGATCTCCAAAATGATCTCCCATTTAACAGATAAATTTTAACATGAAACCTTCAATGGTTTTGTAAATTTCATCTGTAAGTTTTCCTACTGTTTAAAATAAATCTCTGTTTGCCCCTATTTATTTCTCTATAAATTTCTTGTTTTCACAATTTTCACAGAGATTTAAAAATTTAACAGCAGAGAATTTCTTTTCTTTCACATCTAAAATACTTCATAGATCTTTCCTACTATTTAAATAATTTTTTTACAAAATTCCCGAGAAGAACACAGGAAATACTAAACTAATATTTTCTCAATCATTCTTTTTCAAAAGAAATCAAATTATACAAAGAAAAATACCTATAGCTTGAGATTTGACTGTAGAAAAGAGAACCTCTATTGCCCGTAGCACATAGTCCTCCAAAGCTTCTTCAACCAACACAAAAGAACTTCCCACCAAAGGGATCTTCCACAAATATACAACCAGAAACAAAGAAAGTAACAAATTCTTAAAAATAAATTTTACACAGCAAAAACCTCTTTCATTTCCCGTGAAGAAAACTGATAACCCCACTATATTTCCCAGATCCCAAATATCCTCCGAGAAATTTCTCAACAAACACAATGAATGCAACTTGCACACATGTCGAGGAATACAAAATATCCTCAACCACTTCTCAGCAATCATTTCTTTTCAAATTGCATGCATTTAATTTAATTTACTTAAATTTAACAATTTTCAATGCAAATTTTATTTATTAATAAAGCATGCCATTTTCACAAAAATATTATTTAATTTCAAATAAAACTATTCACACTTAAACAATTTAATTTAATTAATTAATTAATTTAATTAAACAAATTTAATCTTTATGATCAAACCATTTAACCAAACAAACTAATTAATTAATTAAATAACTTGCAAAACTAATTTCTTTAACATTAAAATTTAATTTAAATAACAGTAAATAAAACATAATAAACTATTATTAAAATTAACATTTTTCCTTTCAAACAATTAAACCAAACAGAAAAATACAAGACAACCACGACTCAAACTAAAACTGACAATGTACAGTGACCGGGTTAAAGACTAGACTAGGATGAACCAAACTACTACCTCCCAATCAACGCATCCGTTGAGTCTTGACACGCTCAGACCTGAGTAACCAGGTGGAGTCGGTGTCATGTACCTGCAATCCTGCAACCAAGCAATAACATGCATATATATATAAATAAAGCATTGAACAGACACACCGTGCGAAGAAAATCACAGACATCACAGGGCACTCGCAAGCGAGTGATGCGATTTCGTTCTCCACACCAATACACATCACATCATACTGACGAAATAAATAACTATTAGTCCATCATAAACATACATATAACAATAATCATCTGAAGGAAAACATCTACGCTATATCAAAGCATATCAAAAATCAAATATCGCAGTACAATGTATCATCAAGTCACAAAGTAAATCCACTGTTGCTCAAAACCAGCGAACAAAATATCCAAACAAAGTATCATAGTCTAACAGTGTGAAAACATAACAACAGAAAACATAAGCATAAATGGAGGGGTACTACACAACATTTGCAGGGATGGTCTTTTACACCAATCTTAATTTGTATGAAGTTCGCAAACTTGTTGTCAAGTAGTAAATTCCTTTCATAGACAGGAAATGTAAATGATTCATTTAAGAAAAGATAAGTAGTCTCTTTCTAAGGGTAATCCACATACAAAAAGTTAAAAGCACATAAAAAAACAATTGTACAGTAGAAAATTAGATTCAATTAGTTATGTCTTATTTCGCTTGGACACTTATCTGAACGACATAGGGTATTCACCATACATTTCCCTTGACAAAGAAAACATGTGCTTTCATTTATTTTTACTGTATATCTCATAAGTGAAATTGTTGTTACATAATGATGCACTGAGAAAATAATATATACAAAAAAATGCATAGAAAATGATTGAAATTTAACATGTCACCTTCTATGTTGTGCTGAAAGGAATCAAGATTAACTAGGACAAGAAATTAAAAAAAAAATTGATGATTGTACTTAAAAGTGAATAGGATATGAAAAGTGTGGACAATGATGGTGCTGAAATTGAAAACCCTGATTCTGATGATATTATTGTTTTATGTCATTTGAGATAAAGAGCACATACAATTTTATATACATAGAAAATGAAGATTTGAAACTAGTAAACTACAAATGTAAACACTATAAGATTTTTCTTTAAACAATAATTCACATACTTACAAAAAAGGGTGAAACATTTTTTATTCAAACTCTGTTTGATTTAATAGACATAGCAGTAAAAGAATATTTACAAGTACAAGAATATATACACTATTTCATAGAAAATAAGGAATGTTTCATAGAATATACAAGTACAAGAATATATCATCATCATCATCATATCCTTAATTAATACTTATTGCAATATCCTTAAATTGTTCAATCTTTGGTATGAAATATTGACAAAAAAAATTAGGATTACTTGGATGCTTCTTCCATTCATTTTGTATCAACATATGTTCGTGAAGACACAAAAGTTAATAAAATATTAATGCATGTAACTCACAAATTATTTAAATAAACAATAAAGTTAATAAAACATTAATGCATGTAACTAAAAAATTTAGCAGCTCTACCAACATCCACAATAAATGCTTTACTGTATCAACATATTCATTCACATAAGCACAATATTGAGGCTCAATAATTGATATTCATTCAACTATAA
Organism: Sequoia sempervirens; assembly: GCA_007258455.2. NCBI lineage: Eukaryota > Viridiplantae > Streptophyta > Pinopsida > Cupressales > Cupressaceae > Sequoia > Sequoia sempervirens. The sequence goes on along the minus strand of VDFB02047230.1, from coordinate 41,472,195 downwards.
GAAGAAATAAGTATGGAAAACATAAGAAAAATACAGAATGATAACACAGTCATGGAGAATATCTGATAATAAGATGTTTTCCATTATATTGCTTCAATTGATATATATTAATAACAGAAGTCTTCAAAATGGAAATGATATATGATGATGATAATTTAAAACTAGGCCTTGGTTTCCTATTTATATAGGAAGCAAGAAGCTACAGGCCTTTTACAAAAAGAAATGACCTTTCATAACTACTTCTTTTACTAACTATTTAATTAGCACAATTAAGGAAATAGGAAATAACAAGACTTAAGACATTTTAACATATGGTTCCATTATTCAATGTAGAAGACTTGTGATCATTGATCTACCAAAGTCTTCCTTTCCATGATGAGCATCCAAATGCTCTTGCCTTAGTGTCTTATTCTTCTAAAACCAAATACTTTTCCTCCCACTGATACAGCATAAGATCTGATGGCCACTTATATTCTTGGATCTTTTGCATGTTTGCAAGATGAGTTTGCCATCGACTATCTAGTAATGCCTTTGTATCATTGAAAAACTTTAGGTATCTTGCATCAAGAACAATCAACCCATCCATGATCCGATTTAGCCTAGGAAGACTGGTATCATCATCCTTCGGCTGTATATGAGTTACACACTTATGAACAACCTAACTAAATTCTTTCTTCCACTTATCCAAGTCTTCCAACTAATCACCATCTCTCGCGATTTTAGGTATATACCACTATTTTCCAATATAGAATAAATCCATTCGTGTTACAATTTTTTTATCAAACCCTTGTACATACTGAAATTCATCAATAATCATCTTCACAGTTTGTTCAGTTGGCTTTAATGTTGTGGGTGCATCAGGACTTCTTTGTAGAACTTTGCATAACTTAGCCAAAGTGTGGTGAATAGGCTACCACCTTTTGAACAAAGGATCTAATATAAGCATATGTGTCTTTATTTGATCCATTGCCTATTGAAGTGTTTTATAACTATCATGCACATTCTCCAGTTTATCCATAACTGATTTTATCCTATGCTCAAGAATCTTTTTTATAACTTCACAAATTCATCTTTTAACTTCATCATGGGTTTGATTGTTGGCCTTCTTTACATCATCCACTTCCTTCTCTGGATTTTTTACCTATTCTCCATAAATGTTCTTCAAAATATCCATTGGAACAATGGGAGGCCTATATAACACCATCTCCTTGCTTTGTGAGGGTCCTACTCTTAATTATTCTTTCATTTTGGCATTCTCCATGAACAGTTTATTAACTTCATCATTTAGGAACCCTTGTTCCTTTCCATACTCCAATCTATCTTCTAACCCCTTAACAGTTGCTCGAGTGAACGTGGTTGAATGCATGGTCATTGTGGCTGCCTCCAAAGGGGTGGTATCTTGTATTTTCCTTACCATCATTGCCCATTTCATCCCTTGAATTACATCTAATAATTTTTCCTTCAGTGTATTTTTCTGTTTGATCCATATGGCCAAGGTTTCAATCTTTGGGTTATACCCAATTCTACTCACACCTTCATCGGAGTCAAATTCTGCAACTAGCATTGGATCTTCTTGAGCCCGCACTTGATCAAGCAAAAATATTTTCTTTAATTCCAAGCCAAGTAAAATGAGCATATTTCTCTTCAAGACCATTTCTCTAGCCTTCTGGGGGCTAATGTCAATGTTGTCAACTCTTAATTCCTTAAAATTCTATGCTACCATTTCATTTTTCTCTGATTCTTCAATTCTTGCTTCAGCTGATTCCATCCTCTCTTGAGATTCTTCTATCTTCATCTTCAACAAGAAATCCTTAAACTTAGGAGTCTTAATGAATTCATCATCTTCTATGAATTTCCTGGCTGCAATTTCACTTTCATCTTCATGTACCTCTGTACTCATTTTTTCTACATCACCCATCCTTTCCTCATGTTTATGGACATTGGTCTCAAGGATGGGTTGATCAACTTCAATATCACCTTTCAATGTCTGTAGTACTATAGCCACTTCCTCAATATCACCCACCTCTTTAGTATCCTCATAAGGTACTAACTATTCAATACTTCTTGTCTTCTATCTTTTGGGAGGTAACTGCTCCATGGGAGGCTCAAAGGTTTCACCTAGGGTATGCTATGCAGTTGCACCACTATGATGTTCTTTGAGATATGCTTCCTTCTTTTTGTACAAATCTTCAAATCTACCAATTATCAATTCTATCTTCTTGATGGGGTCCTTTTCCTCAAAAAATTATCCTAGGAAATCCTTAGACCTCTGCTTTGTCTATTCTTCAACCTTCTTCATATATTCCCATTTTTTCCTTCTACTAAATACATCATTATAAGTAATGTAGTTCCTTATGACATCTTATTCAAAATCCAGTTGGTGTGGCACTCCCACTTTGGTAAGAAGATTGTGCCTTATGTTTTTCATATGATTTTTAGGGTCAAAGGCTCTTTCTTTTCCAGATTTCAATGCATATCTTGTCTTCAAATAATACTGTAACTCCTCTAGTGTGTTTGAGCCTACAATGCAATCTTCACACTTGGTTTGGTTTGGCAGGAAAGTGCCTTTCCTCTGCTTGTGCATTACATCTTTCTCCATCCACATCATTTTCCACATAAATTCAAGAAATTCTAATCTAAGGGGCACAAATTTTGGCAATATGTGTGGAGCAACAAGGCATCCATAAACTCTTATTATTGTAACTTCTGGGAGGAAGAACCAATCTCCAAAATTGTGTGTATGACCCTACTCTAGTCTTAAAGCCAAAGGTCTCACTAGTTGCAACATTTTGGTTGAAAATATTGGTATTGCATAGGTAATAACTTGGAGGATTTTGTGTACAAAGTCTTCGTAGAATACAAAAAAGCTTGAATTCTTACACCGACTGTCCCAAATATAGCACCATTTCTAGACAGCTATGGGATTCCCTTTCTCATCTATTGTAGCCAAGTCCATTCTTTTAATCCATTGGTCCCTATTCTGGTACAATATCAGATGACATGGTAGGAAATAGTGTCTAAATGTAATCGGTGATCTATCCTCTATAACTTGGGAGAATTCATCATCTAACGCCTTCTCAAGGTATGAAGCAAAGTCATATTCAATATTAGTTTCAGGATTTTGAATTCTCATGGCCATCATCATTAGGCCTATTGGAATTTTATCTTGAGCATCTATCCCCAACACTTGGCAAAGAGCTAAATATGTATTCACAAAGTAATACTGAAAATATATCACATTAAATGGTTTAGTAGTGGTAGTAGAGATGGGGAATGTTCTGTTACCAATGCCTCTTTTCATACATAGGGTTACCTTATCACTTATATAAGTCCTTTTTAACCTAGCATAATCCTCCTCACTTTTCTATAGGTTTATCTTGGTCAGAGCCTGCTTGTTTAAGCCAAAACACCCAGTGATGGCTTTTCTGGTTACTTCTACCAATACTGTGCCATTTGGAAACCTTATTGTTTTGGTAGCTGAGTGATAGTGTTTGGATAGCAGTTTGATAAATTCTATGTTAACAAACACATTTGGGACAATGAACCTTGCTATATCCAACATCCAATCATTTGACACTAAAATCTCCTTATTTCTCTTATTGTAAAAATACCAAAATAGGTCCCATCCAGATTTGGAAATGAGGGCATCCCTACAACTTTCTGTGGTGTCCACAAGAAACTTCTTATTACTGTCTTTAGTAGACCCTGGAAGTATATCTAATATGGATTGATGGAGTGGTCTCTTCTTTACTTTAGGTTCTTCATCTTTAATTTTAGGCTATCTTTCTTTTACTTCTGATTGTTTTCTTTTAGGAGGCATGTTTCAATTTTCTCTACTATGGCTTCAGATGACAAAACCTTGAAAGATTTTTTATATTAACAAAGCTCTTTCAGAGAGTTTTCGTGCACTTACCCATGTATTTCATGCTTGCAGGACTTCTTCTTCTTGTATCCTTAGCTCCTTCCATGCTACTGCATTGCAATTGAGTGAGATATTGGGAAAACTCACTTATCTTTGGATGGCGCGGTATTCAGTCATATTAGTTTTGGCAACCCTTAATAATTTAATAGCATTTAATTTTGGCAACTGATATGATTTTATGCATTTATTACTATAAATTATAATGATGCCACATTTACCACACTACCGCCTTGCTCAAGGCTTCTTGTTGCAGGGTTGTGATGTATACCGCTCTACCACATATGTTGCTTACCTTCCTGACGGTATAGCGATGTATGCTTTTGATCATTACTTGAAGAGTGTCGATGAGACAATTTTATTTGTCTTACTGATATCTCAATATCTCATCGACATTAGATCTTATATTCCTCTAATGTTGGTTGCCAATGTTGATGAGACAAGTTAATATCTCTTGCCGATATGCCACTGTCTCATCGATATTTTCCTTCGGTGGTATTTCTTTATATATCGGTGTAGCTCTACCATGTCGGGGAGACTTGTGATTATCATTGCAATATAGCAGTGTTCTTCCCTTCTCTTCTATTGTTTACCACACTACCACCTTTCTCAAGGCTTCTTGTTGTGGGGTTGTGGTGTATACCGCTCTACCGCATATGTTGCTCACCTTCCTGGCAATATAGAGGTGTATTCTTTTGATCATTACTTGAAGAGTGTCGATGAGACAATCCTATTTGTCTTACTGATATCTCAATGTCTCATCGATATTACTTCATTATATCCAAGAGTTATGTTTCAATGAGACATATAAATAAGTCTCTTCGACATAGGGGTGTCTAAATTGATGCTAAACCCGAAGCTAAACTCGAAGCTAAAGTCAGAGCTAAAAGAGGTGCTACACTCAAAGCTAATATTGGCACTAAAGATGGCATTACTTAGGGCACTAATTAGGCCTAAATTAGCACCAACTTGTACTAGTCAGTGCAATAAATGCCAAAAATTGTGCCATCCCAATAAATAGGATCGACGTTTTCAAGAAATTGCCAAAAAATACATTAAAATAGTGGGTGGAAGCAAAAAACGGAGCAAAAAGTGGAGCAAATCACAAGGATTTCTTGTAGTGTATGGGATGCATCGAATCCTCTTCCTATTTTTCCAATGGTGTAGAAGACCAATGGAAAGGATAGGACCCATGGTGTAGTGCGTAATGCACCAATATTTTTTTCTATCTAGGATGCAAATTATGGACATGTGTTAGCCATTGTGATGTGTTAATTAGTGATTATGGATGTGATGTATGTTGGGGCTCGTCACTATGTATTTGTGATGTATGTTGGAGCTCGTCACTATGTTTATGTAAAGTATGTTGGAGCTTGTCTATGTATGTGATGTATGTTGGATCTCATCACTATGCATTTGTGATGTATGTTGGAGCTCGTTACTATGTATTCATGACTTATGGAGGAGCTCATCACCATGTATATGTGATGTATGTTAGAGCTTGTCACTATGTATTTGTGATATATGCTAGAGCCAATCACTAATGTAAATGTGATATGTGTATGAGACAATCATTGTGGTATTTGTGATGTACATAAGAGCTAATCATTGTACTTATGTTCTATGTATGATCCCATCACTATTGTACTTGTGAAGTGTATGAGGTAGTCACCTAGTGTATGTGTGATATAGGCTCGGGACATTCATCATGTGTATGATATTTTGGATTATGGTATGATATGCCCCTCATGAATATTGTGAATGTTTGTACACTAATGTTTGGTATGGACCCAACACTTGATGGCAAGTTATTATCAAATTTATTATCATTATATTATAATTATCTAAGTGATATCTTATGCTTAATGAATACTTCATGGGTTAAAGGCGAGATTATGGATCTCATACAAGAATAGAGATTGAACTCCCTCTATCATTGTGGGGCGAACTACGAAGCCTCTGATTTCCCATGAAGGGATATGTAGGAAGGGTCATCATGAACCCTCAAGGCTTAGGTTGTAGGTCTAGGAATGACCCTAGTTGTAGGAGCTTAACACTTCTAAGTGTAAGAATATAAGTTGTGAGGTTGATTTGTTATCATCATGATGAATGAAGAACTTTTGATATTAACACTTCAAATTTAGATGAAGGATGCTTGGCCGGTTAAGTTGGTAGATGGGTGCTAATTGGATTTTAATAAAATTGTTGTGCCTAAGATGGGGATTTTATAGAGCAATATTAGTAGATAGGGGGTCATGGTCATCAACTTTACTCATCGTTAGTTGGATTTGAGCTATAATTAATAGGCTCGCACAACAAGTAAGAGCACCCTTCTCTTTCTAATTTTTAGTAGGTTGTTGAGCACGAATAGTTGAGATAGTTAGCTCAAAGCAAGGGAACTTGTTTGAATTTGGTCAACCAAAAGCACCATGCCCATGAGATAAGTTGGAAAGTGGCTAAAAGGGTTGAGATCATCTATGGTTAGTACAATCATTGGAACCTTGCAGCTAAGTTTCTTGAGACTAGGATGCTAGATATTGTTTGGCAAATTGACCATGACCACACCTGCTCCTATGAGATGAGGAGGAGGAAAGACCTAAGACTCTAAGAATCATTTAAGGATCATTACCTCAATGATCAAGTGGCTCTTGTAAATGCACAACTTCCAATGCAAATTTATGAGCTTACAACTAGATTTGTATAAGCACATAGAGGAAATCAAAGATTTAGTATATAAAAATGTGAACATCAATAGAACAATCTAAAAAGAGAGAAAAATTTCTCTTTTCAAATACTAAATACAATTTTTATCTCGAAGTAATACCAAATTTGGACAAATTTAAATAGGATACACAATCAAGCACCCAACAACACCATATGCCATATGAAGGGGTCAAGTTGAAAAGATTTGAAGAATTCATGTATTGAACTCCAAGCTTCTTGAGCTCTACTATAAAATCAAAAAAAAATCCTGAGAGGCACCAATTGTCAATAAAGGGATAGTGGGGATTAAGGAATACTAGATGAGACAAACACTAGAACAAAGTAGAAGACCTTAATGAAAATGCACCATGAAAAATGAGTCAATTTAGCTCAGGCATTGTTGCCCAACTAGTCTAGAATCAGCCACACCAATTTCCAAGAGAAGACTGGAAGTGCTAACATTAGTTGAATTAGTCCACCTTTGAGATATGAGTCATAAGCCTCAAGTATCCCTTACAAGGCTTGTAATTGTGAAATGGCATTTCAAGATGCCAATTCCAATCTTTCCACCATGGCTTGTAGGATCGAACCCCAATCTTGTGAACCATATGGGGAGGGATGGCATCAATAATAGTTTAAAAGGTCTTTGAATTCAAATTACATAGTTAGAATTTGAATATTCAATATATTTTATCAATTATATTGAACAAATTGTTAAGAATTTAAAGATAGTGTGAATTAATGATTTGTGTCATTTTCTCTAATATGTAATTTTTGAAAATTTTAGAAAGTTATTTTCAATTATTTTTAGTTAGTTTTCAATCAATAAAATTAACATTTTTTATTATTTAATAGTTAGTGATATTTTGTTATATCAAATAACTATTTATTAAAAATACAATCTTTAAGAGATTTATTGGAACTTCAACATACTATTGTAAAAATATTGTTTGGTAATTTTATTGAATATTTAATTATTAATAATCTTTAAATAGAACTAACAAAGATTGAAACCTACATTTTACATTTATGTTTGCCTAGTTATTTAATTTTGCCATTGTTGAAATAAAGACATCAATGTAAAGAATAGTACAATTTAAAAAAAATGACGTAGTTTGTTATTTACATTAATTTATATAAATGTAATTTAGAACACAACCTTCTTTTAAAATTTATTAAAACTTTAGATTCTCATATATCAAAACCACAATTGCAATGTAAACTCACTAATACTAATATATAATATTTACAATTATGTAAAAAAAATTAATCTCACATTATTTAAGATACGTGATTCCCACTTTTAAATGGTATATATTACAATTTACTTTAATTGAGGTAATTTTCCATTTTATATCCACATTACATCCTTAGTAAACCAAAATGGGTATTAGTTAAGCTATGCTTTGGTAATTGTAGGTGAAAGTTTGTAGCTTAAATAGATAGCCTTAACCCAAATGAATTGATGGCCATGTTCAATGACAAAGAATACATGGTCAAGTAGCAACTCCAAGAGTACACACCCATGTATCACTACCACCATGTAGTCAAGATTTATGCCAAGCTTTTTGTTTCTACACCATGCCACACAAATAAAGATATCAGTGGAATTTATAATTAAGGGAGTTCTCATAATAAAATAGAAAAATTAAAATGGGTGTATTAAAAAATAATATTCAACATTGTATGGATGAGAAGTTTTTAAAAGTTAAAATTATGAGAATGTTTCGATGTTTCATATAATTTTTGAAAGGTTTTTGTTTAGTTGGAAAGGTGGTTTTTTTTTTGTTAAATATATATGAACAACAATCATTTAAAGTTATATTTCAATCTTAGTAATAGTTGTTATAAATATATGTTTTCATCAATTGAGTGGTATAAGAGGGTATGTTAGAATGATAGTTATAATTGTTATAACTATATTATTTTTTTAAATTAGATACATAAGCAACACACGCAATCTTACTTACTAATTAAACATAAGAATTTTAAATATAAAAGGTCCTAAATATTTATTAAAACAAATAGAATAGAAATCATAAAATTGTTATATACAATTTTTTTTTTTTTTTGAACTTATATAACCATCCTTTAGGATTTTAAAATATACCTTATTAGATATATAATTTATATTAGTTTTCATCATCAATTCCTACTCATTAGTTTAAAACTTAAATCTTACTCAATTTAACAATTAAATGCACATATAGAAGTTGGAGAGATTAGATGATATGCATATTAATTTGTTCTATTTCCTACAACAAGATCATATTTGTTGGGTGAAAATCTATATTGAATGTGAAAAAAATTGTAGTTCAAAGAAAAACATATAACCAATAATGTTCATCTAGATATAATTTTTTTTATTTTAAAGAATTGATAAAGTAAAAGAAGGATGAAGATGAGAAAACTTACCATTTGATGATGATGGTAGAAGTACTAAATGCATAGGTGCATTATTGGGAGGAAGTTGCAAACCCAATGGGATCAACTTTTTAGTGAGAGGATAATGAACACATATAATAATGTCATGAAGACTAGTTCGTTCCTCCAACTTTGTGGTCAATTTGTAAAGGTTGTTTCTCTTAAAGATGAAGGAAGGCTACTCGTATCCGTTCGTTATGTCTCCATTGGCATCACCAATGGCATAATATATAGACCGTCCATTGGGTATACGTGGTGTATTGGGTGGTGATATAGCTAATTGCAAACATGTCATAAAACTTTTAGAATTGTAGCTTCCATTTATTATTGAAAAAAATATAATTGATTAAATCTTAATTTTTAAATGATTTTAAGAGTTCAAAAGATCGAGATCAAATGACTAAAGTCTTCATGAAAACCCAAATTTAAATCCCCAAAATTTTATCTAAAATAAAATCCAGTCAATATGGATTTAAATAGTTTTTTGGTGTACAAATGGCTTATAGTAATATGGGCCTATCCTTAGATCAGGAGGCACCAGGCACCTAACTGTGCTACAAACAAGGCGGACGTACATACCCTACCTCCTGCAGGATCTGAACTTATGACCTCTCTTTCAAGACTACAAGTTCTCCACCATTAGACCAATTCAGAAATACACAATTATTACACCATTCATATCCAAGAACACTCCAATGGAAGATCATCATAATAATAAATGTAATAATGTTGAACTACTGAAAATGAATGTACAGAAAGGTATGGCTAAGAACAGACCTCTGATTCAATATCTATTTCGGTTACTTCAACCTCCCAGAATACCCAATACTGTGTAATTGTTCTGTGAGGAATGTCATGGGTTACTCTGTTCTTCCATGGTTGAATGATCCCATTTGCACGCAAATAAGTCCCATATTTTGTTTTAAGCATAACATGAGATTTCCCATCCTTGATTGGTTCCCATTCAACAGATGAATCTAACGTTGAGGGCACAGTCTGCAATACCTTCTTTCCTGTCAATCCTAACAGAAATGGCGTCTCTGTTGCTGTCAAGTAACGGTTATAAGAGCTCTTCAATCTAATTTTAGACTGCCCTTCAACGAATTCAACTTGCCATCTTACATTTCTGTCCGTTCCATCTCTGTCTTGATTGACTGTTATTTCATCATCCCCTGCATACAGATATTTGTTGTGGTGGCTTTTAAGCCTCACAGACTTTGCCCCCTTAAAAAACTCCATGGCTTTGGCTTGGAAAGCTCTATGAGCTCTTCCTTATCTCTCACATACCCAATAAGGGTATATATAATTTAATATGTATACTGAAGGATTTTTTCGCCTGATTACATACTATTCCATTGATTTGTTTGTTCTAGAGTTTCGAGGAAGATTAGTTATACAATTCCACGTTACTGTTAGTGCTATTATTAGTTTAAGTAGTAGACTGATTAAAAATGGGCCCACAGTGGCCTGTTCATCTTTTGTTTTATGTGAACAATGGCCACAGGAAATTGGAAAATTAAAGGCTTGTTGAACAAGTCCCCATCAATCCTGTTTGTATGGTAAATTTGGATCTACCCATCAATCCTGAAATTTAACAGCAGCAGTGGATTCACAGTTTTTTTTTCAGGTTTGAGGGTTTTACATCAAATTTATACCATTCTTTAGTATGGAGAAGTATTTATTTTACTAGATATGATCCTGTCTTATTCTTTATAATGTTAAAGACCTCCATTCAACTTTACTATATTGACAAAAGACAACAAACCAATTCTTCTGTGAAATTTCCAACACATTTTCGTGGAAGTGTTTGAGAAAATTCCTGTTTATTTTCATGAATTCTTACTTCCTTTCTAGTTGCAAACTCAGTACCGTATGCTGCAAACAAAGTATAATGGAAGTCCGTAATTTACAGCCACTTTTTTTTAACTTTTGTCTCATTACAGATTTTTTGATTCGGAAACATCCAAAGCTCTTTGACTTGGCTTGTCATTGATATTTGACTATATCTAGTCTGAGATAGGCTGTTGACAAAGACATTTACTCGGTTTGCTTTTTCGTTTTTGAAACTCAAGAGGCATTTGGACTTGGAATGGAATCGAATGGGGTTGTATTGACAATTGTATTTGCTAGTACACGTTAAAACTACCGATATTATTGCATAACTGAAAAGCGTATTCAGTGAAAGTACCTATGATATCTCCTAATTTTTAGGTCACAAAATTAACCTCATATCATGTTTTTCATATATTATTTTAAAATAAATAGTAGAAAGTTATATTTTTAGATTTTAAATTTAAGTTCAAATAAAAGATAAAAAAATACAAAGGGTAAAGTTTGATAAATAATAATAAAAATGAAAATGTTAAGTGGGGGAAAGTATGCCACATAATAAAGACTAATAAAGAAAAGGGGAGACAACGTGCATTAAAGGAGAGAGGCAGGTAAGTAGGTGGATGTGGGTCAAGGGAGTGTTTGTGCCATTAAGAGGCATGGCATCCCAGTCCCAAGAGCCTTCTAGATGGTAGGCGACATGGGAAAAAGGCAAAAAGCAGACATTAAATCAGGACAACCCCATTCTCTGCTTTCAACCTTGGTTTCTAAATGAAAAAAAAAACGGGTGGAGAGGAAATGCAGAGCACTTAGGAGGAAAAGAGTTGAGAGTAACACAAGTAGATTTAGACCAAAATATAGAGAGGGGAAGAAGAGTGGATAGAGGGCATGATATTTTGGGAGAAGACATGACCAGAGTATGGGGAGGAAGAGAATGCAAGAATAGAGGCTTTTTAGCATGGAAGGAGAATAGATGGAAAGTATAGGAACCAAATGGGTTTGTTAAAAGGTAGTATAAACTTTCAAGCAAATGCAATTGGCAAGAGAAAAGCAATGTTCTTCATACCTATGCTAAAATGGGAGCTTTTCCTTTGGGAGAAAAATGTAGGGGGTGAATCCAGAGGAAAGGTGCAGGGAAATGAGAAGAGGAGAGGTTGATAAAAGAGGAAGGAAAAGAAAATAAAAATGTGTGGGAAAAGCAAGCCAAAGAGGATGGGGAAAGGGAAGAACACGTACAATTTGGAGGCAATGCAGTAGAGGAGAAATTGGGACGGGAGAATGGTGTGAGAAAAGAGAGAACACGGGGGTTTAAGGGGATTGACCAACTTTGGCAAGGAGCATGGGAAAAAGGAACTTCAAGCAAATGCAATTCGTAAATGAGAAACAATAGTGAAGGTTCCTTCTTTGGTTTCTTCAAGGAGCACACCATCAATTATGGCAAGGTTGGGAGATATCATTGAGTAGAGAAAAAGGGACAGCATAGTGGGTCTGTTACCTAGATTGCACAACTAAGGAAATGATATCTATTCCAGTCATTGGGCCTCAAAAGGAGCCAGTCAACAACAACAAATAAGGCTTGGTTCTTTCATTTTTCCTCATATAGGGATATTGTTAATTCTTTATCCGAAGTTTAGTCTTCCTCTGTTATCAGTAAACAATGAATTTATATGCTATGTGATATTGTTTTGTTATTTCTTTCCTATCTTTCCATACATATAGAGGACTTAATCTGCATTATATTGTCTCGACTATTTTTATGCTATCATTATGATGACCATTTGATGCGAGAATACACCACCAAACTAATTATCTCATTTGGTTTGGAAGCCATATTAAAGGATATTTATCAGGTGGAAAATTTCACCTAGTTTATGTAATTTTTGGATGGATGTAACAATATGAGTAATTATTTGTATGAAATTGGGTAACATTAAAAGTTGACCTTTACTTGATAAGATGGGTCATGAAGTGGGTATTAATATAAGTTGATTTGAATATTATATGCCATCCATTATCTTTTTGGCCTCAATATAGAATTATATAACAATTATCATATGGGTTGCACTAATAAACATAGTGCTTCCCTGCTAGAGGGGAACTCAAAAAGAGTTGTGTACTCCTATGTTGGAATATTTATGTCTAATGAACCTTTCAAGTTTGGAAAATATTAGACGTAAAAGTGTATACCATCTAGGCATGACAACTTGGACTTTTGTCTTTAAGGCCATTATATCCTTGAAACCTACTATAGCCTTTCCTCCCTAGGAGAAAGGTGTAGAGGTATTATAAATAACTTGTTGACCCCTTATTTATCCTAACTTGTACATTTAATGGATAATTGTCACATGAGTGTATCTTACCTTGGATACATCTTGGGTTTTTAATTTAATTTCCTTGGGTTAAATATTGGCACTATATTGATTTAAACTATGCACGATTAGCCATCAGTTGGTGTTTAATAGGAAAATTATGATGCACGAAAAAACCAAACATGAAGTTGAATGTTACTAAACCCTATTTAGTGGACATAATCATGAGATACAAGGAATATTGAGTTGTTCTATACAATAAATAAAATCATAAGATAATAGTATTATTATTCTTATTGAAGGTAATTAGTGAATACAATTTTCTTTCTCCTTTTGTGAGTTATGAGATAAATCCTATGTAGCATCTCTCGGTACCTTACTAATGACCATTAAGAAAAGATTTAGATTAAATGACAAGTGTGAATAAACTACCTAGCTTATGAACTAGAATATTATAAGAATATGATATTACATTATAACATGAAATGAATCAAAATGTTAAGAATAATATTGCTAGTATCAATATTATTGAGTGTACATTATCATCTAATAAACTGTTGCCAACCATCTATAGTCAATTTGCATAACAACTCTGTTTAGAACAAGTTTATAACTATCGTGTTTTATCTCTCAAAGTAACATAATATTTGTTTGGCCTTATTGAGGTAAGGCACTTCCTAATGACTATTGATTTCATAAATTAGCAGGATCATGATGCTTAATCACATTAATTGAATAACAATTTGGAGCCATATTGGGGCTTCACATAATTGTCTCATTGTGAATGGATGATGAGTATTACCGCTCTTACTATTAGTAAATGCATCCTAAGAGAGATAATTATTCTACTATGTTATCTTCATATATGAATGTTTAAGGGGTTTTTCCATTAATATAATATAATGGTTCAAGATATCAAGAATCAATACACTTTTGATCTCTAAGATCACTAGATTACGTTCTAATCCTAAATAAAATCCTATATATTATAAACTATTACCCAAGGATCAAAGGTTGTGTAACATTCTCGATAGATAATTATAAGGGTTTTGGGATGCTCACTTTGAATTAGAAATTAACATCGGTGGTGAGGTCTAATTAGAGGCATTGATGTCCTTGGATGGAAGTGTCACAGTATAGGTTTGCTAACTTGGGAATGGTATCACAAAATTCCTTGCTTGTCGTTAAGCACTATTAATTGTTGGGAATCATTTAAAAGAAACCTTTGTGGAGTAAGAGATATTAATTAATGGAACCTTGGATATGGGAACTGGTGTGTAGATATCCTTGAGAGACTTTATAAGGAGAACTACATGTGACTTTGATTCATTTGGAAGTGGAAACATAGGCGGTCCTTTGGCGAAGGATGCCTTTGTGACCTCAAGTCCATAAGGGAAGAGTTTAGGAGGGGGATAACTCCTAGATGTTGGGATTGTTCCTACATGGTTTGACCTTTCCTCCTCTGTAAGCTTTAGTTTGAGGCTAAAATGGGTATTGAATGGGTATAAAGTAAAGGGAATTTAATACATAATAGGCTTCTATTAAACATAATGAAGTAGGAATTTAACTACTTTATAATGGGTATTTGATTATATGTATATGTTGGGTAAAGTCCATCTCATGTTGGTTTCATGTGTCTCTTATCTATCTGTGTAATTCAACTCCATAACTAGAGGTCTTCATGTATAGGACCATGTATATGTTTATTGTGTTTGTGATTCATGTTATGTATGACCCGCTCAAGAGTGAACCTCTGGGATATTTGAGCAGGGACAAGCAATCATTGCATCATGGCAATGATTGATGTCTGAGCTACTGCTAGGGATTAGTCAGAATTCACTTAGTTCACAGAGGTGAATGTAGCGGGCTACCCTAGTTATGATACGATTGTAGCAGTTGCACAAGTAGGGACCCATCTATATGGGTAACGGTAATTTGTGGCTAATTGTGTATCAAGAGGGGGTTCACTGGTTGTCACTAATAAGCACGAAACTGATCAATTCCAAGTGTTAACCAAGATTGTGAAGAAGATAGCTTCAACAATATCACTAAGGTCACAAGGTGGTATATGTCGGGAGCTACTCCTTCTTGGGTGGACAGACTTGTCACCAGTGGCCTATAGGCGATTAAAGTCAGAATCCATCAAGTTATGGTAGGTTCACTACTTGGAGAAACCCTTGGGATGGTGGATGGACCCACAGTGTAGTATGGGTTGCATCGAATCCCCTTCCCAGTTGTTAGACTATATACTTAGCCTTGTGGGGTTGAGGACGGACCCGCTGTGTATTATGGGATGCACTAAATCCTCTTCCCAGTTGTCCAATGGTACAAAACACTGGTGGAAAGGATAGGACCCGCGGTGTAGTGTGAAATGCACCAATATTCTTTCTCTTTAGGATGCATTATGGATATGTGTTAGCCATTGTGATGTCTTAGTCAGTCATTGTGATGTGTTAATCAACGATTGTGGATGTGATGTATGTTGGAGCTCGTCACTATGTATTTGTGATGTATGTTGGAGCTTGTCACTATGTGTATGTGAAGTATGTTGGAGCTTGCTTCTATGTATGTGATGTATGTTGGAGCTCTAGTCACTATGTATTTGTGATGTGTGTTGGAGCTCGTTACTGTGTATTCATGATTTATGGAGGAACTCATCATTGTGTATATGTGATGTATGTTAGAGCTTGTCACTGTGTATTTGTGATATATGTTGGATCTAATCACTAATGTAAATGTGATATGTGTATGAGACAATCATTGTGGTACTTGTGATGTACATAAGAGCTAATCATTGTACTTATGATCTATGTATGATCTCATCACTGTTGTACTTGTGAAGTGTATGAGCTAGTCACCTAGTGTATGTGTGATGCAAGCTTGAGAAATTCATCATGTGTATGATATTTTGGATTATGGTATGATATGCCCCTTGTGAATATTGTGAATGTTTTTACACTAATGTCTGGTATTGTGAATATTGTGAATGTTTTTACACTAATGTTTGGTATGGACCCAACACTTGATGGCAAGTTATTATCAAATTTATTATCAATATATTATAATTATCTAAGTGATATCTTATGCTTAATGAATAAGTCATGGGTTAAAGGCGAGATAATAGATCTCATATGAGAGGAGCTCGATTGAAATCCCTCTATCATTATGGGGTGAACTACGAAGCCTCTAATTTACCACAAGGGGATACATAGGCAGGGTCATCACAAACCCCCCTTGAGGCTTAGGTTGTAGGTCTAGGAATAAACCTAGTTGTAGGACCTTAACACTTCTAAGTGTAAGCATATAATTTGTGATGTTGATTTGTTATCATCATGATGAATGAAGAACTTCTGCTATTAACACTTAAAATTTAGGTGAAGGATGCTTGGTCAGTTAAGTTGGTAGATGGGTGCTAATTGGATTTTATAAAAAAATGTTGTGCCTAAGATGGGGATTTTACAAAGCAATATTGGTAGATGGGGGGTCATGGTCATCAAGTTTACTCATCATTAGCTAGCTTTGAGCTATCATTAATGGGCTCACACACCAAGAGCACCCTTCTCCTTCTAGTTTTTAGTAAGTTGCTAAGCATGAATAGTGGAGATAGCTAGCTCAAAGCAAGGGAACTTGTTAGAATTTGGTGAACCAAAAGCACCATGCCCATGAGATAAGTTGGAAAGTGGCTAAAAGGGCTGAGATCATCTATGGTTAGTACAATCATTGGAACCTTGTAGCAAAGAGCCTTGAGACTAGGATGCTAGATATTGTTTGGCAAATTGACAATGACCACACCTACTCCTATGAGATGGGAAGGAGGCAAGACCTAAGACTCTAAGAATCATGTAAGGAGTATTAGCCCCAAGGATCAAGTGGCTCTTATAAATGCACAACTTCGAATGCAATTTTATGAGCTTACACCTAGATTTGTATAAGCACATAGAGCAAATTAAAGCTTTAGTATATAAAAAAAGTGAACATCAATAGAACAATCTAAAAAGAGAGAAAATTTTCTCTTTTCAAATACTAAATACAGTTTCATCTTGAAGTAATACCAAATTTGGACAAATTTAAATAGGATACACAATCAAGCACCCAACAACACCATATGCCATATGTAGGGGTCAAGTTGAAAAGACTTGAAGAAGTCATGTATTGAACTCCAAGCTTCTTGAGCTCTATTATAAAATAATAAAAGATGTCTGAGAGACTCCAATTGCTAATAAAAAGGATAGTGAGGGTTAAGGACTACTAGGTGAGACAAACAAGAACAAAGTAGAAGACCTTAATGAAAATTTGCCATGCAAAATGAGTAAATTTAGCTTAGGAATTGTTGCCCAACTAGTCTAGAATCAACCACACCAAGTGCCAAGAGAAGACTAGAAGTGCTAACATTAGTTTAATTGGTCCACCTTTGAGATATGAGCTATAAGCCTCAAGTATCCCTTACAAGGCTTGTAATTGTGAAATGGCATTTCAATATGCCATTTTCAATCTTTCCACCATGGCTTGTAGGATCTAACCCCAATTTTGTGAACCGTATGGGGAAGGATGACATCAATAATAGTTTGAAAGGTCTTTGAATCCAAAAATTAGATAGTTGGCATTTCAATATTCAATATATTTTATCAATTATATTGAACAAATTGTTCAGAATTTAAAGATGGTGTGAATTAATTATTTGTGTCATTTTCTCTAATATGTAATTTTTTAAAAATTTAGAAAACTATTTTATATTATTTTTAGTTAGTTCTCATTCAATAAAATTAGCATTTTTTATTATTTAATAGTTAGTGATATTTTGTTGTATCAAATAACTATTTATTAAAAATACAATCTTTAAGAGATTTACTGGAACTTCAACATCTATTGAATGAATATTGTTTGGTAATTTTATTGAATATTTAATTATTATTAATCTTTAAATAGAACTAACAAAAAATAAACCTGCATTTTACATTTATGTTTGCCTAGTTATTTAATTTTGTCATTGTTGAAATAAAGACATCAATGTTTAAAGAATAGTACAATTTTAAAAAATGATCTAGTTTGTTAATTGCATTAATTTATATAAATGTAATTTAGAACACAACTTTCTTTTAAAATTTATTAGAACTTTAGATTCTCGTATATCAAAACCACAATTGCAATGTAAGCTCACTAATACTAATATATAATATTTACAAGTATATAGACAAATTTAATCTCAATTCCCACTTTTAAGTGATATATATTACAATTTACTTTAATTGAGGTAATTTTCCATTTTATATCCACATTACATCCTTAGTATACTAAACCAAAATGGGTATTGGTTAAGCTATACTTTGGTAATTGCAGGTGAAAGGTTGTAGCTTAAATAGATAGCCTTAACCCAAATGAATTGATGAACAGGTTCAATGACAAAGAATACATGGCCAAGCATAAAAAATCTACAACTCCAAGTGTACACATCCACGTATCATACCACCATGTAGTCAAGATTTATGCCAAGCTTCTTGTTCCTACACCATGCCACACAAATAATCTAAAGAGATTAGTGGAATTTATAATTAAGAGAGTTTTTATAACAAAATTAAAAAAGTAAAATGGGTATTAGAAATTAATACCTAACATTGTAAGAAGTTGTATGGATGAGAAATTTTAAAAAATTAAAATTATAGAGATTGTTTCAATGTTTCATATAATTTTTGAAAGGTTTTTGTTTAGTTGGAAAGGTGACTATTTTTTTTTTTGTTAAATACATATGAACAACAATCATTTAAAGTTATATTTAAATCTTAGTAATAGTTGTTGTAAATATATATGTGTTCATCTATTGAGTGGTATAAGAGGTTATGCTAGAATGATAGTTATAATTGTTATAACTATATTATTTTTCCATTAGATGCATAAACAACACATGCAATCTTACTTACTAGTTAAACATAAGAATTTTAAATATAAAAGGTCATAAATGTTAATTAAAATAAATAGAATAGAATAGAAATCATAAAATTGTTATATACAATATTTTAATTTTTTTGAACATATATAGATTAGGATTTAAAAATATACCTTAGTAGGTATAAAATTTATATTAATTTTCATCATCAATTCCTACTCATTAGTTTAAAAGTTAATCTTACTCAATTTAACAATTAAATGCACATCTAGAAGTTGAAGAGATTAGATGACATGCAGATTAATTTGTTCTATTTCCTACAACAAGATCACATTTATTGGGTAAAAATATATATTGAATGTGAAAAAAATTGTAGTTCAAAGAAAAACATATAACCAATAGTGTCCATCTAGATATAATTTTTTTTATATTAAATAATTGATAAAGTAAAAGAAGGATAAAGATAAGAGAACTTACCATTCAAAGAGGATGGTAGAAGTACTAAATGCATAGGTGCATTATTGGGAGGAAGTTGCAAACCCAACGGGATCAACTTTTTAGTGAGAGAATGGTGAACACAAATAATAATGTCCTGAAGACCAGTTTGTTCCTCCAACTTTGTGATCAATTTATAAAGATCATTTCCCTTAAATATGAAGAAAGACCATTCATTGTCATTCTTTATGTTTCCATTGGCATCACCTATGGCATAATATATAGACCGTCCATTGGGTGTACGTGGTGTACTGGGTGGTGATATAGCTAACTGCAAACATATCATACAACTTTTAGAATTATAACTTCTATTTATTATTAGAAAAAAAGTATAAATTAAATCTTAATTTTTAAATAATTTTAAGAGTTGAAAAAGTTAAGATCAAATGACTAAAGTCCTTGTGAAAACTCAAATTCAAATCTCCAAAATTTTATCGAAAATAAAATTACAATACTCTAATTTCAATTCCCTCATTTCCCCTTTACAATTATAATTTGAGGTAAAAGAAAAAAAACTTTACCAATATAAATAGATTTAACTAAAAGTAGATTGAAATGTAATGATTAAATTAAAGAATAAGTATAATTAAAAAATAAAGTGGAATTTTAGAAATCTTCTTATTAAGTGTTCATTGCAAGGAAAAAAGTTATAATGAAATAAAAGTATATTAGGATATTGGATATGAGTGTTCTTGGATTTTAACTGTGTAATAGTTTTTAACATCAAGTTTTCAATTACACTTTGTGATTCATCATCATAATGAGGAAAGTAACACGAATGAAAAAAGTGATCCTGGAAAAAAAACTTTTGGGATCATTTCTTTCATTGTCTTCTCTTCCTATCTTCCTCAGATGATGAAACACAAAATGTGATCGAAAAACTTGATGTTAAAAATTATTACACGTTTAAAATCCAAAAACATCTATGTATGAATCAAAAGAGGATCATCATGTAATTAATAATATTGAACAGCTGAAAATGGATGTACAGGAAGCTATGACTAAGAACTTACCTCTGATTCCACATCTATTTGGGTTACTTCAACCTCCCAGAATACCCAATACTGTGTAATTGTTCTGTGTGGAACATCATGGGTTACTCTGTTCTTCCATGGTTGAATGATCCCATTTGCACGCAAATAAGTCCCATAGTTTGATTTAAGCATAACATGAGAATTCCCATCCTTGACTGGTTCCCATTCAACAGATGAATCTAACATTGAGGGCACAGTCTGTAATACCTTCTTCCCTGTCCATCCCAACAGAGATGGCATCTCTGTTGCTGTTAAGTAACGGTTATAAGAGCTCTTCAATCTAATTTTAGACTGCCCTTCAACGAATTCAACTTGCCATCTTACATTTCTGTCCGTTCCATCTCTGTCTTGATTGACAGTCATTTCATCATCCCCTGCATACAGATATTTGTTGTGGTGGCTTTTAAGTCTCACAGACTTTGCCCCCTTAAAAAACTCCATGGCTCTGGCTTGGCAAGCTCTATGAGCTGTTTCTTATCTCTCATATACCCAATAAGTAAGGCTATATATAATATAATATGTATACTGAAGGAATTTTTTGCCTGATTACAGACTATTCGATTGATTTTTTTGTTCTAGAGTTTCGAGGAAGATTAGTTATACAATTCCACGATACTGTTCGTGCTGTTATTTGTTTAAGTAGTTGACTGGTTAAAATTGGGCCCACATCGGCCTGTCCATCTTTTGTTTTATGTGAACACTTAACAGAGAAAAATTTGAGGCGTGTTGAACAAGTCCCCTTGTGTAGATTAAGTCACAGAGCCTGTCTGTCTGGTAAATTTGGATCTACCCATCAATCCTGAAATTTAACAGCAGCAGTACAAGTTTTTTTTGGTTGGAGGTTTTTACATCAAATTTATATAATTCTTTAGCTATTTGATACGGAGTAATTGGGCATGATTCTGTCCCATTCTTTTTTTTTGCTTTTTTAAGACTGCAGGAATCGGTTAATCTCCCTGTAAACTGTAGTCCGTCTGGTAAACTTTTTTCACTCACTGGGTGACACGTCTTCCAGAAACTGGAGGGAGACTAGACCTCGTGACTTCTTGAAGGAAGACTAAACCTGGTGACTTCTTACTTGCAATAAATCTTGATCCTTTAGGGAACAATTCAATTTTACTAATACACAAAAGATCTATTGACAAAAACAACAAACCAATTCTTCTGTGGAAAGTCCAAGGCATTTTCGTGGAAGTGTTTGAGAAAATCCTTAAAATTCAGAATACATCTTTCTAGTTGCAAACTCAGTATCGTATGCTGCAAGAAATGTATAATGGAAGTCTGTAATTGGCTTCCAATTTTTTTGACTTTTGACTCAGTAAAGATGTTTTTGATTCGGAAACGTCCAAAGCTCTTTGACTTGGCTGGTCATTGCAATAATAATATTCGACTATAACTAGTCTGAGATAGGCTGTTGACTCAAACATTTTACTCGTTTTTGTATTTCGTATTTGAAACTCAGAGTGGAGTGTTGTAATAATGGTACTATCACTGTACTAATGTCGGTAATGATAATTGTATTTGCTACTACAAGTTAAATTTACCAATACTATTGCATAACTGAAAAGTGTATTCGGTGAAAGTAACTATGATACGCAGGTCATAAAATTGACCCTTTTTATGAATAAGTCTCATATTATGATTTATTAATTAAACAAATAATTATATTTTTTTTAAAAAGTGGTAGAAAGGTATATTTTAGAGTCTAAGTTTAAGTTCAAACAAAAGATAAAAATATACAAAGGGTAAAGTTTGATTAATAGTAATAGAAATATAAATGTTAAGTGATGAGATTAAAATTGTTAGAAGTGATATTATGGTCTTCAAATTTACCTCATCATTAGTCGAGATAGAACTGTCATCTATAGCTCATAGCAAGTAAGAGCACACTCCTAGATTTTGGTAGTCTATTGAGCACAAATAGTGGAGATAGCCAACTCCAAGCAAGGGAACTTGTTAGAATTTGATCAATTAGAAATGCCATGCCCATGAGAAAAGTTGGAAAGTGGCTGAAAGGGTTGAGATCATCTATGGTTAGCACAATCATTGGAACCTTGCGGCTAAGAGCCTTGAGACTAGGATGCTCAATTTTGTTTGGTAGATTGACCGCGACCACACTTGTACCTACGAGATGGGGAGGCAAGACCGGAGACTCCAAGAATCATGTAGGGGGTTTACCCCAATGATCAAGAAGCTCCTATAAATGCACAACTTCCAGTGCAACTTGCAAACTTACACCTAGATTTGTATAAGCACATTAGAGCAAATCAAAGCTTTAGTGTATAAAAAAGTGGACATGAACAGAACAATCCAAAAAGAGAAAATCTTCTATCTTTTCAAATACTAAATATAATTTTCATCATAAAAGCATACCAAATTTGAACAAATTTAAATGACAAACATAAATCAATCACCCAACAACACCATATGCCATACAAAGGGGTTGAGTTGAAAAGACTTGAAGAAGTCATGTATTGAATTGCAAGCTTCTTGAGCTCTAGTGCAAAATTAAAAAAAAAAGATGCTTGAGAGATTCCAATTGTCAACAAAAGGGATAGTGGGGGTTGAGGATTGCCAAGTGAGACATGCAAGAACCAAGCAAAAGACCTTAATTAAAATGTACCTTATAAAATGATTCAATTTAGACTCACCAATGATTGCCGAAATAGTCTAGAACCAGCCATGCCAAGTGCCAAGAGAAGCCTAGAGGTGCCAACAGTAGTTTAATTGGTATGCCTTTAAGATATGAGCCATAAGCCACAAGTATCCCTTACAAGGCTTTTTATTGTGAAATGACATTTTAGGATACCATTTTCAATCTTTCAACCATGGCTTGAAGGATCTAACCCTAATCTTGTGAACCATATGGGGAGGGATGACATCAATAATAGTCTAAAAGGTCTTCTAATCCAAATTAGATAGCTAAAATTTCAATACTCAATATATTTTATCAATTATATTGAACAAATTGTTAAGAATTTAAAGATGGTGTGAATTAATTATTTATGTCATTTTCTTAGATAGTATATATATTTTTCAAAATTATAGAAAACTATTTTATATTATTTTTAGTTAATGTTCATTAAAAAATTATTATTTTTTATTATTTAATAGCGAGTGATATCTTGTTGTAACAAATAACAATTTATTAAAAATAAAAATTTTAAGAGATTTATTGGAACTCCAATATCTAGTCCATGAATATTTGTTGATATTTTTACTGAATATATATTTATTACTAATCTTTAATTAAAAACAAAAATTGAAACCTAAATTTTACATTTTTGTTTTGTCTACTTATTTAATTTTTTTTGTTGTTGAAATAAAGAAATCAATATAAAGAGGAGTTCATTTTTTATTTAAAAATGACCTAGTTTGTTATTTTTTCTAGTATCTCAAATGGAGGGGATTTTTAGTAGAGCTAATTATGAGGGCTATATGCATGCAATTCTAAGCTCGTGATTTATTTTGACATTTTTATTTGATCCTACAAGTGGGACTCACCTTTGTGATTTCACCCCGTCACTTACATAATTTTCTCTTCCATTTTATACCATTTTGTATGGGTGTTTTTAAGTGTTTAATTTTAGTCATTACAAATTGATTATTAAATATTTTTGTTCATTTTGATGGCATTTTATATTTTAAATTAAAAAAAGCTTGTGGATTTTTATATGAGAACACTACATTTTGTAGACATTATTTTTTATACATCAATTCTTATTCTAAATTAATTATAGATTATGAGAACACTAGATTTGTGGGCATTACTTTGATAAATAATATAAAATAATATTATTAGATATGAATTGTCTAATCTTTTGTTATAATTTTTTATTTATTTTTTAAATAACTTTAAAATATAAAAATCAAATGCTTATACATATATTATTTTAAATTATGTTAAATTTGCATACTTAGGCTAATTCCATTTAGTTTTGAGCTCATCTTGATGAAATGATTTAATGCAATTACAATGTGCACTCTTGTGTTAATTTTGAATCCTTTATATCTTCATTTACTTTCACTTACATGCATTTCTATACATTCAACCTTATCCTAGCCCTATTCGCACTTATTCCCACACTTCCATACATTTGATCCTTGCCTTGAGATATCTATATCCTTATCCTAGGTCAATCCCATGACCCTCCTAATCAATCTCAAGCCACTCAAGATTGACCTTGAAATAAAATAAAATTAAAAATTAAAAATGTCAACAATCCCACCCTTTTCCACTCATTGTTGGGATTGCAATTGATACATGTTGTATGGGTGTCTTGAGTGTTTAATTTAAGTCGTTAGAAATTGATTATTAGGTTTTTGTTAATTTGGATGGTATTTCACATTTTAAATTGAAAAGAGGTTGTAGATGTGTGTATATAATAAATTATGAGAATACTACATTTTATGGGTATTAATTTTTATAAACCATAAATATTCTAAATTGATTCTAAGTTATGAAAACACTAGATTTGCAAGTATTAATTTTGATAAACACTATGTGTAGACACATAAAAATGACCTAGGCCTGCAAGTTCTATTGTCAACATATTTTTTCTTGACATAATTGAAATATTTAATTATGTGCTTGTTCCACTTTCAACTATTAATTAAATAATTCATAATTATTTAATTAATTCATGTCTTTATTCCTCTTGATTATTTAAATAAATAAACTTTATTTATTTAAGTGTGTCACTAATTGTCTAATGTCTTTCCATAATCTATTTAATTATCTTTGTCCACTAATTCCTCCTTGAATATTTAAATAGATAAATTTTATTTATTTATTTAAATACATCATTAATTCTTAAAAGTCTTCTTATTGTAGACACCTAAATTTGGACACTTAATTTATCCAAATTTATCACTTTTCATCTAAACATCCTCTTATCTGAGTTAATTAAGTAATATTACTATTATTTAATTAGCATCCTTAATTCTGCCAAATAATTAAATACCTTACCATCTTTAATCCCCTTTTCATCAAATGAATTAAATAAATATTACAAATAAATATTACATTTATTTAATTCCTCACATGTCATTTTTCATCTAATCTTAATCCCTTTCCTAATTTCTTTATTAAGGAGGTGCACATGCCTAATCCTTGATTAGGATGTGTCACATCCTCCAACTTGTGCAAGTTGGCTTGTAATCTTCATTAACCCCTAATTATCTTCTAATTACTAATTAGTTAAGACTAATTAGTACTTTGGTCAACTCTCCTCATCCCCCAAAGAATTTTTAATTTCTTTTTATTCATCCAAGGCTCCTCTCTTCCCCATGTGAATTTTTAATTCACTTTTATTCCTCCTAGAATCACCTTTTCCCATGCATCTTCTAAAATATTTGACTTGTCACATCAAGTCACATGTGACAAACTCCCACCTTTTTGGAGACCCTCTCTTATCCACTAGATTCTCCCAAGCATGTGAATATTTAATTCACATTTATTCCTCCAAGGAATTTTCTCATTTCTTAATGTATTTCTAAGGTACATGTCCTTCCTCCACATTATGTACCTCCCTTCCACATCACCTACACATCATCTCACCATTAACCATCTCACAATCCACATCTCAAAATGTGAGGGCTTGTGAGTCCTCAACTCATCTTAGCCCTTCATCTTAGCCTTGTTGGAAAAATCTCAACCATTGAATTCTCAAGAGAATTCAAGTTTCTCTATAAATACCCCATCCTCTAAGGCATTAAGGGAGACTTAGCCATTTGCAACTAAATGCTGCCATTTTGTGCACTCATCTAGCCATCAATTTCATCCATTTACATTTGCATTCAAGCACATAGTCAAGTCTTTCATTTAGCCACACTAAGAGCCATCAAGGAGCATACAACCAAATCAAAATCAAGGGCCAACCAAGAAGTTTCAACTGCAAAAGGGAGGTATATCTATTTAGCATCATTTTACACTTTCTCTTTGCATTTACAAATTTCTTAGGCTAATCTTGAGGTGTTTCCTTATGTTCTCCATTGCATTTTAATTACTTAAGATAGGTTAAACATTTTGGATATCACACTTATAATTAAATAAATTCTTTAATTTATTTAATTATTGTCCACCTCGACATTTTCCCCATTTTAAAAATGGTCCCACTTTCTAATTTTCTCTCTTTTAGTAAATAATTCAAATTAATTATTTACTGTCAGATGACCCCACCTTTTGAATTAAATCAATTTTTAATTCAAAATACCCTTTTTCCTCCATAAATCAAGTAATTTCCAATATTATTTGATTTTCCAGCTCTCTCTTTTTCTATGCCATTCCTATCTCCTTGTCACATGCATTGTCAACCCTTGATTTGATTTTTTCAAATTGAATCTTGTCCACTTATTTCAAATTTGACCTATTGTTGCCCTAACCCTAATTGTGGGTTGTCATATTGAATCTTGTCCATTGATTCTAGGGTGTGCTACACTACATGACCATGCACTTGTCAATCTTCAATCTTGGCCATTCATCCAAAATTGTATTTTCTATAAAATGGCAATTTTGGTCTTATTTGCACATCTCATGCAATTTTGTTATCTCATGCAATCTTGTTATCATCTTGCAATCTTGTCATTTCATGTTCGTGCAATTTCATGTCATTGTAGCTCTTGTCTTAGGCATACTTCATCATTCTTGGCATTTTGGCATACTTTAGTCATAGTTTAGAGTTGCTTACTAGTTGCATAGTTGCATAGTATTGCATTTTGTCATCAAATCCTTCAACATTTTCTTTGGTCTTGACATTGTCACATATTGCTCACACAAAATCTGAGAGAAAACTTCATATTGTAGCAAATAGAGAAGGTATAATGGAGGTCAATCATGGAGCTTGAAGACTCAAGGTGATATCTCTCTTTTTTTTCATTTTTTCCTCCTTTGTGCTTCATTATTACTTTGGGTTTTGATTTATTTAGCTACTAATCTGCTAACCTAGAAATTTCACATAGTTACATTGGTGAACCTGACACCAAAATTGCAACTTTTATTTTTTTTTTGTACAATTTTTTTTGTGTTTTGCAGGTACAGGTACGAAAAGCCACATTCATAGTTTCCAGAACCATAATCACTGCGTTGCGATGCATTCGACCAATAGAACAAAACATCTGCATACTTGAACCATATTTGATATCTACAAAGATGCATTCGCCCAGAATCCGACGCATTCGACATCTAGAGCAATGCATTTGTAGACCACGATGCATCTCTTCTACATATTGATGGATTCGCCTAACAGACTCCAACATACATACCTGAACCACATTTGTTGTGTAGAGTGATGCATTCGCTCTGCTGTGACACATTCATTTGGTAAATTTTTGCTTTCAATTTTTTCTAGAATTTTCCTAATTTCTCATTCCAATTTAGTAGTGTCGGGTTTTTTCTAGTTACTAATTTGTTGTGGTAGTATGTTGCTTTGAATTTTTGTGGGTCCAAGGCATCTTTTTGAGACTACTAACAAGTGGTTTTGTAGGTTCGAATGTCCAAAGATTTTTGTTTTTGAAAACCTCTTGTGTTTGTTTTAGATTAGAAAACACTTCCATTGGTGCTCTAAAAAGAACATTTTTTTGTTTCACTTAGATTTAATTAGGGGGTTTAAAGAACTTTGCTTGATTGTGCTTGAAAGTGGTAGGTGATTATGCTCTCACCTTATGCAAACTACGTGATCAGAAAACTAGATCCATCTATTTTATGTTTTTGAACCTTAGAGGGGCTTGCCTCGAAAGAGGGAATGACTCCAACCGGTTTTTCACTCGGGCCTATATATAAAAGGATGAG
This sequence comes from Sequoia sempervirens, assembly GCA_007258455.2. Lineage (NCBI taxonomy): Eukaryota > Viridiplantae > Streptophyta > Pinopsida > Cupressales > Cupressaceae > Sequoia > Sequoia sempervirens. The sequence goes on along the minus strand of VDFB02047230.1, from coordinate 41,443,811 downwards.
TCTAAATTTTCAAGTCCTCACAGTATGTAGGCCTTAGCCGTGTAGTGCCTTTTTAAAATGGGTACCAACCTTTTCTTTTAAAGGTATAAGAGCCCCTAGTAGATTGGTTAAAGCCTTAAGTGGCTTGCTATATGCTCGCAAGGTGTCGTGTCCCCAAGTATTCACTAGAACCCTTTTGTGTAGTGGCCAAAATCCCCTCTATTTGCTAGCGCAACAACAATCGTTGTGAAGGCATCCACATTCTTGTAGTTCTTAATAGAGGTGATCAACCCGCCATGGGAGATTTATGGGGGTTGGAAGCTTGGTTGACCTGAGAAGTGAGTGTAATGTAAGGGGAAGCCTATGTGTCCAAGCTTTTGGATTCATTCACTAAGAATAAGTACGGTTGGGGAAACCCACGTGGAATCTAGCAAATATTGTCCTTGCCTAACCTAGGGTTGTTCTTGTCTTCTTTGTGCATGACCAAGACAAAATATTGTGTTTTCTAAGTGTTTTCTAAAACATTCAAACAAACAAACACCATTTCACAGATTTGGAAACAAACATTCAACTTGAGACAATTTCAAAATCTTGCCAAAAATTACAAACAAACTTGACTTATTCTGCTGTAATGCATTTGTTGAAATGCATTCACCTTTTGCGCCATATTTTCCATTTTCTATGATGCAATCGCTCTGATAAGTTGCATTTTCCATTTCTGGTGATGCACTTTCCTGTCTTGAACCACATTCGCTTAATACAAAGCCACAATTGCTTTTTTGAGTCGTATTTTCTATCTATAACACCACATTCACTGAAACTGTGACACATCTGCTAAACTGCAACACATTCGCAACCTAGAACGACACATTTTCCTGGAAAAATCTAAAAAACCTTTGTAGTCTAAAACCCGAGACCAAACTTGTCTAATTTGTCACTAAACATCTTTTTCTAGCAGCCTCTATCAAAAATCAGAAAGAAATTTTTTCAAATCTTTTATCATTATCATCTTTAGCTTTCATTTACCCATAGGTTAACTTTGTAAATTTTAGTTGCATCCTTTAGAGTCCATCATCTTCATTTTAGTCATAAACCAGTCCTTAAGTCCTCATTTCATTTGCAGATTTTGGCTTAGCAAACCTCACCATACTTTGCACAATCATTGCGTTCAAGAGTAGGTGGTCATTGGACTTAGTCAACATAACTTCTTTTAGTCATTGTCCTTTTTGTGAGACTTTCCAAAGACTAGTTAGGAAACCTCACCTTGTCATCTTGTCATCTTGTCCTTTAGTCACATTATTAAGTCCTTTGATGACCCAAATTGAGACATAGATCAAGCTTAGGGTGGTTGAGTAACCTTCTTCCAAGCCATTTAAACCTTTTCATTTGCATACCTTAGGGAATTCAAGTCATTTTAGGCCTCATTTTGCATACCTCTTTCCTAAAGATCCAAAAAATAGTCCTTATTGTCCTTTGGAATTTGTCATTTCCTTTAGGCAACATTGTCATATTGCATTGTCATTCATTATAATCAAAAATCCAAAAACATAGTTTGCACTTGCATCCCTTATTCAAAAAATTCCAAAAACATAGTGTCATCTAGTTGTCATTTTCATCCTCTTCCTAATTTGAGCAACTCCTTATATGGTTGAGACTAGGCTTCAAAGAAAAAGAAGACAAATGGCTAATTTTGGACAAGACAACAATACATATATTTTCCAATGACATGAATCAAGATGCATCCTTTATCAATCCTTTTAGCGAAATGAACATGACATCTTCGTCACAAAACCCTTTTGAATCATTCATGCATAGAGATGAACATGGACATGTGTTTATGGAAGACTTAGAAGCAGCAACACAAAATCTTGATGTAGCCTCCTTTGTGGAAGACTTAGTCTTACATGACCCACAAAGATATTTAGCCATGCTCTTGGACCAAGGGGTTAAATTTCCATGTGACTTTGACATTAATACTTTGAGACCAACCTCTCCAGATCACAATACCAACAACAATACAAACAACATGTCCAATACTAGTCAACCTCAAAACAATGCAAGCAATGCTTTCATTGGTGCCACCTTGCAAATTTCCACAAGCACTATTAATGCCACCTCTAATGACACAACCAATCAAAAAAATTCCAATTCAATCAATGCAACATCTGTTGGAGGGACACCAACTATGTCACAAGCCATGCTACAATCAATGTCAACAATGCCAATGACATCCTCATAATCAGTTGGAGCTACCTTTGGATCCTCATCAATGGGGGCAAGTTCTTCAAACCCTCTATTTGGAGCTTCATCTAGTGCCATGGGAACATCATCATCAAATCCTTTCATTGGGTCTTCATTCAATCCCTTTGGTGGAAGTAAATGACATATTTTCATTCGAGGACCACAACCAAATGTCCACACATCGTCACAACTTAATAATAATACTTCCCAGGGTCAAAACACCAACATTCCCCATGGAAAATTTCACCAATTTGGACAAGGCAATTAGAATACACAACATATGGCTTCATTTGGACACCAAAATATTCAAGGCTAACACATCCCACAAATATCGACTGATATGGTTGGAGTGAACATTCCTACATATGCATCACACATCCATACCCATCAACATGTCCCTAACCAAAGCTTGCAATACCAACAACATTCAAATTAGAACACGTCATATATCTCACAACAACACATCCCACAAAAAAATTAGAATGCCTCTTTGCAACAGATGGGGACACATGGGATATCCATCATTCCCATGTGTGATGCAACAAACAATCATATAATCGATGCCTTGATAGCACAACTAGAAAACTTGCAAAAAATAATAAAGACTATGCAAATGTCCAACAAAAAGTCACACATGCCATATGACCTATGTCCATATCCTTTTGATACAAACCTATACATGTCACCATTCCCTCCTGGGTATGTGGCACCAAACTTCACCAAGTACAAGGGCAAGACAAACCCCATCGAACATGTTTGAGAGTTCACAACCATTTGTGTGGATATTTCCTATGAACATACCTACTTGATGAGACTCTTCCCTAAGAGTCTTATAGGCCCCACACTTGAATGTTTTTCCACTTTACAAAAGGAATAAAATCATGGGATGAACTTGCAAACAAATTCGTGTGAAATTATGCCTATAACATTGACATAGACACCTCCATTACCAGTTTATGCAAACTTACGAAGAAGACGGTGGTGAAACTTTTATCCCATTCTTCCAAAGATGGAGAAGTCTAGCAAGTCATTGCCATATTGACATACTTGAGAAGGAAAATGTTGACATGTTTGTCCAAACACTCCTAGGAACATTGAAATATGGCTTGCAAGTTCATTGCTGCACAACCTTCACAGACTTAGTCAAAAAGGGTGTCCAACTTTAGAAGGCCCTTATTCCTAAAGGAGAACTAAAATATGGCCCTAAAAACACAAACACAAACTCACCTGCAGGAAAGAGTAAATATTGGGTTAAGAATAAAAACATTACTAATGATGGCATTGTTGACACCAAGATGGAAAACATAATAGGTCCAGTGCTCACCCTTAAAGGAGCTCAGCCACAAAATAGATCAATGACTACATTGACACTTCCTACCAATGTCATTCAAAATAACCAAAACAGTCAAAGTCAAGGACAACCTCGTCAGCTAAGGAAATTCCCAAAAAAGGCGTACATACACTGCCTTGGGGGAATCAATTGAAGATGTCCTTAAGAAGCTCCTTAAAAACAGTCTCATCACACTAGAGGACCCTAAGCCATATGACCTAGGACAATTTAAACCATCATGGTGGGATGACAACACTTTTTGTGATTACCACCGGGTTAAAGGGCATAAGACATCCTCTTGTTGACAACTAAGAAATATTATACAAGACCTCATTGAAAATCACACAATTGAATTGGGTGGGCCACAATTTGCATCAAACACAGACCATACTATTCACAAAACCCACTACAAGACCATGGTTCAAATAACCCCTCAACGTCAAGTCCTAAGACAAATAATAACTATGCCAACTATACCCGCACCGCATTCAACTATTCAGGAGGAACTATTATCAGCCATGTCTAAACTGATGATGAATAGGTCAATACCATCACTATCAAAAGAGCACCTAAATGCAATGTCGCTACCCATGGTGGAAAAGTTGCCATAGTTAGTCCTCCACCTCCTCGGTAGCTGGAAATTACACTACCCGGTCCTTCTACTAAGCAACCACAATTTGGCCCATTTGCTAAGAAGTCGCAACCTAAGGGACAATTTAACCTCATTGATCAACTAGGTAAAACCCCTACTCAAATTTCCATACTCGAGCTGCCTCGCATTTCTCCCACACATAAAGCTATACTTGAAAAATCCTTGCAAGAGTCCTTTATCCCTCAAGACATTGATGTCAACCAATTTGAAGCCATGGTGGGATACCTCACTACACCCCATCATGTAACATTTTCAGATAAAGATTATTTGTCACCAAAGTCCAATCATAACGATGCATTACACATTGAAGTATTTATCCATAAGCATAAGGTCAGACGAGTTTTAGATGGAAGAGCAGGACTGAATATATGCTCCTTAAAATTGGTTAAGGCTCTAGGCTTTTTTGATGCTTGTGTAGATGCTACAAAGAGCATAGTTATAAAGGAATATGATGATGAAGAACACTCCTCTCGAGGTGTTATCACTCTTCCTATCAGAGTTGGGCCAGTCATTGTAGACACAACTTGCCAAGTCCTGGATCTTGAATTCCCCTATAACATCTTGCTTGGCCGACCTTGGATTCATGCCCTCAAAGCCATTCCATCCACATACCACCAATGCCTGAAATTTCCTTTTGATGACACATAAATCACCATATATGGAGACCCTGATCCTTTTTAGTATTGCACCAATCTAAGGGGTATTTCAAAACATCAAGTGCCCATAAATTGAGAAGCTCCAAGTTTCTCTTCTTCCAAATTCATTGACCCATCCACACTTGCCTCATTGTCCACGTCCGCTCCTTCCATGTCTTCTGCCACACTATCATCATCTTCCCTTCCTAAGGCTGAGTCCAATTTCAAGATCCAAGACCTAGGCAGTGGGGAATTTAAATTAAGTACGGCCTATTGCATCACCAAAATACCCAAGTCTCCTAAGGTCTACGATTGACCCTATTTTAGAGTGGAACCTAAGGAAATTTTTAGGGTTCCTCCATCACACATTTTTATAAAATGGGGTGAAATGAGCTAAGAAGACATTGAGGATATATCAACATGGATTTATAAGGACCAAGAAAATCCATCCCCATTACCAATTTAGATATACTAGAAAGGCTATGATATAATGAAGGCAAAAGGTTACGATGGAACTAGTGGCCTTGGCAGAAATAAAATTGGAATGCGAGAACCCATAATTATTCCTTGAAGACCAAAAATTCTTGGGTTAGGGTATGGACTATTTGAAAATTACGATCGAAATACCAATGGACATTCGAGTGAGAGCGTGAATGCTTCAGAAATTGTTGAGACTATTGAGGAATCCCTTTACCAAAATTGACTCCCATGAATGGTAATTTGGCTCCCAACAATACCTAAGCAATTGTTGTCTTGATGAATTATTCCTTCTGGAGAACTTACTTCTGAAGAAAGATTTTGGAAAATGTTTAAGATTGATCCAACATCAAATAATGAAAATCCTAAGATCCCAAGGAAATGAGAAGACTGGGGTAGACTCTTTTGCCCAAGGAATAATGACAAGTCTGAATCATCTTCCAGTCCTATTAGCCATAACCCTGACATATTTGTCTAGCCATCTGACAATAATGACCATCATTTAGATTCATTTGAATTACCACATGACACTACTAACCCCAATGATAGTCCTTGTGTCCCTTATTTTGACAATGAGTATGAATCCAGTGAAGGAGAATACTAGATAGAATTCAACTGGGAGTTGGTCGATGAAAATTTCATCTTTAACCTCTCTGAATCCATCTGCATGCTTTTTGCATCCTCCCCACCATTCACCAATACTGATGATGGTATCTCCTTAGTCTACCCACAATTAATCAATTGAGATCAATAAGGCCCGCCAGTTATGGACATATTTCAGAATGATGAGGCCATTGTAGAATTCATGGGACTACGTGAGGGCATACCAAGTGGAGATCACAAGGCTGAATTTTCTATTGACCTAGATTGTGCATACTTTGGGGAGACTACTCCATCCTCTAGTCACAAAAATGAAAAATAAAACTAAAACAAAAAATGACACTTCTTTAGGTGAAAACTGAAAGGAACCTTCTGACAATAAAAAAGTAAAAATAAAGGACATATCTACAGGTGAAAACCTCTCTGAGGCACCCAAAGATGGAGGACTGGACTCTCTTCCGATGACTCAAGAAATATTGACAATGCTCATAGAGGACACCATGGAAGTCAGCATATCTACAATAGAAGATCCTAAACTTATCCTCTTTGCAGAATCCTTAACAGAAGAAGAGAAACCTAAATTCCACAAATTCTTTTCAGAGTGTAAGATTAATTTTGCATGGTCCTATGCTGATATTCCTGGGTTAGATCCAAAACTGGTCTTACACCATTTGCCACTACTTCAAAATTCTAAACCAGTGAAATAGAAGCCACATAAAATGCATCCTCAGATCACCTTGTTAGTCAAAGTGGAACTTAAGAAATTGTTGGATGTGGGATTCATACAATAAATAGACTATGCTAAGTGGATATCCAATCTTGTACCAGTCACAAAGCCAAATGGTCAGATCTGCATTTGTACAGATTTTAGAGACTTGAACAAAGCATGTCCAAAGGATGAATTTCCATTGCCAAACATAGATATCATAGTTGACCTTACAATAGGATATGAGATATTATCCCTCATGGACAGTTTCTCAGGCTATAATTAGATTCATATTGCCCCTGAAGATCAGCATAAAACAACATTCACATGTCCTTGGGGTACATACTGTTGGAATGACACCACGTATCAGAGAGCTATGACAACAATATTCCATGACATGATGCACAAGCTAATGCAAGATTATGTGGATGACCTTTTGGGTAAATATTTGACATGAAAAGATCATTTGTATGTGTTAGAAAAAATCTTCAAGAGACTAGAGGAATACAAATTCCATTTGAATCCCAAGAAATGTGTCTTTGGAATGACATTAGGGAAAATTTTGGGATACATAGTTTCTTGAAGAGGCATTGAGGTCGATCCCACCAAAGTGAAAGACATATTAGACATGCCTCCTCTAACAGGAATAAGTGAACTCAGGATGTTGCAAGGTAGGTTGCAATCTATCTGATGCTTCATAGCACAATTGGTCGAAAAATGTCAACCATTTCAGTATCTTTTGTGCAAGGGTATCCCCTTTGTGTGGATAGATAAATGTCAAGAGGCCTTCCAACTAATAAAGGATTACCTACTGTCACCACCTATTTTAATGCCACCAATTGAAGGGAAACCTTTGATTCTATACATTTCTACAACTTCAGCACTAGGGGCATTACTGGCACAAAATGGCCATGATGAGAAGGAAAGGGCCATATACTACATCAGTCAGACACTGGTGGGATATGCGCTAAATTACACGTCCATTGAATGTGCTTGCCTAACAGTTGTCTTTGCTGCCCAAAAGCTAAGGAATTACATGTTGAATCACAAGACACATCTGGTAGCAAAGATTGATTCCCTAAAATATCTCCTAATTCACGTAGCATTGACAGGTCATTTGGAAAAATGGGTCATGATTTTGAGTGAGTATGACATCCAATATGTGGAAGAAAAGGCTATATAGGGACAAGTGATAGCAGATCAACTAGCAGATGCACTTGTACAAAGTGATCACCCATTGGTGGTAGACTTTCCTGATGAGTCCATATTTCATACAAAACCTGAAACACCTTGGAAACTTTACTTTGATAGATCTCATACTAGTCAAGGCTTGGGAACAAGAATATTGTTTATCATGCTGCAAGGAGACTCCATCCCTAAGTCATTTCACATTTCTTTTCCATGTACAAATAACATTGTAGAATATGAAGCACTTGTCATGAGACTTAGAATGGCCATATAATCGAAAATAAAAAATTTGCATGTTCTCGAAGACTCTCAATTGGTCATCAACCATGTCAATGATGACTATGACACAAAGGATGAGAATTTAATTCCCTATAAGCGAATGGTTGATAGATTCCACTCACACTTCCACATGATTTCTTTTGAACAGATTATGAGGGCACAAAACAAGGTAGCAAACACAAAGGCTACAATTGGCTCTCTCGTAAACACTCCAAGTAATCTATCTCAATTTGAGTTCTTGGTGGAACAACTCTTGGTTCCTGCATATGACATCCCAAAGTCAAAGATGGTATGTGAGCTTGTTGGCCCCAATTATCCATGGTATTGGGATATTTATGACTATCTCAAATCCCAAACCCTTCCCCCCAACCTATCCAATAACAAACAAAATTACTTTATTTGAAAAGCCGCTTGATACACCATCATCAATGACACCCTATATCACCATAGCTTTGAAAATACCCTTCTTCGATGTATCGACACTAAAAAAGCACAAACAACCTTATGTGAGGTACATGAGGGTATATGCGGGTCTCATTCAAGTTGTCCTACTTTAGCCAAGAAGATAACGAGACTTGGGTATTACTAGATGACTATAGAAAGGGATGCACTTGAGTTTGTCAGGACATGCCACAAATGTCAAAAGCATGGTGATTTGATTCATGCACCAACACATGAACTCTGCCTAATTACTTCTCCTTGGCTCTTCACACAATGGGGACTTGACCTAGTGGGAAAAATCCATCCTACCTCTTCCAACGACCACAAATTCATCATCACTGCCACTAAGTACTTCAATAAGTGGATCAAAACCACCCCCCTTACATACATAACTAGTAAAAAAATTTCCAAATTCATCCTCAACTATATCATTTTATGGTATGATGTACCCTAGTCCATCATCATAGACAATGGGTGCCCTTTCAAAAACCAAGACGTTCATGAGTTATGTGAACACTTCTGTATCCAACTTCATTTCTCCACACCATATTACCTACAAGGAAATAGTCAAGCTGAGACATCCAATAAAACCATTATCAAAATTATTAAGAAGACAGTCAATGATGTTTTCTGTGACTAGCACATTCAACTTAACCCTGCTCTATGGGCTTACCGCACCAGTATCTGTATGCCTACAAGAGCTACTCCTTTTGCCTTATGCTTCAGAGCCGAAGCCATCTTTCCCATTGAGGTTGAAATTCCCTCTTTGTGAATCTCCTTGAAAGGCCTAATTGATGATGAGGAGTATAGACAGTCACGACTGCATGAATTGGAAATGTTAGAGGAACGTAGACATAATGCCTTGAATCATTTACAAGCATATGAAAATTAGTTTTGTCACAGTTATAACAAAAGAGTCATGGTCAAAAATTTTGACATTGGTGATTTGGTCCTTATTCAGTATCCTAAAAATTAGTCTGATAGAGAAAATCCTCACAAGTTCAAATCAAATTGGCTAGGTCCTTACATTATCACATCCTCTTTTGGTTCTGGAGCATATAATCTAGCTACTCCAGATGACAAACAATTGACAGAGCCTATCAACAGTCTACATCTTCGAAAGTTCTATGCATAGCATCAGAAAGTCTGGTTGAAAACCATAAAAATATATATAAAAAATGAAAAATATAAAAAAATCATCACCTTGATGAAAACCTGGAAAAACAAGCATCTTGGTGACACCAAACAAATAAAAATAAAAATGTCAAAAAGAAAAGTAAAGAGAAATACTTTGTCCAATAGTGAAAACCTGGTAAACAGGCACTATGGATAAGTACCTTGGTGAAAACCTAGCAAACAGGTGCCATGTGTAGTCAGTTTTTGCTCAGCCATCTACTGTCACTCTATCTACCTTAGCCCATAATAAAACACCCACTTTTGTAATACCACTTTGACACCCCATTGCGAAATCCCCACCATCTCTTTCATGGATGACAATGGTTGACATCAAGTCCTGCATACTGTCTACCTATCACCCAAAGCATGTCATTACCACATTCTTTAAACTTGGCTAATCTGGGACCTGACTGGGGGCATTCCTTTATCACCTAACTATAGTGGTTATCACACATGGTCTTGTTACTCAAAAATGTCTTGAAAAAATACCTAAAAATAAAAAAAATGTCTTGAAAAAAGCCCTAAAATTTGAGAAATGTCTTGAAGAAATACAAAAAAATCAAAATATCTCAAAAACACAAAAATAGAGTCATATCTTGTCGAGTTAGTCATGTCAATTAGTCATTGTCATTTTTCGAACTATGTTGTCTCTGTGCATTGCTACATAGGCAAGGCTCATCTTTGAGCCCCTGAGAAATTAGGTTAATCCTTTTAGGTTTTTCAAAATAAAAATAATGACTCAATCTTTGGTCATCAAGACAAAGTCATTGGTTATGTCGAACCACGAGGTCTCTAAGTGTATGACGTAGGCAAGGCCATCTATCGATGAGCCCTCGAGGCCCCACTAGGTTAGTCCATTAGGGTTCATGGCACTACACACATGTTAAAATTCTTCAAGTCAAATAGGTCATTCCAAAATAGACAAACTCCTAAACCAAACTCTGGCAATTATTTAATCAACACGTTAAGCACATCAACATGTCAAGCATCAACATGTAGTTAGTTCTATCAACACAAGTTAATTCTGTCAACAAAAGTCAAATTAAGTCAACTTAGGTCAAACTTAGTCAAAACCTATCAAAACTGTCAACTCTTGGTTATTCTCCAGATGGGTCCTTTTGAAGAATTTCCCTTGTCATTTAATTATACCTTAGGATGTGTCCTTCCTAGTTATCATCACCGTCATTTGGAATTTTGAGGGATTCTCTTGACATTTGAGGATTGATCCTCTTGACATCAACATTATTTAGGACGAGTCCTTCTTGAATTTGGAAAACTCTGACAATCGACACTTTGACATCATCAAACCTGACAACTTCGACATTCAACACCGTCAAACTTGACATCTTGACATTTAAACTCTTGACATTCATACACATGTGGCAAACACTTGGCAAACATTATATTGGAATTTGGTCCTTTGATCTTTCATCATGTTACTATTTCTCCGTGATGTCCTGACAATAGGATTTGGAGAAGCAGTGACGTTTCATGATGATTGACTTGTCTAATATTTTTTTTCAGGTAGTCATGTTGCTAGTTCCTTGAGTATGTATTGGTAATAGGATTTAGAGGAGAAACAATGTTTCATGACTTGTCTTTCTTGTCTATCTTATGTGTGTGGTTGGTTATGACAAAAGACTGGGGAAATCATGCTCCTAGCATAAGTCGTGATCATCCTTATCTACAACTACTTATCTCATGTGATGGTACGACCTTTCACACCTTGATTTATTTCATATCATGATGTTTGTTGGCAATTACAATAATCTTCCCAATGATGATTAGGAGCAATTATTGTTAAGTCCTTTGATAACATGTTGAAGGATTTGGTCTCTGCACTAACATTCATTTACTTTTGTCTTGTCACCTTGTTTCATCCATCTCACAATGATATCCTGTGACATACAAAAACATAAGTGCATACATAATCATATAGGCATTGCATTAGGTTTTTACACATTCATATGACATGTAGATGCATATATCATCCATATCATTAAAGCACATACATCACATCATAAGATTGCATTGTCCATACATATATAGTTGTTCACTAACACATCCATAATCATCAACATGGAATTCATTATAATCATACATTATGCATCCATCTAACCATCATTAGAACATAACATTGTCATGGCATATAAGCATAAGTAACCATCACATCATCATGGGATATCATCATAAGTAGCTATCATACAATGCATACATGGCATAGCATATAAAAGACATCATCACAAGAATCATAAAGACATAAATCACATCACATAGGCATCATATGGTCATCATAATTGCATCACCATAATCATCATAAGATAAGCATATATCATAAAAAATCATCAACACATAATGCATCATCACATAACATAAAGCATATAGGCTGCATCAAAACTGCATCACATATATAATCTCAAAAAATATATATAATGTCACAGGATAGAGTCATGAGATATCCCAAAAATGGAGCTCACAAGCTCAATAATCAATATATAAAATGGAATAACATGAATGTCTGAAACATGATGTAAAAAATAACCATGTCAAATACCCCTATGTTGTGCTCTCCTCATCCCCTCGTGGAGAAGAGCGTGGTGACTGATGACTTGTAGTTGGTACTGACATAATCTGGGAGGACATAGCAGCATACATCAGTGAGGCCAAACGAACTAACACTGATGACATCATCTCCATGGTGACATGAGGCTATGAGGATATAGCAACATGAGTCTATGAGACAGATGGAATTGTCATTGGTGACTGACTGTGCACTGATTTGTGCCCTCACCCAGATGATCCATACGAGTGACTAGATCTATGCCCTAAAGAATGCCTATGGGACTGATGGGAACTGTGATCTGATGTGTTCCTTGAGGAAGTTGAGCCACCCACATTGCTCTAGTTGTGGCTGCTACTCCCTGACCTTGTCCTTGTCCTACTATAAGATTTGGATAACCCTAGCTTCCTATGATCTCTCGGCACTGTGCGCTCATATAGCATCTTTTACAGTCCTCTACTCTTGCTGACCCTGGAAAGCTCCATGGCCACATCCGCAATCGGCCCTATGCACAACTGAGCAAACTAATTTCACTAGGTCTCAGTCTCCCACTGTCGAATCTTGGCTTGATCCCTCTCAATTCATGACACCTCAAGCTCTGCTCATAGGGCATTGATATTCACAATGGCCTCATCCAACCTTTGTTGCATGTTAGCCAAATCCTAATCCACTATAGCATCCTACGACAATAGTGACACATTGGATTTATCGAGATCCACATCAATCATCCGCTCATGAAGCCGTCTCTCTGCCTCATCCATCTCCTCTCCAATATCTGGCTCATCATCATCATCACCAACTCCCTCCTCTCCTCCCCCGACCTCAAGTGCCTTTTCCTTTGGCTATACCACCTCTACCTCCACCTCTGCTCAGACCTCCTCTGCAACATGCACCTCTTGTCTGACCTCCTCCTCCTGTCTCCCCTCCTCTTGTCTCCCTGCATCTCTCTCCTCCTCCTCTACCACCTTAGGAATAGCATCTAGTGGTGCTCTCTCCATGCGTCTTTTGAATCTCCTGGCTTGTCTCCCTCTGTCCCCTCCTCTCCTCCTCCTATTGCCACCACCGCCATCTCCTCCATCATGATTTCCATCTCTTCCCACATCTCCTCTGCCACCATCTCCCTGGCCTCCATCTCTTCTTCTCCCCCTGCCTCTCCAGCCTCCTTGCTACATCCTCAGGATAGCTGATTGGTGGTCAATAGGTGCTAGTGCGTTAGGATCCATCAAGGGAATTGGCCTATGCATCTACCACCATAAATCATAATTTGTCGTTGTCCTTGGATCTGCTGCTCCCCCACTCCATCCCCATGGTTGTTCCATAATCCATCTATCTACTGCTAAGCAAATGGCACTGATATAGCAGGACCCCACCCAAGCTCTCACGATGTCTTTGCATACTCTACTATCCGCATGGGCACACCCTGCTACTCACCAAACTGTCAAAGAACCTATTGGGGAAAGGACATCTCAATAATCAGCTGGGACTATATAGTATGACCAATCAAGTACTGAAACTATCTACAAAATGGCAAGTGGTCTCCCTCATCGGCCCGTGGTGTACAATCCCTATATAACCTCCAGATGAAACTGGTCATAGTGTCTATCCTATGCTGCCAGAAGCTTGTCTCTTTGACTCTGGTCTACTGTAGTGCTCCTACATATAGATATACATATGACATCCCATTTGCTAACTGTGGCCTTTGAATCGGTGGCCAAAAAATGAGAATATGCTCCCATGCCCAGATCATGAGTAATTTCATACCACAACTAATGCTGCTCCCACCCCTGTATGTTACCTCGTGTAACTGGTCGTATATCATGCCAAGAAGACAAGGCCCCCATGCAAAAACAACTTTGTCCTGCTACATCCGAACTAGCACATTGCCCCATTTGATCAGGAATCCATGTCCCCGACAATCTGGAATCAAGACCTCAACAATCAATGTACACAACATGGTGTTCCACCGTGGGTAGTGCTCTTCAAGGTACTCCCACCGAATCTCATACCCGTCGACACCTTGGCCCGTGCCATCATCTACCTCATACAACTTTTTCATGGCCTGCATGCCCCACTGAGGATTGTAAACCACCTACTCTCCTCTTATCAGAATATGTAGAATCTGGTACACGTCCTCCAAAGTGATCGTTGCCTCTCCAGTCGGCAAGTGGAAGGAATAGGTCTTCGAGATCCATCTCTTGGCCAGTGCTATCAATTGTCTCCTATTAGCCCAGATAATGGGCATATAGGTGACATAGTACAACCCCAATCACATCAGTCATCTCTGCTCCCGATCTGTCAGCTAATCCTGAAACACGTATGTTGATGGTTTGAACTCTCGAGTGTAGATCGATGCTAATCATTTTTGCACATGCAAAAAAAAGAGTTAGCATATTCTTGAAAATCATTACCATCTATCTAGCTAAACATAAGCAAAAAAGTGTGTCTAAAGCTAAGCCAACCCTGGTCAAAGTCAAATGCATCGTGTTGACTTCATTTACGTCACACTATGGCACTTGTGTCATTTGGCATAAAAAATGCGTCATCCTTAGTCGATTGCATCACTCCATAATCAAATGCATCATTGTCAAATCACATACGTCGCTCGGCTTCGTGTATGCGTTGCAATATTGTGAATGTGTCACTGCATTTATCATATGCACTGCAAGACAACACATGTGTCTCGACATTTGGCAAATGTGTTGCACAAAATGGAAAACCTAATAGACCATTGGCTTTTGCATCACGACGCATCAAATGCGTCAAACATGACCTCAAATGTGACTTATGCAAACACATATGTGTCACGACACATTCATTTAACTACCCTAAAACCCTAAAAATGCATGAAAAATGACAAAGTGGGTACAAGGTAATTACTAGTGGGTTTGCACCCTCTGGCTGTTGGAATGTCCTAATGATGTAGCCGCAGTGCTCTGTGACTGGAATCACCATCTTCGCATGCACTTTCCTCGCTCTGGAATCTCCAAATTTGCAAGTGTCAAAGTGGGATTTTTAACCTTTTTATTACTGGAAGCTCTTTTGACCACCTTTGATTGGCCCATTGATCGGTTAAACATGTCAAAATCTGAAATCGCTTGTGCCATTGCTTTTCTGGTTATCAAATTAACTTGTTGGGACACTTTCCAAATTTTTCTATCACCAGGCCATAATTTGAAAATTTTCCTAAGGGGAAATAGATACTTTGTACCTTCACTGGGGCATGTTTCTGACTAAGTTTTCTTTGTCAAAATGTGATAGGCTGCATTATGACAAAGATGGGAAAAATGTAGACACATAAAAATAACCTAAGCTTGCAAGTTTTATTGTCACCATATTTCTTCTTGACATAATTGAAATATTTAATTATGTCCTTGGTCCACTTTCAACTATTAATTAAATAATTCATAATTATTTAATTAATTCATGTATTTATTCCTCTTGATTATTTAAATAAATAAATTTTATTTATTTAAATGTGTCACTAATTGTCCAATGTCTTTCCATAATTAAACAAATTCATAGATTTATTTAATTATCTTTGTCCACTAATTCCTCCTGATTATTTAAATAGATAAATTTTATTTATTTATTTAAATACACCATTAATTCTTAAAAGTCTTCTTATAATTAAATAAATTCTTTAATTTATTTAATTATTGTCCACCTTGGCATTTTCCCCATTTTAAATAAAATCATTTATTTAAAATGGTCCCACTTTCTAATTTTCCCTCTTTTAGTAAATAATTCAAATTAATTATTTATTGTCACACGAACTCACCTTGTGAATTAAATCAATTTTTAATTCGAAATATCTTTTTTCCTCCATAAATCAAATAATTTTCAATATTATTTGATTTTCCAGCTCTCTCTTTTTCTATGCCATTCCTATCTCCTTGTCACATGCATTGTCAACCCTTGATTTGATTTTCTCAAATTGAATCTTGTCCACTCATTTCAAATTTGACCTAATATTTCCCTAACCCTAATTGTGGGTTGTCATATTGAATCTTGTCCATTGATTCTAGGGCACTTGTCAATCTTCAATCTTGGCCATTCATCCAAAATTGCATTCTCTATAAAATGACAGTTTTGGTCTTATTTGCACATCTCATGCAATCTTGTTATCATCTTGCAATCTTGTCATTTCATGCTCTTGCAATTTTATGTCATTGTAGCTCTTGTCTTAGGCATACTTCATCATTCTTGGAATTTTGGCATACTTTAGTCATAGTTTAGAGTTGCTTACTAGTTGCATAGTTGCATAGTATTGCATTTTGTCATCAAATCCTTCAATATTTGCTTTGGTCTTGACATTGTCACATATTGCTCACACAAAATATGAGGGAAAACTTCATATTGCAGCAAATAGAGAAGGTATAATGGAAGTTAATCATGGAGGTTGAAGACTCAAGGTGATATCTCTCTTCGTTTTTCATGTTTTCCTCCTTTGTGCTTCATTATTACTTTGGGTTTTGATTTATTTAGCTACTAATCTGCTAACCTAGAAATTTCCCATAGTTACACTATGATATTACATTATATTTTTAATAAATAGTATTAGCTATGAATTGTCTAATCTTTTTTTCTATTTTTTAAAAAACCTCTAAACTATAAAACTAAAATACTTATGTATATTCTTGTAAATTATGTTGAAAGTTGTATATCCATGCTAATTTTCATTTAGTTTTGAGCTCATTTTGAGGGAATGACTCGATGCAATTACAATGTGAACTCTTGTGTTAGTTTTGGGTCTTTCCTTTATCCCTATATATCCTTAGGGTCAATGCAGGATCATGGAGGTCCAAACTAGGCCCTTAAGTGACAATAAAAATTTAGAAAAATAGTGTTAGGCAACTTGACATAGAAATTTGAATAGGTTATTAACATAATTTGAAAAATATGTAACAAAATAATTTGTAGAAAATTGAATGTATTTTCTAAGATACTAGTCCTTTTTTGGAAAAAAATAAATCTATTTGGTGAAAATTTGAAAGTTCAATGTAGTACTACTAAATTTTTTCAGGAAAAAAATAAAGAGCAAGTGTATGTCTGATGAACCTAAGTACAAGAAAATAATAATATAATTTTTTGAAACTTTCAATATAAGTAGAGGACACGCCTAGATGTGCCATATTTTTTTTATAATTTTTTTGCAAGTAATAATTTTTTATTAGAAATTTTGAAAAATATTAAAACTTGTTTGTTTGACTACCATAACTTGGTCAAAAAATTTTGAAACTCAATTTTTCTTTTTCTTATCCTATAGTATGGGAATCATAGAGTGGCCACATCTTTTAGATTCAAAAAATGTGAAATCATTTGAGAACTATAGATGTTTTTAAATCAACCTATCAATTAGGACTTTAATCAGAATGCATGTAGAAAATCAATAATAACTATCTATTTAATTCCAAATAAGGTATATCTTATATTAGTGGAAAGCTAGAAATTTTATCAATAAACCCTTTTCGTGTCATCAAATTTGGATAAAAAAATTATTGTCAACCACTTTTTTGTCATATCACCATTTTTTGGACCCCCATGATCCTGGACTCACCCCTCATTTACTTTCATTTACATACATTTGCATACAATTTACCTTAACCTAGTCCCATTTGCACTTATTACCACATAGTTATATTATTGGCTTACACTTCCATACTTTTATTCCCTACCTTGAGGTCTCTATCTCCCTATTCTAGATAAATACCATGATGTTCAAGACCAATCTTGAGCCACTCAATATTGACCCCAAAATTAAAAAGTATAAAATTTTAAATTGTCAATCTTCTCGCACTTTTCCACTAGTTATTGGGATTTCACTTGATACATATTTGTGTGACTACTCATTTATTTCATTAGTACTTAAAGACATTCATTTATGTAGTCAAACACATGGGTGGGTACATAAATATGGGGGGCCTAAAAGTGGCCATCCCACTTTTTAGCCCCATAAAATCCATAACATGCACATGTTATGGCTTGTTGTGATCAAACCTCAAGCTTGATCATTATGAAGAAATAACACGAGCACATTATAACACTCACATCATTTCTTATTAAAGAAATAAAAAGAAAAAAGATCATTTCATTTTTCATTATTTGATGTTGAAGTTTTTCATCGTGGCTTGCAAACCCTCCATAACGCGCTTGTGTTCTAGGGAGCCCATAATCATGCCAATTCTTTGTTGATTCTTCATCAAAATTTTGCCATGACATTGGGGAGGTTAAAGGAGTGAGTTATTTCCATTTTTTAGTGTGAGTTTTGTGTTAAATAGGTAGGTTGAATATGCTTTTTTATTAAATTTTTTTTTTTTTTAGGAATTGTTAATGCACCCCAAAAGATCTTCTTGAAAATCCTAATTCACCTCATAATGAAATCTCTCCTAAAGAACAACCTCAACAGATACCTCCTATAATTCCTCATCATGTTCTAAGAACACAACAAAATATAATGGGGAAAATTAAAATAACAAAAAGACAAATTCAAGAGTTAATCGCAAGGTTGAGAGATCCTACAAGAACAACCTCACATAGAAACACCCTCACTCAATCATTGAAATCTGTAATATCTCATGTAGATTCAGTTAGAAAGCAAATAAATAAGTTTGATAAGAGATAAGAGCTAAGACAATTTTGTGTAGAAAAATTATCATATAAACAAATTAAAGATGATTTAAATTTTTTTTTTGACATGTACACTATTCATGAAACCAAGAATGAATCAACCTTTGCATGGTGCATGCAAGAGGTTCCTTATCCATTGGTTCAACTACTAACGAATAAAGAACCATTTTTGGGATAGGTGGTGGATGGTTTTTGACCATCCTCCACGCACAAGACAATTGGGGCACGTCTTGATGCACAATGACCAACAAGACCACTTGCTAGACTAGAGTATGAGCACATGAATATCCCTTCCATTGTGATGGAGAGTGTTGAGGTGGATACCTTGAAATTGATTAGCTCCCTCACTTAGAGCCTCATACAACATACTAGGCCTCTAACATAGGGTGAGGCAGGTGTGTCTTCGAGGCATCCAGTTCCACCTACTTTATGTTGGGCTTGTGGGTTACTTTGTGTTTATGATCCTAAGGATAGTTGGGATGCATGTACCTAGGATACATCTATAGCTAATCAAATGGTGATGACAAATTTCCTCTTGAGTGATACATTCAGCTTTGATAGTCAAGTAAATGTCATCAAGTTCATTTAATTTAATTAATTTCATTTCATTTTTGAAATGCAAGATTAACTAAATTGGCTGAATGATTATAATGAAATTTCAAGGTCCTAGTGTTCACCCTACTTCTAGTGGTCCTCCACCTCCCTATTACATGATGACATCTACTGTAGAGGTATGCAACTAGTAAAGAATTATAAATATTACATGTGAATAGTTGAACGTTATATGAATGGTATTCTTATATCTCATTTTGGATCTTGAATAGGTTAATCTTGTACCTTCGACGGCAACACCTGGTGGTAGAGGTGGTCATCAAAGTTCCACTCAAGTAATAAAGAGTATTTTTTATTTTAAAATATAAAAAAATTCATAATTGAATAATGTTTAATGACTTGAGCAGTCTAGATAGTTTGCAAGTACACTTTGCACTTTTTAATTAATTTAATTCCAGGTTTCTATGTACTTCATAATCTATGAATTTTATTTGATCATGTTGTTGACCTCCAAAAATATAGTCTAGTGCCGCCAATTAATTTTCCACATTCTATAAACCTCTTTATTGTATTAGCTCTTGGAACCTCCATCGACCAAACCTAATTGCTCAATGTGATTATGTTATTTGCAACTCTTCATCAAAACTCGTAATCAATTGTCTAGGGAAAAAATGAATACCTAGGGCTAATTTGTATGATATTGATCATTCATTGAATCCAATCCTATATGACATTGATCCACATGCATGACTATGTAGAGCATCTATTGATTTTGAGGCACATCAAATTCACTATCTACATTAATCAACATTAATCCCTTTTAATAATGCTAAGAATCCTATATCCATTAACTTTTATTTCTAACATGACTCTCCATTCCTTGATATAGTTTAATTTGATACATTTTTACCTCATTAGCTCATTGAACTTTATTTATCCTTTACAACAGTACATTGTATTATATAGTGTTAAATATATACAATTATTTTATGGCTAAGTATTTCAAAAAACTCTTTATTTAACCTCAGCCACCATTAAATAATGAAGATACATTGTGAAGTTTTTCATTCTGTAGACATCCAAATTTGGACACTTAATTTATCCAAATTTATCACTTTTCGTCTAAACATCTTCTTATCCAAGTTAATTAAGTAATATTACTATTATTTAATTAATACCCTTAATTCTGCCAAATCCCCAAGGTATTTAATTAATAATTAAATACTTTACTCTTTTAATCCTCCTTTCATCAAATAAATTAAATAAATAAGCATTTATTTAATTCCTCACATCATCATTTTCATCTAATCCTAATCCATCTCCTAATTTCTTCATTAGGGATGTGCACATGCCTAATCGCCCAGTTAGGATGTGTCACATCCTCCAACTTGCAAGTTGGCTTCTAATCCTCATTTTATCTTCATTCCCGGTTAAAAATTAATCTTAATCGATTGCCTTGATCAACTCTCCCCATCCCAAGGAATTTTTAATTCCTTTTTATTCCTCGAAGAATCCTTTTCGCCATCTTCTAGAATCTTTGACTTGTCACATCAAGTCACATGTGACAAACTCCCACATTTTGGGAACATTGTCTTATCCACTAGATTCTTCCAATCATTGTGAATTTAAAATTCACTTTTATTCACCCAAGATTCTTCCCATTTCCCAATGTACTTGCAAGGTACTTGTCCTTCCTCCACCTCATGTACCTTTTGGCCACCTCACTTACACCTCATCTCCCCTTAGCCACTTCACCATCCATATGTCAAGATGTGAGGGCTTGTGAGTTCTCAACTCACCATAGCCCTTCATCTTGACCTTGTTGGATGAATCTCCACTGTTGAATTCTCTAGAGAATTCAAATTCTTCTATAAATACCCCCTCCTCAAGGGCATTTTCAACACTTTGGATTTTGAGCAACCTTATGCTGCCAATTTGCATTCTCTTGAGCACTTACTCTCACTTAGCCATCCTTTTGATCATTTTGCATATTCAATCTTGCATTTAGCCACTCAAGAAGCCATCTAAGGAGCACACAAAGTCATCCAAATCAAGGGCCAACCAAGGAGTCTTCAACATAAAGGGAGGTATAACTATTTCCATTTGTTTCATCTATTTCCCTTCTTGTTTTCTCACTCTTTAGGCTAATCTTGAAGTGTCCTTAGTCTTTTATCATTCACATTTTTAGTTATTTTGCACATTAGAGTAGGGTAAAATTCCAAGGTACATATTTCTGGCACGCTCGGTGGGACCCACAAATGGGTTCTAGCATTTAACCTCCGTTTTTGCTAAGAATTTTGCAGGGAAAGGTCGCAGAAAGGCAGAAGCGCCCTCTGTTTTACCACAGAAAGGCAGAAGCGCCCTCTGCCTTACAACAGAAAGGCAGAAGCGCCCTCTGCTTTACTGTAGAAAGGCAGAAGCGCCCTCTTGTCCACTACAGAAAGGCGACAGCGCCCTATATCTGACAATTTCACTCTCTTCTAAGAGTTTCCTGTAGTTAGGTGTATACTTAGAAGGTTTTTTCTAACACTTTCTTACAGTGGGGCGTACAACTTTCCTTTTTAAAAATCTGATAAAGTTTCTTGTAGAGGGGCGGATACGCCCTTTCATTTTGAAAGCCTCTTTTCCTCTAACCTCTTGCTGCAGAAAGGCGGAAGCGCCTTTTAACCTCTTGCTGCAGAAAGGCGGAAGCGCCCTCTAACCTCTTGCTACAGAAAGGCGGAAGCGCCCTCTAATCTTGCTGCAGAAAGGCGGAAGCGCCCCTGTTTTGCTACAGAAAGGCGGAAGCGCCCCCATTTTGCTGCAGAAAGGTGGAAGCGCCCTTGTTTTTACTGCAGAAAGGCGAAAGTGCCCCCATTTTGCTGCAGAAAGGCGGAAGCGCCCTCTGTTTTGCTACAGAAAGGCGGAAGCGCCCCCATTTTGCTGCAGAAAGGTGGAAGTGCCCCAAAACAACACAGTTTGGAAGGTAAAACAGTCATTTTAGCTTCGTTTTTGCTCTCATTTTTTGCTATCTTCAAGTAGTAACCCTCTAACGTTGTTTTGGCAAGAATATTGGTGTTTTTTGCTAACGTTTTACAGCATATTATGGCGTAATTGACCAAGAACAAATAAAAAGACAGCTAACATTTGTTTGCAGGGCCATCTATTTGATCAGATCTGCAAAAAATATCCTTGTTGTTTTGGAACATAGTCTAATTAGGGGGAGTAAACTTCATTGCTTGCTGTGATTGTTTATTCTTGTGTTACCCAAGGGGGCATTAATTTGTTTTCACTTTCCCCTTGCACTTCGTGTGAGCCTGGGGAGTAGTTGGAAGCAGTTAGTGTCTTCTTTTTAGTGGGACCTGCTTGGGGATTTCATCACCCCAAGGGACGATTCCAACCACACGTACCGGCGGGGTATATAAAGGGGGGAGAACGAAAGTTGTACCCCAATCCAGTCACGTCATAATTGGCGGAGCGTCGAAGCTAGGGTGATACCTAGATAGATGTGAAGAGTTGGTCCGAGCCTTTCAGTATCTCGCTAGGGTTCCCGACTCACGCTTGTGACGGGCTAGTGTTCACGGTTGTGCCTCACGTACCGAGAGTATATCGAGGACTCCCTAGAAGCTTTGTGCATCCTAGATTAAGACTTTGCCTAGCCATACCCTTAACATTAATCATAGAATTGTGCTTGCTTGAAGTGTTCTCTTGTGAAAAACCTATGAAATCTTTGATACTTTGGCCTTACTTTATCATTTTGAGTCCTTGCCATAGCCATTGCCATCAAAACCAAGCTCTGTCTTACTGCAGAAAGGCAGAAGCACCCTCTGTTTTGCTGTAGAAAGGTGGAAGCCCCCTTGATTTTTGCTACAGAGGGGCGGATTTGCCCTCCTAAACACCCGAAATCGCCCCATTTGGATTCGTTTAACCTCTAAACCATCATTTAATCATTCCCAACCATTATCTCATCATCCCAAGCCTCCGTTTCGTCATTTTAAGTTTCCCAAAACCTCCATTTGATCTATTTAAACCTCCATCTTATCATTCCAAATATTTGTTTAACCATTCTAAATCCCCACTCATTCTCCACAATCATCTTCAATCTGCTCGATCATTCTAATTTCCTCATATTCCATTCAAAAGTCCATACCCTCACCTAGCGAACGTCATAATTTTTACCATTTACATCACCAAACACCACTCATAATCAGTGCAGAAAGGCGGAAGCGCCCCTATTTTGCTGTAGAAAGGCGGAAGCGCCCTCTGTTTTGCTGCAGAACGGCGGAAGCGCCCCTATTTTACTGCAGAAAGGCGGAAGCGCCCCCTGTTTTGCTACAGAAAGGCAGAAGCGCCCCTAATTTACTACAAAAAGCTGTCTATGCCCCTGATTTTGCTGCAGAAAGCTGACTACGCCCCTTTAACTTCCCGTGGCCATCATTTACAAACCATGCATCGGATCAACTTCATTCAAAAACCAAAATTGCTCAATTTTTTGAGCTCTATCTAGTGGTACCTTTTGTTTCTTCCTATCTAATCAAACCAA
>VDFB02047230.1:41368208-41419746 GCA_007258455.2 Sequoia sempervirens | reverse complement strand
GTCAAGGAGCATGGGAAAAAGGAACTTAGAGCAAATGCAATTAGTAAATGAGAAACAATAGTGAAGTTTCCTTATTTGGTTTCTTCAAGGAGCACACCATCGATTATGGCAAGGTTGGGAGATATCATTAAGTAGAGAAAAAGGGACGGAATAGTGGGTATGTTACCTAGACTACACAACTAAGGAAATGATATCTATTTCGTTCATCGAGCCTCAAAAGGAGCTAGTCAGCTACAAAAAATAAGGCTTCATTTTTCCTCATATAGGGATATTGTTAATTCTTTATCCAAAGTTTAGTCTTCCTTTGTTATCATTAAACAATGAATTTATATGCTACGTGATATTGTTTTGTTATTTCTTTCCTATCCTTCCATATGTATAGAGGACTTAATCTACATTATATTATCTCGACTAATTTTATGCTATCATTATGATGATTGACCATTTGATGTTGGAATACACCACCAAACTAATTATCTCATTTGGTTTGGAAGCCATATTAAAGGATATTTATCTTGGAAAATTTCACCTAGTTTATGTAATTCTTGGATGGATGTGATTTCTTGACCACTATCCCCACCAATGAGGAAGTCAAGCGGGCTGTTTTCTCTTTTGACGGGAGTAAAGCGCCGGGTCCTGATGGTTTCCCTTTATTTTTCTTCCAATGGCTTTGGGAGATTGTTGAAGAAGATGTGGTTAATTTTGTTAAATAGTTTCTTGGATCCAAGTGTCTCCTAAAAGAATTAAATGCTACCTTCTTGGTTCTTATCCCCAAGAAACCCGGAGCTAATAATTTTGAGACTTTTAGGCCTATAAGTCTTTGTAATTCTTTATATAAAATCATCTCTAAGGTCTTAACCTCTAGATTTTTAACTTTTTTGCCCTCCTTGATTTCTCCTCAATAGAATGGCTTTTTTCCTGGTAGACAAATTCTTGACTCTATTGTAACGGTTCATGAAAATATTCATTCCTTAGTGGAATCGAAGACTGAAGGTTTTTTATTAAAGCTTGATATCTCAAAAGCCTATGATAGAGTTGACTGGATTTTCTTATTTAAAATTTTAAAGGCTTTTGGTTTTTGTAATAGGGTTATCCAAATGGTGGAACAACTTGTGTCCATGGCCTCCATATCAGTTATGGTCAATGGTTCCCCTACCTCTTTCTTTCAGAGCACCAAAGGTCTAAGGCAGGGAGATCTTATTTCTCCTATTTTATTCACTATTATGGTTGAAAGTTTGGGCAAGAATCTGAAAATTTTGGTTGACTTTAGATCTCTTCATGGTATCAAACCTTCCTTGGGTAATTTGGTGTGTTCCCATCAACAATTCGTTGATGACACTATGCTTATGGGTAAAGCCACGGTGTCTGAAGGCAAAACTATAAAACAGTTGCTTGACAAATACAGGAGAGCTTCAGGACAACTGATCAAGAATCAAAAAAGTTCTATGTTCTTCTTCAACACGCCGGATCATAGACAAGCTAAAATAGCTAGAATTTTGGGCTACAGGATGGATTCCCTTCCTGCCACCTACCTTGGTTTACCCTTAAGCTTGAAACCTCATGAGTCTTTTTGGCTCTCGCTAGTTGAAAGATTCAGCAAGAAGCTTGCCAGATGGAAAGGAGGCATGTTAAGTCAAGCCGGAAAACTCTAGCTCCTCAAAGCCTCTCTCCAGAACTTTCCTATCTATGCCCTGAGCCTCTTTAAGATTCCAGCCAAATTTGTTGATGCCATTGAAAAAATTCAAAAAAGATTTCTTTGGTCGGGTGTTGAGGAAAAAAAAAGACTTCCCTTAATTGGCTAGAATTTGGTTTGTAGGCCTAAAAAGGGCGGAGGATTAGGCCTAAGAAGAATCAGAATTGTTAACAAAATCCTCCTAGCTAAACAAATATGGAGAATCTCTTCGTCCTCTGGGGAATGGACCAATATTCTGGCTAGCAAATATTTAGAAAACAACTGCTCCTTCATAATTAAGAAGGATCCCCATCTTCTTCCTAGAGGTTCAACATGCTGGAATAATATAATCAATGGAAAAAATATAGTGGATGATGGAATTGGTTGGCAAGTGAGAAATGGGTATCATACAAGATTTTGGGAGGACAGATGGCTTTTTAAGGAGCCAATTCTAAGAATCGACTCCTTCAGTGAATGGGCAGAGACTTGTAAGGCACGGTTTGGTATCTATGTGAAAGATTACAGAGTGAATGGTAACTGGGTGAATTTGTGTAGTGTTAGTCAGGATTTGGCCCCTATCCAGTCTTCTCTATTGGCTGTTAGACTTAGTTCTGAGTAGCTGGAAGATCGTGCGGTATGGGTTGATGAACCCTCTGGCAATTTTTCGGTGTCATCTACCTTTGCCAGGATCACTTCTTCTCAGGACCATCCTCCCTTTTGGTCTAAGGCATGGTTCAAACACTTGATACCTAAAATCAATATCTTTTTCTGGATACTTCTCCAAAACAAGGTGCTTACGATTGATAACCTTTGTAAACGCAGATTTCAAATACCTAATAGGTGCCTTCTTTGTAAGATGGAGGCCGAATCTGTGTGTCATTTATTCCTGCATTGCTCCTTTGTTGCTTCTATTTGGGAAAGAATTATCATGTTATGGAACCTTCCCTAGGTTTTCCCTTTGTCCATTGAAGACTTCTTCACTCAATGGAAAGCCCCGACTAAAAATCCTATGTTCAGGCTTTTTTGGGATTTATCCTTCCCTCATGTTGCTTGGGGCCTCTGGAAAGAGCGCAACAATAGAATTTATAGAGACAAAGAAGCTTCTATGGATAAATTGTCTTTGACAAAGTTGTCAGATTCTTGAAGGAAAATATCAAAGTTGTGGTTCAGAAGGATTGTCTATCTATGAAAATGGAGCATTTGCCCTATGACCTTACTGTTGCGAAGGATTGGAACATAAGTCTAGACCTGCCTAATGCCACTATGAAAGCCAAGAAGGACAGAGAGGGTGTTCGCTGGTCTCTTCCACCAAATGGTTGGTTCAAAGCTAACTTTGATGGCACTGCTAAAGGAAATATGGGGGTGGCGGGTTGTGGTGGAATCATAAGGGATTCCTTTGGCAATTTCATTGGTGTGACGACCTCTCCTCTTGGATCCCAAACAAACCATTTGGCGGAGGCTACTGGCGCTTACCACATTATAAACTTAGCCCAAAGTCTTAACATAAAAAATTTGTGGCTTGAAGGAGATTCCAAAAATATAATTGACTACCTCTGTGGCAAGTCTCCCCCTTCATGGACTATTAAACCTTGGGTTGAGGATGCCATCTTGACTTTGGCTAAATTTGATAAAGTAAAAATATCACATGCTTATAGAGAAGCCAATGTTGTTGTGGATTTTTTCACTGATGAAGGAGTTAGGAGTAATGATGTGCACACCTGGCTTAATATTATTGATCTAAACTCTAATGTTTGCGCTCTATTAAATTGTGATAAATCACATGGAAAAGAGACGTGTTATCCCTTTAATGAGGATAGGTTGGATTCTTCACATCACAATCATTAGATTGTATGGGACTGAGCCCAGTGGTTTAAGCTGCTAGAAAGCTCTGCATGCTTTGTGGGTTCCTAGATTTGGCGGGGCCAATTTTAGTAAAGACCTTGCCTGGGTCAACCTCATTGTGTCGATAGAAATGGGAGGAGACAGAAAGAGAATTGAGTCGGACAGCTATGATACGCACACAAAAAATGCCAAGGCTTGGAACAAAGTAAAAAGTGGAGGTTTGCTTCCTTTCCTGGAGAAGCTCCATGGCTCTAATTAGGAGGCTACAGACCTCTTTGTTAAAAATTGGAATGATGGAAACTTGACCCTGTTTGGAAGGAATGTGGAGCTCAACGAAAATCTGATTACTGATGTTACGGGCTTGTCCACTGAAGGGAAGAAGTTCTTCAGGGATAGGGCTTTTTCTGATGAAGCCGTGATTAGATTTCCTAAAAAAGATAAAGAAAGGCAGAGTCTGATTAAAATTGCTAACAGCTACTTCGAAGCTGATACCATAAAGACCATATGGAGAAAGGTTATACGGGTCATCATGGAGTACATTACGGTGGACGAGCGTTTCACCATCTAGTTTATGGCTACCACTTTTCTCTTCTTAGCCACTTTCGCTATAAGGTTAGGGTTTCTATCCCCTATTATCTTTTTTGTTCCTTGAAGAAAAGTTTGGATGATAACAAGAAAAACCCTAGAAGATTCCCTATCCTACATACAGGGTTGATAAGATTGATTGTTGAACATTACCAAAAAATGCTCGTCCCTGCTACTCTGGAAACTGTCCCTGATTCTGAGAGTGATGACACTGAGCCCAGTGGCTCGGAGTTTCTGCCTAACTCTAGTCCAGCTAGAAATGCCCTTAGCTCGCACGTTGTCCCTTCTGGGACCAAAAACCCTACCCCCCTTTCTGGAAAAGCCCGTGCTGAGCTTGAGCTTGTCGGCCCCTCCCGTAATTCTGTTGATAAGAAGCCCCAGGCCAAAAACCTTGTTTCCTACTCTGACGATTCCTCTGACTCGGAGGAGTCTGATGCCAACAAAACTAAGTATTGTGATGAACCCCTGCCAGATAGACATGCTAAAGATGATTCCCCTGTTACCCCTAACCCTGAGAAAACTGGTCTAAACACTGATAAGGAGCCCACTTTGGATGTTCTGAACCTTGCCAAAATCAACTCCGAGTCCCATTTCAAACTCTTGGAATGGACCTTCATCGAAATTAATGAGTTGAAGATAAAAAACTGGGCCCTTCAAAGCAAGATGGAAGAGATGGGTGCTAAGATTGCAGAGATTGCAAAGAAAGAAGTGGATAGCGGTGCTCATGTTCACAGTAATAGAAATCTTGACTCCAAGGTTGAGAGTATTAGGAACACCATCAAAATTGTTGCCGAGCAAAATAACCGAATGGCCAGACACAACGCCATTATCATTAACGTGATGACAGAAAAGTTAGATAAAGCCCAACAGGGATCTCTGGTGGTGGATCTAGAGGAAACTGAGGACAAAAGCCAGGATACAGATACTGGCATTTCCAAAAGAACCAGAGCCAATCTGAAGCGTAAGGCCCCCCCTACTTAGAAGATGATTCAAATTTTTAAAAAGGGTGTCGATGATATGCAAAACTTGGAGGAGGAAACAGAGTCTATCCTTAAGACTCTGAGTTAATGGCTGGGGTTTTTTTGTTTACTTTGTTGTTTCTTTTGGTTTGACCTTTCTGGTCTGCTTCACGTGGCTGCTGTTGGGTCTTTCTCTCTTCTTTTGGGCAGCTAGTTTTTTTGGTTGGACTTTTGTGTCCTCTCCTTTTAATTGTAAACTTTGTGGTTTCGGGTCCCTGTAAAACCCGTTTTACCCCTTTATCAAAAACAATAGTAGTAATTATCTGTATGAAATTAGGTAACATTAAAAGTTGACCTTTACTCAAGATAAGATGGGTCATGAAGTGGGTATTAATGTAAGTTGATCTTAATATTATATACCACCCATTATCTTCTTAGCCTCAATATAGAATTATATAATAATTATCATATGTGTCGCACTAATAAACATAGTGCTTCACCCCTTGAGGGGAACTCAAAAAGAGTTGTGTACTCCTATGTTGGAATATTTATGTCTAATGAACCTTTCGAGTTTGGAAAATATTAGACCTAATAGTGCATACCATCTAAGTGTGACAACTTGGACTTTTGTCTTTAAGGCCATTATATCCTTGAAACCTATTATAGCCTTTCCTCCCTAGGAGAAAGGTGTAGAGGTATTATAAAGAACTTGTTGACCCCTTATTTATCCTAACTTGTACATTTAATGGATAATTGTCACATGAATATATCTTACCTTGGATACATGGGTGTGTGTAGGATCATCATGGAAAAAATAGGCCCTTAAGTAGCAAAAAATTCAAAAAAATCAGAGTTAGGCAACTTGACGTATAAATTTGAATAAGTTATCTATATTATTTCAAAAATATGTAAGAATAGAATCTATAGCAATTGAATGTAGTTTCTAAACTACTAGGTTTTTAAATCTATTTGGTGAAAATTTGAAATTTCAATGCAATGGTACTTAAATTTCGGAAAAAATAAGAAGTAGGTGTTGTCGACCACCCAAACCACAATAAAATGATAATATTTTTTATAAGATTTTAGATATAAGTAGAGGACTCATGCCCGATGTGATGCATTTTTTTAATAATTTTTTTCCAAGTAAATAATTAATTATGATTTTTTATTACAACTTAAAAAAATAAAAACTTGTATGTCTGACCACCTTAACTTCGTTAAAACTTCATGAAATTCATTTTTTCCTTTTTTAATCCTATAGAATGCGAAGCATAGAATGTGACACATGTTTTGGATTGAAAAAATGTGATACCATTTGAAAACTATAGATTTTTTTCAATCGACCTATCAATCAGGACTTTAGTCGTAATTTGAATAGAAAATGAATAATAATTACTCATTTAATTCAAAGTAAAGAATAATTTATATCGATGGAAAGTTGAGAATCTTCTTTAAAAACCTTTTTCATTTCATCAATTTTGGGTAAAAAAATAGTCGCCAACCACAAACCCATCATATTGCCACTTTTTGGCCCATCATGATCCTGTACATACCCACATCTTGGGTTTAATTTAATTGCCTTGGGTTAAATATTGGCACTATATTGATTTAAACTATGCATGATTAGCCATCAATTGGTGTCTAATAGGAAAATTATGATGCATGAAAAAACCAAACATGAAGTCGAATGTTACTAAACCCTATTTAGTGGGACATAATCATGAGATACAAGGAATATTGAATTGTACCATACAATAAATAAAATCATAAGATAATAGTATTATTATTCTTATTGAAGGTAATTAGTGAATAAAATGATTTCTCCTTTTGTGAGTTATGAGATAAATCCTATGCAACATCTCTCGATGCCTTACTAATGACCATTAAGAAAAGATTTAGATTAAATGAAAAGTGTGAATAAACTACCACTTGGTTATGAACTAGAATATTATAAGAATATGGTACATTGCATTATGGAATGAAATGAATCAAAATGTTAAGAATAATATTGCTAGTATCAATATTATTGAGTGTACATCATCATCTAATGATCTTGTAAATAAATTGTTGCCAACCATCTATAGTTGATTTGCATAACAACTCTATTTAGAACAAGTTTATAAGTATTGTGTTTTATCTCTCAAAGTAACATAATTTTTTTGTAAGGTACTTCCTAATGACTATTGATTTCAAAAATTAACAAGATCATGATGCTTAATCACATTAATTGAATAACAATTTGGAGCCATATTGGGGCTTCACATAATTGTCTCATTGTGAATGGATGTTGAGTATTACCACTCTTACTATTAGTGAATCCATCCTAAGAGAGATAATTATTCTACTATGTTATCTTCATATATGAATGTTTACGGGGTCTTTCCATTAATATAATATAATGGTTCAAGATATCAAGAACCAATACACTTTTGATCTCTAAGATCACTAGATTACATTCTAATCTTAAATAAAACCCTATATTATAAACTATTACCCAAGGATAAAATGTTGTATAATATCCTTGATAGATAATTATAAAGGTTTTGGGATGCTCACTTTGAATTAGAAATTAACATTGGCGGTGAGCTCTAATTAGAGGTGTTGATGTCCTTGGATGGAAGTGTCACAGTATAGATTTGTTGACTTGGGAATGGTATTGGAATTCCTTGCTTGTGGGTATGTGCAGGATCATGATGGGCTAAAAAAGTGGCAATATGATGGGTATGTGTAGGGTATGTGGCCAATGACTTTTTTTTACCCAAAATTGATGAAAAAAAGGGTTTTTAAAGGAGATTCTCAACTTTCCACCAATATAAATTATGTTTTACTTTGAATTTAATAAATAATTATTATTCATTTTCTATTTAGATTACAACTAAAGTATTGATTGATAGGATTATTGAAAAACATCTATAGCTTTCAAACGGTATCACATTTTTTGAATACGAAACATATACATAAAATTCTATGTTTCACATACTATAGGATTAAAAAAAATGAATTTCATGAAATTTTGACCAAGTTAAGGTGGTTAGACATACGAGTTTTTATATTTTTAAAAAGTTGTAATAAAAAATTCATAATTAAATATTTACATGGAAAAAAATTACAAAAAAATATGCATCACATAGGGACATGATTCCTCTACTTATATCTAAAATCTTATTAAAAAATATTATCATTTTATTGTGGTTAGGGTGCTTAGACAAACACCTACTTCTTTTTTTCCTAAAATTTAAGTACTAGTGCATTGAAATTTCAAATTTTCACCAAATAGATTTAAAAAAAAAAAACCTAGCAATTTAGAAACTACATTCAATTTTCTATTGATTCTATTCTTACATATTTTTGAAATAATATAGATAACTTATTCATTTTTTTACATCAAGTTTCCTAACTTTGATTTTTCTGATTTTTTTTGCCACTTAAGGGCCTGTTTTTTCCATGATGATCCTACACATACCCTTGTCATTAAGCACTATTAATTGTTGGGAATCATTTAAAAGAAAAAATTTCAGAGTAAAAAATATTAATTAATGGAACCTTGGATATGGGAACTCGTGCGCAGGTATCCTTAAAAGACTTTGTAAGGAGAAATGTGTGTGACTTTGATTCATTTGGAAGCAAAAACATAGGCGGTCCTTGGGTGAAGGATGACTTTGTGACCTCAAGTCCATAGGGGAAGGGTTTTGGGGGGGATAACTCCCAAATGTTGGGATTGTTCCTACATGGTTTGACCTTTCCTCCTTCGTAAGCTTCAATTTGATACTAAAATGGATATTGAATGGGTATGAAGAAGATAAGGGAAGTTAATAACTTATATTTAATACACAATCTAGGCTTCTATTAAATAGAATGAAGTAAGGGATTTAACTACTTTATAATGGGTATTTGATTATATGTATATGTTGGGTAAAATCCATCTTGTGTTGGTTCCATGTTTCTCTTATCTATCTTTGTAATTCAACTCCATATCTAGAGGTCCTTATGTATAGGCACATGCATCTGTTGATTGTGTTTGTAATTCATATTATATATGACCCGCCCAAGAGTGAACCTTTGGAATATTTGAGCAGGGACAAGTAGTCATTGGACTGTTCCAATGATTGATGTATGGGCTACTGCTAGGGATTAGTCAACATTCACCTGGTTCACAGAGGTGAAGGTAGTAAGCTACCCTGGTTATGATACGACCATAACTATTGCACGGGTAGGTACCCATCCGTGCGGGTAATGGTAATCTAGGGCTAAGGTAAATAAGAAGATGAGTCCATGAAACATGGAAGTTTTTTCCTTAGAAAAAAACTCAAAACCGGCTTCAATAACACAAGATCTCATTTAGGTTCGGGACCTCGAGCCAAAAACAAGACCAAGGACCATTTTCAAAATGGGATCCAGTTTCAAAACAACATTAAAAATATATTTTTTAATGATTTTAAGAAATGGGATCCCATTTCTTAAAATCATTAAAAAATTCTTCTTTTTATGAAACGGTAGAACGAGATCTCGTTTTCTAAAATTTCAATTTTTGGTTGGGTTTTTCCTTTGTTATTCGGTTCGGGAAAATGCTTGGGGACCCGAACCTAAGATTTGGACCTAGTTTGACTTGCAAGTTGAAGGTCCTAGCAATGTCACAAGAAAATAGTGACTTTGGGCATATGTTTGAAGACATTCTTTGCAAAAAAATTTATGAAATTAAAACCCATTATAGATGAGAAGTGTAGATTCTAAATATATAATTGTTTTTACAATTGGATTTTTTTTTTCTATTTTTCAATTATTTTTTATGAAACAAGTCCATAAACTTGAATTATTGGGGTTTTTTAATATTTTAATAACTTTTTATTAACATAATTTCTTGAAAAATAAATTGTACGAAAGTGTACTTTACACAATTCTTTTCAATTTAAAAAAAATTCAAAAAATGATAAGTTTAGGTCATCTTATGCATGACATACACAACGATTTTTCAAAACACCAAATATGGCTAGTAAAAAATTAACAAAAAAAATTCAATAAAAAATTACAAAAAAATATGGAAAGCGTGCTTCAATAAGTTACAAATCTTTTCCCAAAAGGATTTAGAAAAATATGATTATTTAGTTCAAAATAAGGATGTACATGTGCATGGTATGGTAAAAAAAAGTGACTTTTAAACAAAATAAGGATGGCGTACATGTGCATGGTATGGTAAAAAAAAGTGACTTTTAAACAGTGATTTTTAGAAATGCCTACTGAAAATCAATTTTTGTCATCTAGGTATTGAAATAAATTACATATTTGGAAACTAGACTCTGAGTACTACATTTTATAATCAGTGACTTTTTTCAAGATTCCATCTCTAAGTGTTTCAAATTTTAAGGTCAAATGTGTTGAATTCTTAAAATCGAGGAAAACACTTCCACTAAATGGCCAAAAAGTGGACTCAACTTCTTGCCAGCACCCGCTAACCATGTATTGAGAGGGTTCATTTGCTGTCACTAATAAGCACAGAAGTCACCGATGTCAAGTGTTACCCAGGATTGTGAAGAAGACAGATAACAATATCACTAAGGTCACAAGGTGGTATATGTCTGGAGCTACTTCTTGGGTGGACAGACTTGTCGTTGATGGCCTATAGATGATTAAATTCAGAATCCACTGGGTTATGGTAGGTTAACTACTTGGGGAAACCCTTGGGATGGTGGATGGACCTGCGGTATAGTATGGGTTGCACCAAATCCCCTTCCCATTTGTTAGACTATGTACTTAGCCTTGTGGGGTTAAGGACAAACCTGTGGTGTAGTATCACTACAACAGAATAGGCAAATAGTGCCTAAAATAGCACTGGATTTCAATGTATTTTAGTCCACGAATTAGGCGAGCTAGTCGGCGCTAAACTAAACGTAAATAGGGATGATCATCTCGGTGTCGAATTTTACGCTAAATTTTGCGCCAGAAGTAACACCAAAATTAGTGCAGGAAAATTACAACACCCCCGTTAATAATGTCGGGAAATAGTACCGAAAATAGCACCTTTGTTTACGCATAAAATAATGCCGAGAAATAGCTTCAGAAATAGTGCCTAAATTAGCGCCCAATTAGGCTTCCAGTTTTGCTTCCAGCTTTGCTTCCAGTTTTGCTTCTGATTTTGGTTCCAATTTTGCTTCCAAGTTTGCTTCCAATTGTGCTTCCAATTTTGCTTCCATGTTTGCTTCCGGTTTTGCTTCCAATTTTGCTTCCAAGATTGCTTCTAATTTTGCTTCCAT
The DNA here is from genome assembly GCA_007258455.2 of Sequoia sempervirens. Lineage (NCBI taxonomy): Eukaryota > Viridiplantae > Streptophyta > Pinopsida > Cupressales > Cupressaceae > Sequoia > Sequoia sempervirens. Next base: position 41,408,440 of record VDFB02047230.1, on the reverse strand, counting down.
TGTTGCTTCCTTTTTGCTTCTAAAAATGCTTCTTATTTTGCTTCCTTTATTGCTTCTAAAAATGCTTCTTGTTTTGCTCCCTTTTTTGCTTCTAAAAATGCTTCTTATTTTTCTTCCTTTTATTAATTTAATATGTTTTATTTCAATTTAATTAGTTAAATATATCATGCCTCTTAAATAACTCATATGATTATAGACTAAGTAATTTAATTATTTAACTCATATGATTAAATAACAAGATAATTACCCACAAATTTTTTGTATTGCTTGTCAAGATAAAAAATTACATCTATTGTTCAGTGTCATTACCCACCAAAATTCCACAGCAAATGACAAAAACTAGAGGCACCTTAATGTGTAGAGTAAAACATTAAACAAACCCTATAATTGTTTACCAATAAAATTCTTACAAAAAAAACCACCATTAGCAGTGTTCAAAGTTACACACTTTAATACAACAAAATCAGACACAGACAAACACGACCAATCTTAATGAGCTCCACCTGAACCCTACGGATGCTTGGCTATCTCCTTCAAAGGCTTCTTCTTCCATTGCTTCCCTGACTTCTTCTAGGACTTTCCATCCCAGTGTTCAATGAAGAGTTTGAGTGCTTTCCATCCCAAACACGCTTCCTCATGACAACGAGCTTTGTATTTTCCTTCAGGCCAATGAATAAAGGGTTTGAGCCTCGATCTCCCATAGAGCTCCTCAATTTCATCATCTACCAGTCCTTCAAAATATTCTAAACCTACACCTAAAACTGACCATTCGAGAATGGACTCCATGCCTACCAAAAAATATTCATGCACAATTTTCTGCATCACCATCCTCACCATTTCCTCTAGTTCACCTAAATTCAAGCCCCACGTCACAATTAAGGAGTAAATGTCCATGTTGGTTCGGTATCTGTGTGTCAGAGATCCGAAATCCTTGCCACAAATCATTTTTGCACATTGCACTAGCTGCTCATCGTCAACAAGGAAAAGGCCCTCCAGTCGTTTTCTGGACGCCTCTCCATAAAATGGGCCCAAGGATCTTTGTGACTGGAAGGTGAAATTGGCTTCCATTTCTCCTGACAACCACCACCACCACCACCAAAGTTTGTTGCAGAGTTTTTCTTGACCCTTTCCAAATGCAATTAACACATCTTAAGCGAGGGCTTGCATTTAACACCATCTTGGATTGCCTGCCACCCCTGCCTTCGCTTGTCATGTCAAACCTACTTCACTTACTTCGCCACCTTGTTCATTTAAGGAATTGTTCACTAACTTAACACCTCTAAAATCCTCCAAACTAAATTCCCCCATTTCACCAAAATTTAAAGCCCATTTAGATAAGACATATGCTTCCACATTACCACCTCTTTTAATGTGGCTCACCATAAAACTTTCAATTACGTTCTGGAGGTGCCAAGCATTAATTTTACCTTTCATCACCACCTGAATTATTATTGTAACATGATCATCATCTATAATTAAAACAAGTGAGTAAATATCTATAATTTAATTGAATTTGACAACATCCATCCTAAGCAATAAATTAAAATCATCATATGTAATAAATATCCATCCAAAAGTCATCGACCACTTTTAATATATATAAATTGACAAGTCAATACTGATAAGATCATCATCATATATAAATAAAACAAGTGAAAGTTAAATATGCCAGTACATCAAAAACATGTCAAAATGATACATCTAGCAGTCGACATAAGTGAAAATGATACATGTACAAATGATATAAATAAAATTGATAAATTATGTAACTCAAACTGATACAAGTCAAGATGATACATGTCCAAATGATATAGTGAAATTTTGAAAATGATACATGTCAATATGATACAACTCAATAACATAGTACCATAGGTCATGAAAATGATACATATGATAGTAACCATGAAAAGAGTCATCATAACGGTATATCAACAATGATCCATGATGTAGTCTATATGATCATGAATGTCATTGGTTACTATCACCAACTGTCTCATCATCATCATCACCATCATCATCATCATCATCATCATCATCATCATTGTCATCAGCCTCAGTGTCTTCTGCATCTGTGTCATCATCATCCTCTACCATGTGATCTGTATAGGCAGAACCAATATTTTGTGGATCTATATCATGTTGAGGATCATCTTGATCTTCTAGAAGACCTTTTTTATACAAAAGAAAAATATTTAGAATGAAAAGTTATTATTTATTTCATACAATAATTTATTTTTCTATTATATATCTAATATTACAACATATGAGATGAAACCATAATCATATTACATCATATCAAAGTGCACATACCATAATAAAATTTCAAATTCCCTAGCTAATACTTGAGATTGAGATTGTTAACCTTGAGACAGTATGACTTGGGCAAAAGGCATTTGATATGGCTATTATTTTCAAAGACTTCATGTGGGATGTACTCTGCATTGACACCATTCCTCAATCTTCACTTGATGGCATCAAGGAATGGTTGAACTCCATGGATATAAATTATTATGAAAGAAAAATGAACTTGAACTGGTGGCCAATTTTAAATAGTATTACTGATGATCCAGATAATTTTTTTGAAGATGGTGGTAGGGAATTTTTGAATATGGAAGCCAGTGATTCTGATTATGATGATTCAGAAGAGTCAGATCAAGGTTATGAACCCTCTAATGTAGAAGAGGAATCAGAATCAAATTTCATGTAGCCACCATCAAGAGTGTTACAAGCCAATAAGATGGAGGGAATTCTTATATAAGGATAATTTTCAATGTTGCAAGTACCAGATTTAATGCCAACTACAATGGCAACATTGAAATTCCCTAGTAGTATTTATGTAAGGAAATTTCCTTTAGATGAAAGGATTCAAAGAACATCAACCATGTGGTATAGATGATTAAATCCCAGAGATGATCTGTAGCAATGAAATAGTCTAAAATGGCAAAGAGAGCTACATTGGTGACTCAGGAGAAACTTCAACTTTCAAAAACAAAGCCAATTAGGCTAGCAGACGTGTGGATTAGGCCAACATTTGGTGGAAGAGGAAGAAAGATGACTGGAACTCTAGAGGCCCACCATACTAGATTTCAGTATTCAACCATGAGAGAAGAAGAGAGAGTTGATATCATGTATCAAAACATTAAGCATGCATTCTTCCAGCTAGTAGAGAAGGAGATGATTACTTTGCTTCATTTTCATTTGCATAACCATATCATGGCGTGGGAACCAAGAAGACCAAAGATGTCCAATTTTATGCGGAGGTAATGGATGTGGTCCAAACTTTAGGAGGGGAAAGAAGGTCAATGTATGATCCTGATGAAATTGAGGAAGAACAACAAGAGAGAGACAGGAAAAATAAAATCAATATAGAGTTTCAAGGATTTGTCAAAGCGAGTAAGAGAGCTTATATGGGAGCAACCTCATATAAAATATTTTGAACTAGAGTTTGATATACCATTTAGAGAGCTTGGTTTTCATGGAGTTCCTTTCAAAGCCTCTACTTTTATTGTTCCTATGGTAAACTGTTTGGTAGAGTTGGTGGAATTACCTTTCTTAGTAATCACTATTAGTGAGATTGAGATTGTTAACCTTGAGAGAGTAGGACTTGGGCAAAAGGAATTTGATATGGCTATTTTTTTCAAATACTTCAAGTGGGATGTACTCTGCATGTACGCCATTCCTCAATCTTCACTTGATGGCATCAAGGAATGGCTGAACTCCATGGATATAAAGTATTATGAAAGAAGAATGAACTTGAACTAGCGGCCAATTTTGAAGAGTATTACTGATGATCCAGATAAATTTATTGAATATGTTGGATGGTAATTTTTGAATATGGAAGCTAATGATTCTAATTTTGATAATTCAGAAGAGTCAAATCAAGGATATGAAACCTCTGATGTAGAAGAGGAATCAAAATCAGACGAGGAAGGTTCAAAAGATGAATCTCTTATGGAGTCAGAGGAGGACAAAGAAGAAGAAGAAGATTCTGAAGAGGAGGAAGTTAAAACATGGGATGAATTAGAAGTCGAAGCCAGAAATTCATATAAGGAGAAAGGAGACGAGTCTCACAGTGAAGAGGAAAGGTGGCAACGAAAGGTAAACGCTACAAGGAAGTCTCAGGCACCTAATAATAGAAATTCAAGAGGAATTCCTGCCAAGAGGCATAAAGTCAAATGAATTGATTTCATCTACATCCTTCTACTATTTATTCATGCACATAAATGGTAATCTTGTAATCATAAGATTTGAGCTCTATTTACTCATCCTATGCATCAATAAAGAACTCAACACAAGAGATGCAAATTGACATATTAACACAACAATATCCAACTAAGTTATTGAAACTCAACTATTGATACCTCGTTCTCCATCCAGATTACAAAATCATTCCACTTTTTGTTTTGTAAGATACTCTTTTCAAATTGCTTTGGATGACAGCCATATTTCTCCTCCTATCAAAACATGGTACATGGACTAGTTAAACTAATTAATATGCAATCATTTACTTTTTCCAAAAAAATAAAAAATAAAATCATTTAACATATTAAATATACTTACAATTGTATAGATCAAGGCCTATAAACCTTTCTGGTCATTGCAATGCATGGCATGAAGTTTCTCAAGCCTAGCCTTGGAGGTCTTGTCCTGAAACATATACTAATTCAATTTAACTATGCACAAATAAAATTTAAATATCATTTAATAAATTTGATATAATCTTATGAGAAAATTAAAATACCTATGTACTCTCCTCACCGAACTTCCTCTGTGCATTGGACTTCTCATATTCTTTTACAAGATCTCTCCATACTTTCACACTTACATCCATTGGCCTTTTTTCTGCCTTAGCTTAGGAGGGATTTTTTTTATCTTCTTTGTTTGGTTGCACCAAAATCTCTTGCAGTTTTGAGACATTCATAGGTTTATCTTCTTTACAAACCAACCTATGCCAAAATCAATCTCCATGTCATGGATAACTTCTTTTTTCAGGTGAATGGGTATCTTTGAGAATGGAAAATGTAGATGGTCTTTGAACCGTTGAAGGCATGATTCCTTCAACCTATTCACAAATGTTTTCCCAACATCCATCATTTGGACTTCCCTTGAAACCACCTCATATTCTATCTTTGTATTGTAGCTACCAATGCAAGATTGATAACATGGCGTGGTGGAACTCTTTGTCCCAGGAGTGGATGTCTCTACTCCCTGTTCCACATTCTTAGAGTTTACTATCACTAGTTTTTTCCTGGATCTTCTGCTAGATCCAGGACTGGTTGGGGAATCAATTGATTCCCTTTGACACAATTGATTTTTTTGCAATGTTTGAGGGGCATTAATAGATTTTTTTTCTATGTATCTGACAAGTGTTGTCCAGTCCACATTAACCAATTTGTTCATTACATCTACCCCCAATATGGAAGCCAATTCCTCTTTATCTTTGTCAGTCTCATGTCCCTATATATATATATATATTTAAATTATATTTCTTCTTTTAAATTTAGAAATAAAAAACTAAAAAGTAAAATTCAAAGAAACAATGGTAACATTTACAAATCTATAAATTGACAATGAATTACCTCATTGTGGCTAGAGTTTGTTGTCAATGTTCACTTCCCTCCATTGCTTGAAATTTTGAGGTGACCTAGGGAAAATTATTTTCATCTAGTATGTGGAGGAAAATGAAGTACACACTGTCAGGTATGAAATTTTTCATCCAATTTGTGGTATGAAAGTTTTGTTTTGTGGGAAAATATGTTCGTTGGGTTTGCTTAGTGTTGATAACCTAGGGCATATGTTCACTCGGTTTGCTTAGTGTTGATAAACTTATCATGAAAACTCTTTCATAATGTAATCTTGCACGAATTTTCCATGGAATTGTTGACTTGGCGTGGGTGGGAAAAACCAAGTTGTTTCTATGTTTATTTTCAGCAGTTGCTCAGCAGTGACCGACCCAATTCCCAGATTTGCCAAGCAGTTCACTATTTCCTTGATACCCAAGTTAGGGAAAGAATACAGAGGCACCTCGCTTCATGCTATAATATTTTGAGCCAAAACTCAAATGGTTAGGGTAAAATTTTTGGTTGGTTTTGTTGGAATTGTTAAATTTTGACATTTTTACATATTGATCATGCTCATGAATTTCCATATTTTTCCCATAAAATCATCTATGTCTACATTTTTCTCATTCTTGTTCATATCGGCTTGTGATGGTCAAGGGTTTCCCGATTCATATTGTATTTCTGCTTGTATGAGTCTATGTTGCCTATCGGCAAGACTCATTTGATATCATAGTGATTGGATTTTACCTACAGGTGGTTTTCAACATGACATCTTTGTTGTCTCGGCGACAGAGGATATATTGGAGTGAGCCAAGGGTCTTCGGTGAAATGTTTCATCGAATTTATCATGTCTTACCGACCCGTGTTTGGAGGATTTTATTCGGAAAGAGCTTAAAGCTTTGGTGAAAGGTCACAGCGAAAAGGTTTATGTCTCACCGACCATATGCACGTGGAGGATTATCGATAAAACTAATGGCTATTGTTGTAATGTCTTGGCGAGACCTTGTTGTCTTACCGACCGGCAACGAAGGGGTGCTTTTTGATGAGAGATTTTATTCGTTATAATATCTTGGCGAAGTCTTCTTGTTTTTCCGACCGACGGTGGAAGGGAACATATCGATAAGAGTTAATAACATTCAGAGTGAACTCTCAGCGACTACTTTGGGTCTCGTCGATAAAGCATGAAGGGTCTCTGTCGGTGAGAGGGTTGAATTCTCTTGGCAATCTAAGGAGGGCTCGGGGTGACTTTCGGTAAAACAAAGTGTATTCTAGGTATTGTCTCCTCGATGGTGATAAGTCATAGCGACACACAAGATGAATAAAGGGCTTTCGGTATGACTCGATGGACTCTTTGGGACCTCTCCCCGATTTTGTATTGTCTTGGCGAAGGAAAATGAGTGGACTCTGTCGGTAAGAAAGTTGAATTGTCTTGGCGACCTGAACGTATCATGTGGGTTTTCGGTGAAACATAATGCGGTCTATGAGATGTCTCTGATATTGAAGGGGTCACGGCGAAAGAAAATAAGGAAAAGGAAACGTTGCTTAGTAAGAAATTCCTTATGTCTCAGCGAATGGAGAGCACTTAAAGAAATACATATCGATATAAAATTTTGTAATCTATGAGATGTCTCACTGACATCACAGAGTCAGGGTGAAACACAATGGGCGTAGGATGATAGCGATATTGTTTCCTTCGGCATACTCACAAGGATATTACAACGAATGATTAACAAAGAATTGAGCACTGTGGCCGACATGTGAGTTCCTAAATTACTGTTGCAGACCGACATGAATATGCCCGATTGTAACGGTTGGTCGATATGGATTTTGGCCGACATGGATTTCAAAGTGTTGTATTTTCAAATGCTGGTGTATAAATATGCACTTCCAATTGTACATCAGATACGAGATATTAATATCATATTTTAGAATATATACAGTAGATTAGGAATGGATACAATAGACTAAAATTCTCTTCCAGAGACTATGTTGCATGTTTTCAAATGGTGATTTCAATGAAAATCAGTTGATGTGGTAGGTTATTTCTGGTGTCAATTGTCTATTGAGTTTATTGAAAAGCATTGCTAAGCTGTCTCCAAGTTGATTCTTTCTGGTTGTTTAAATTGATATAACAAGTTTATTTTCAGTTTATCAGTGCACATTTGTTGTATCTATGTGGTTAATTAACTGGTTCTCTCAAGAAGAGATTAAATCCTTTTGGTTGATCACAGTAATCAAGGAGATTCATCTGGATTATTAAAGTAGAGCTTAGTAGTCACAATCTTGCATGTTTATACAAGTATAAACATAACATATGCCAGCAATTTGAGTTTTTGCCAGAATAAGTTGCCCATTTTTGTTTCATTGGACTCCGCATACCCAATAAGGCACTAGTCTCTGCATTTCATCATTTGATTCATTCAATTTCTTTACATCTATTGATTGAGCATTTTAGGATTTAGATTAGAAAATTGCTTTTGCTATTGCTATCAAGTTTGGTTTCATTTGTTCACTATCATCTGCCATTGTGGACAAATCATTTCAGAAGGATAATTGTAAGTTAATTCTGCTCAATTCAAATAGGTACACCTGCCTAGGTTTAGCAACACCTGAAGAGTAAAAGGTTAAGGTCTCTTGACCTTGTCTGTTACCCTGAAACGTATCAAGAGATTGGCAGCCTCTTGAGGCATCCCGCCTGCGTTTTTGAGAGATAACAGGTTTCTCAAAGGTTTTACAATTTATAATGATGGGACAATTTAGAGGTTTTTAGGACTGGTTAGGCCACAAACCAGTAAATAATCACGAATTCAAATGCAGTACAAAGAGCAATAAACAATCACAAATTCAAGCAAGAAAAAAAAATTGTAACCTTACCTATGGTGTCACAAACTAAATCGAACTTCTCATAAAAATTCAACTTAAAGGCTGACAATCTGCACAAGTTATTTGAGGAGGAGAAGATCATCAAGATAGCTAGTTTTTTGGTCAAAATTGTAAAATGGAAAAGAGTTTGAAGATTCCTTAGCTTTTTGGTTCTCGATCCCTTAGGCCGCTTGGTCTCATGGACGTCATTAAAATCTTGCATTCATTCATTCATTCATTCATTCATCAGTTGCTAGTAGCACCCTACTCTCTTCCTTCGCATGACGTTTTTCCCTTTTTTGTCATTTGATTTCTTCCTTCACATGGGAATTTTTTAAATTTTAAATTTTGATTCATTAGTCACACTTTAGTTGACATTATTTAACACCAACTTTAGCATCAACTTTTGGCCATTAATGTAATCTTCTTGGGACGTATAAGGTGGTGTCAAGTGCACCTAATTTAGTGCCTATCATTGTTGTATATTGACTATTTTCATTGTTGTGTATCATATGACCCAATGTTGGAAATAATTCCAACTCCTACCTTGTTTTTGTGACCACCGTTGTCTTGTGGCCTCTTCATCAGCTCAGTGTGGTAGAGCGATTTTTACACAAGGTGCTTCATCCTTCTCAACAGTAGTGCGGTGAAAGCTTTTGTGGCGGAACGCGAGTCTTCCTTCTATTCCTGGCAGTGTTGCGGTGACTCCTGCAGTCCTGCAAGTCTTCTACCATTGTTGTGTGGTGGTGTGGTGATCACCACTGTCTTGCGGCTCCTTCATCAACTCATTGCGGTAGAGCAGTTTTTACCGTGGTCCCACAAGTTGCTTTTTCCTTCTTGGCGATAGTGCGGTGAGAGCTTTTGTGGCAAAATTTTTATTCACAAAGGAGGCCATGGAGAGAGGATGTGGATGGCATAGAAATGCTAAATCACTAAGAGGAAAGTGGATGGAAACAGATGAGATAACATAATTTGTAGATAAAATAGAGTTAAAAAGAGAAAGCAACCTCAACCAAAGGAGGAAGGTGTTTATGAATTCACAAATGCTACAACGTAGAGGAGATAAAGTCATTTTTTTGTCCATGAGGCCTCTGAGGTCAAACTTATTGGTTGAAAATGCACAAGAATGGTGATTAAATGTGATTCCATGATCAAGGGAAAAGTTTGAAAATTAGGATAACCAAAACATGATATCAATATGTCAAATATATGACTAAAGTGAGGTTTTTTGTTGGATAGCATATTCATTAAAATGATATAATTGGTGTACTAAACATTATTTACTACGTTGTGTATTATAGGGGCGAGACAAGGCCATGGCAACATATCGTGTCATATCAAATGAGGACACAATGGATGAAGTGGGACATCAGGTACTCAAATTTTGACTTCACTTAGGAAAAAATGATCTAATGGTAGTTTGTGATACACCCAACTTTTTTCATAGTATTATTGAAATTTATAATGTATTATCCAATCTTGACATAAATTAATGCATGTTGTTGATAATTTTAGATGGAGATTGGAGCAAATGTAGAGCCTAAGCATTCAACTAGCAAAAGAACAAGATATGTATGTGGAAATGGACCTAAAACTATTAAATCATGTAGACGACAGTGGGTGGAAGAGGATATGACAATGGCTACTGCAGACACATCAAATGACTGCACTAAAGAAGAGGTAGGTCAGGACTATAGTACATGGGATGAATACTTTGAGAAAATTGTTGTTTGTGGATGTTTTGTATGTCATGGAAAGAAACAATTAAAACAAGCAATTGTACATAAACATTACATATATGATGAGCTTCCAGTCGGTAGTATGCCTCCTATAATCGATTCAAATCCAATAGGAATTGTGGTGAGGAATTTTCCAATTTGATATAAATAACATGTATACTTCTTTTAAACATTGTTTTATATTATTTAAATGACTATTTTTTTCTTAATGGATACTTGTAGGATAAAGTTCTTGGTTTAAAGTTTCCTGGATCACTGACTTCCATCCTAGAGGGAAATGATCATTTATCATATGATACATCTAACAAAAATATATGCCAATATACTAGCTCGGAAGATGAGCAATTGACGAAAACAAGTAACAGAACAAGAACTAGTGTGAAGATGCATAATTTGCTTAAAGACAAGGGGAAGGTGGACTACATACCCTATGAGAATGAATGTGATGGAGATGATGACTTTCCCCTGAGTTTGAGATCAATTTACAAAGAGACATTTGATCGTCGACTATATTGTGCTTGGCCTAGTGATCAACAACTAGCTAGAGTGTACGAGGTGTTTCAATTTTGGGGATACAATTGCATGATACGACCCTCCAATATTCATGGAGCAAATCTAGGCCTCTTTATTGTCCAAAATGTACATGTGGGATTCAAACATAGAAATAATTCAGAAACAAACCACTAGGAGATTAATGCCATATCATGGTCCATAATATTACAGTGGTGAATGGAGAAAGCTAGCAAAATATAAGCCTAGCATGTCAGCATATGGTCTAAATTTGAATATGTATACACATTGTATCCAATTGGAAATGGAAAAGAAATGAATAGAGGTCATCTTATGTATATAGATGGACGTGGATACACACACAAAAATATTGCAGGATTTATAAATAGTAGTAAGGGAAGGGACCCTAATGTAAGACCGAATTGTCAATTTGTTGAGGTTATAAATGATAAAGATGGAGATATGGAAAGAGAGGTTGATAGATTGATAATGGTTGAGGATATTATGGACCTTACCATTGGGGTTGAGTTATTGATTGATTACCCCTTCTTAAAACACACTCTTGCATGAAAGAAGAGGGAAGAACAAGGTCTCCTTAAGGAGGTTCTTAAGGGAAAAAAACCAAAGAATAATAAATGAGTGTCAACTAATGTTTTATAAACTATTTTATCAAAATTGTGTTTTATAGTAATTATTGTATAAAAAAGATAGTCTATAAAATAATGTTCCATTATTCAATTGATGTATATATGTTCATACAATTTATATAATGTCTAATATATGTATGTCGTTCATGTACAGGTATTTTTCTATGAAGATGTTTTGGACCCAAAATGGATATTTGTCATACATTATGATCCAAGATTAAGGAATTTATTTGATGATGCATTAGTGGATACTGATAAAAATAATGATGGCCAACAAAATGAGAGAGAGGGATTAGAGAACATCAAAGAAATTGACATCCATGATTATGTTGAAGATGGTTATGTTTAGGCACAAGAAGACAAAATAATCCAGAGTTAGATGATGATATGGAAGACAACAATATGGATGGTATAGAAAATGATGATCCAAATACATTTGGTAACAATATAGATGGTCTACAGTCAAATTTCAATGATGATGAAGATGATGCAGGCAAGATGAGGAGGATGATAATATTAAATACTTGAAAGAACATATGAACATTGACAATGATACATTGGATGACATTATAGTAGACAATAATGTTAATGACCAAGATTTCTAAATTTTCATAATTATTTGCAATCCATGTTTAAAAAAGGATGATTCTTATGGCCTAAAATTTGAAATGATTTAGTAATATTATGTTGTACTTGGAAAATTGAAAACTTGTTTTATTCTCCTAGCAAGCTTTTTTATTTTCCATTATAATTCTAGACCAAACAACATTTGCAGGGATGGTCTTTTGCACCAATCTTAATTTGTATGAAGTTCACAAACTTGTTGTCAAGCAGTAAATTCCTTTCATAGACAAGAAATGTAAATGATTCATTTAAGAAAAGATAAGTAGTCTCTTTCTAAGGGTAATCCACATACAAAAAGTTAAAAGCACATAAAAAAACAATTGTACAATAGAAAATCAGATTCAATTAGTTATGTCTTATTTCGCTTGCACACTTATCTAAAAGACATAGGGTATTCACTATACATTTCCCTTGACAAAGAAAACATGTGCTTTCATTTATTTTTACTGTATATCTCATAAGTGAAATTGTTGTTACATAATGATGCACTGAGAAAATAATATATACAAAAAAATGCATAGAAAATGTTTGAAATTTAACATGTCACCTACTATGTTGTGCTAAAAGGAATCAAGATTAACTAGGACAAGAAAAAAAAAAAAATTGATGATTGTACTTAAAAGTGAACAGGATATGAAAAGTGTGGACAATGATGGTGCTGAAATTGAAAACCCTGATTCTAATGATATTATTGTTTTATGTCATTTGAGATAAAGAGCACATACAATTTTATATACATAGCAAATGAAGATTTGAAACTAGTAAACTACAAATGTAAACACTATAAGATTTTTCTTTAAACAATAATTCACATACTCACTTACAAAAAAGGGTGAAACATTTTTTATTCAAACTCTGTTTGATTTAATAGACATAACAATAAAAGAATATTTACAAGTACAAGAAAATATACACTATTTCATAGAAAATAAGGAATGTTTCATAGAATATACAAGTACAAAAATATATCATCATCATCATCATCATCATCATCATATCCTTAATTAATACTTATTGCAATATCCTTAAATTGTTCAATCTTTGGTATGAAATATTGGCAAACAAAATTAGGATTACTTGGATGCTTCTTCCATTCATTTTGTATCAACATATGTTCGTGAAGACACAAAAGTTAATAAAATATTAATGCATGTAACTCACAAATTATTTAAATAAACAACAAAGTTAATAAAACATTAATGCATGTAACTCAAAAAATTAGCAGCTCTACCAACATCCACAATAAATGCTTTACTGTATCAGCATATTCATTCACATAAGCACAATATTGAGGCTCAATAATTGATATTCATTCAACTATAAGAAGAAATAAGTATGGAAAACATAAGAAAAATACAGAACGATAACACAGTCATGGAGAATATCTAATAATAAGATGTTTTCCATTATATTGCTTCAATTGAAATATATTAATAACAGAAGTCTTCAAAATGGAAATGATATATGATGATGATAATTTAAAACTAGGCCTTGGTTTCCTATTTATATAGGAAGCAACAAGCTACAGGCCTTTTACAAAAAGAAATGACCTTTCATAACTACTTTTACTAACTATTTAATTAGCACAATTAAGGAAATAGGAAATAACAAGACTTAAGACATTTTAACATATGGTTCCATTATTCAATGTAGAAGACTTGTGATCATTGATCTACCAAAGTCTTCCTTTCCATGATGAGCATCCAAATGCTCTTGCCTTAGTATCTTATTCTTCTAAAACCAAATACTTTTCCTCCCACTGATACACCCTAAGATCTGATGGCCACTTATATTCTTGGATCTTTTGCATGTTTGCAAGATGAGTTTTCCATCGACTATCTAGTAATGCCTTTGTATCATTGACAAACTTTAGGTATCTCGCATCAAGAACAATCAACCCATCCATGATCCGATTTAGCCTAGGAAGACTGGTATCATCATCCTTCGGCTATATATGAGTTACACACTTATGAACAACCTAACTGAATTCTTTCTTCCACTTATCCAAGTCTTCCAACTGATCACCATCTCTCACGATTTTAGGTATATACCACTATTTTCCAATATAGAATAAATCCATTCGTGTTACAATTTTTTTATCAAACCCTTGTACATACTGAAATTCATCAATAATCATCTTCACAGTTTGTTCAGTTGGCTTTAATGTTGTGGGTGCATCAGGACTTCTTTGTAGAACTTTGCATAACTTAGCCAAAGTGTGGTGAATAGGCTGCCACCTTTTGAACAAAGGATCTAATATAAGCATATGTGTCTTTATTTGATCCATTGCCTATTGAACTGTTTTATAACTATCATGCACATTCTCCAGTTTATCCATAACTGATTTTATCCTATGCTCAAGAATCTTTTTTATAACTTCACAAATTCATCTTTTAACTTCATCATGGGTTTGATTGTTGGCCTTCTTTACATCATCCACTTCCTTCTCTGGATTTTTTACCTATTCTCCTTAAATGTTATTCAAAATATCCATTGGAACAATGGGAGGCCTATATAACACCATCTCCTTGCTTTGTGAGGGTCCTACTCCTCTTAATTGTTCTTTCATTTTGGCATTCTCCATGAACAATTTATTAACTTCATCATTTAGGAACCTTTGTTCCTTTCCATACTCCAATCTATCTTCTAATCCCTTAACAGTTGCTCGAGTGAACATGGTTGAATGCATGGTCATTGTGGCTGCCTCCAAAGGGGTGGTATCTTGTATTTTCCTTACCATCGTTGCCCCTTTCGTCCCTTGAATTACATCCAATAATTTTTCCTTCAGTGTATTTTTCTGTTTGATCCATATGGCCAAGGTTTCAATCTTTGGGTTATACCCAGTTCTACTCACACCTTCATCGGAGTCAAATTTTGCAACTAGCATTGGATCTTCTTGAGCCTGCACTTGATCAAGAAAAAATATTTTCTTTAATTCCAAGCCAAGTAAAATGAGCATATTGCTCTTCAAGACCATTTCTCTAGCCTTCTGGGGGCTAATGTCAATGTTGTCAACTCTTAATTCCTTAAAATTCTATGCTACCATTTCATTTTTCTCTGATTCTTCAATTCTTGCTTCAACTGATTCCATCCTCTCTTGAGATTCTTTTATCTTCATCTTCAACAAGAAATCCTTAAACTCAGGAGTCTTAATGAATTCATCATCTTCTATGAATTTCCTGGCTGCAATTTCCCTTTCATCTTCATGTACTTCTATACTCATTTTTTCTACATCACCCATCCTTTCCTCATGTTTATGGACATTGGTCTCAAGGATGGGTTGATCAACTTCAATATCACCTTTCAATGTCTGTAGTACTATAGCCACTTCCTCAATATCGCCCACCTCTTTAGTATCCTCATAAGGTACTAACTATTCAATACTTCTTGTCTTCTATCTTTTGGGAGGTAACTACTCCATGGGAGGCTCAAAGGTTTCACCTGGGGTATGCTATGCAGTTGCACCACTATGATGTTCTTTGAGATATGCTTCCTTCTTTTTGTACAAATCTTCAAATCTACCAATTATCAATTCTATCTTCTTGATGGGGTCCTTTTCCTCAAAAAATTATCCTAGGAAATCCTTGGACCTCTGCTTCATCTATTCTTCAACCTTCTTCATATATTCCCATTTTTTCCTTCTACTAAATACATCATTATAAGTAATGTAGTTCCTTATGACATCTTATTCAAAATCCACTTGGTGTGGCACTCCCACTTTGGTAAGAAGATTGTGCCTTATGTTTTTCATATGATTTTTAGGGTCAAAGACTCTTTCTTTTCTAGATTTCAATGCATATATTGTCTTCAAATAATACTGTAACTCCTCTAGTGTGTTTGAGCCTATAGTGCAATCTTCACACTTGGTTTGGTTTGGCAGGAAAGTGCCTTTCCTCTGCTTGTGCATTACATCTTTCTCCATCCACATCATTTTCCACATAAATTCAAGAAATTCTAATCTAAGGGGCACAAATTTTGGCAATATGTGTGGAGCAACAAGGCATCCATAAACTCTTATTATTGTAACTTCTGGGAGGAAGAACCAATCTCCAAAATTGTGTGTATGACCCTACTCTGGTCTTAAAGCCAAAGGTCTCACTAGTTGCAACATTTTGGTTGAAAATATTGGTATTGCATAGCTAATAACTTGAAGGATTTTGTGTACAAAGTCTTCGTAGAATACAAAAAAGCTTGAATTCTTCCACCGACTGTCCCAAATATAGCACCATTTCTAGACAGGTGTGGGATTCCCTTGCTCATCTATTGTAGCCAAGTCCATTCTTTTAGTCCATTGGTCCCTATTCTAGTACAATATCGGATGACACGGTAGGAAATAGTGTCTAAATGTAATCGGTGATCTATCCTCTATAACTTGGGAGAATTCATCATCTAACGCCTTCTCAAGGTATGAAGCAAAGTCATATTCAATATTAGTTTCAAGATTTTGAATTCTCATGGGCATCATCATTAGGCATATTGGAATTTTATCTTGAGCATCTATCCCCAACACTTGGCAAAGAGCTAAATATGTATTCACAAAGTAATACTGAAAATATATCACATTAAATGGTTCAGTAGTGGTAGTAGAGATGGGGAATGTTCTGTTACCAATGCCTCTTTTCATATATAGGGTTACCTTATCACTTATATAAGTCCTTTTTAACCTAGCATAATCCTCCTCACTTTTCTGTAGGTTTATCTTGGTCAGAGCCTGCTTGTTTAAGCCAAAACACCCAGTGATGGCTTTTCTGGTTACTTCTACCAATACTGTGCCATTTGGAAACCTTATTGTTTTGGTAGCTGAGTGATAGTGTTTAGCTAGCAGTTTGATAAATTCTACGTTAACAAACACATTTGGGACAATGAACCTTGCTATATCCAACATCCAATCATTTGACACTGAAATCTCCTTATTTCTCTTACTGTAAAAATACCAAAATAGGTCCCATCCAGATTTGGAAATGAGGGCATCCCTACAACTTTGTGTGGTGTCCACAAGAAACTTCTTATTACTGTCTTTAGTAGACCCTAGAAGTATATCTAATATGGACTAATGGAGTGGTCTCTTCTTTACTTTAGGTTCTTCATCTTTAATTTTAGGCTAACTTTCTTTTACTTCTGATTGTTTTCTTTTAGGAGGCATGTTTCAATTTTCTCTACTATGGCTTCAGATGACAAAACCTTGAAAGATTTTTTATATTAACAAAGCTCTTTCAGAGAGTTTTCGTGCACTTACCCATGTATTTCACGCTTGCAGGACTTCTTCTTCTTGTATCCTTAGCTCCTTCCACGCTACTGCATTGCAATTGAGTGAGATATTGGGAAAACTCACTTATCTTTGGATGGCACGGTATTTAGTCATATTAGTTTTGGCAACCCTTAATAATTTAATAGCATTTAATTTTGGCAACTGATATGATTTTATGCATTTATTACTATAAATTATAATGATGCCACATTTACCACACTACCACCTTGCTCAAGGCTTCTTGTTGCAAGGTTGTGATGTATACCACTCTACCGCATATGTTGCTCACCTTCCTGACGGTATAGCGATGTATGCTTTTGATCATTACTTGAAGAGTGTCGATGAGACAATCTTATTTGTCTTACTAATATCTCAATGTCTCATCAACATTAGATCTTATGTTCCTCTAATGTTGGTTGCCAGTGTTGATGAGACAAGTTAATATCTCTTGCCGATATGCCACTGTCTCATCGATATTTTCCTTCGATGGTATTTCTTTATATATCGGTGTAGCTCTACCATGTCAGGGAGACTTGTGATTATCATTGCAATATAGCAGTGTTCTTCCCTTCCCTTCTATTGTTTACCACACTACCACCTTTCTCAAGGCTTCTTGTTGTGGGGTTGTGGTGTATACCGCTCTACCGCATATGTTGCTCACCTTCCTGGCAATATAGCGGTGTATTCTTTTGATCATTACTTGAAGATGTCGATGAGACAATCCTATTTGTCTTACTGATGTCTCAATGTCTCATCGATATTACTTCATTATATCCAAGAGTTATGTTTCGATGAGACATATAAATAAGTCTCTTCGACATAGGGGTGTCTAAATTGGTGCTAAACCCGAAGCTAAACTCGAAGCTAAAGTCAGAGCTAAAAGAGGTGCTACACTCAAAGCTAATATTGGCACTAAAGATGGCATTACTTAGGGCACTAATTAGGGCCTAAATTAGCACCAACTTGTACTGGTCAGTGCAATAAATGCTAGAAATTGTGCCATCCCAATAAATAGGATCGACATTTTCAAAAAATTGCAAAAAAATACATTAAAATAGTGGGTGGAAGCAAAAAACGGAGCAAAAAGTGGAGAAAATCACAAGGATTTGTTGTAGTGTATGGGATGCATCGAATCCTCTTCCTATTTTTCCAATGGTGCAGAAGACCAATGGAAAGGATAGGACCCACGGTGTAGTGCGTAATGCACCAATATTTTTTTCTATCTAGGATGCAAATTATGGACATGTGTTAGCCATTGTGATTTGTTAATCAGTGATTATGGATGTGATGTATGTTGGGGCTCGTCACTATGTATTTGTGATGTATGTTGGAGCTCGTCACTATGTTTATGTAAAGTATGTTGGAGCTTGTCTCTATGTATGTGATGTATGTTGGATCTCATCACTATGCATTTGTGATGTATGTTGGAGCTCGTTACTATGTATTCATGACTTATGGAGGAGCTCATCACCATGTATATGTGATGTATGTTAGAGCTTGCCACTATGTATTTGTGATATATGCTAGAGCCAATCACTAATGTAAATGTGATATGTGTATGAGACAATCATTGTGGTATTTGTGATGTACATAAGAGCTAATCATTGTACTTATGATCTATGTATGATCTCGTCACTGTTGTACTTGTGAAGTATATGAGGTAGTCACTTGGTGTATGTGTGATATAGGCTCAAGACATTCATCATGTGTATGATATTTTGGATTATGGTATGATATGCCCCTCATGAATATTGTGAATGTTTGTACACTAATGTTTGGTATGGACCCAACACTTGATGGCAAGTTATTATCAAATTTATTATCATTATATTATAATTATCTAAGTGATATCTTATGCTTAATGAATAATTCATGGGTTAAAGGCGAGATTGTGGATCTCATACGAGAATAGAGATTGAACTCCCTCTATCATGGTGGGGAAAACTACGAAGCCTCTGATTTCCCATGAAGGGATATGTAGGAGCTTAACACTTCTAAGTGTAAGCATATAAGTTGTGAGGTTGATTTTTTATCATCATGATGAATGAAGAACTTTTGATATTAACACTTCAAATTTAAATGAAGGATGCTTGGTCGGTTAAGTTGGTAGATGGGTGCTAATTGGATTTAAAAAAAATTGGTGTGCCTAAGATGGGGATTTTACAGAGCAATATTAGTAGATGGGGGGTCATGGTCATCAAGTTTACTCATCGTTAGTTGGCTTTGAGCTATAATTAATAGGCTCGCACAACAAGTAAGAGCACCCTTCTCCTTCTAATTTTTAGTAGGTTGTTGAGCACGAATAGTGGAGATAGTTAGCTCAAAGCAAGGGAACTTGTTAGAATTTGGTCAACCAAAAGCACCACGCCCATGAGATAAGTTGGAAAGTGGCTAAAAAGGTTGAGATCATCTATGGTTAGTACAATCATTGGAACCTTGTAGCTAAGATTCTTGAGACTAGGATGCTAGATATTGTTTGGCAAATTGACCATGACCACACCTGCTCCTATGAGATGAGGAGGAGGCAAGACCTAAGACTCTAAGAATCATGTAAGGATTATTACCTCAATGATCAAGTGGCTCCTATAAATGCACAACTTCCAATGCAAATTTATGAGCTTACACCTAGATTTGTATAAGCACATAGAGGAAATCAAAGATTTAGTATATAAAAATGTGAACATCAATAGAACAATCTAAAAAGAGAGAAAATTTTCTCTTTTCAAATACTAAATACAATTTTTATCTCAAAGTAATACCAAATTTGGACAAATTTAAATAGGATACACAATCAAGCACCCAACAACACCATATACCATATGAAGGGGTCAAGTTGAAAAGATTTGAAGAATTCATGTATTGAACTCCAAGCTTCTTGAGCTCTACTATAAAATAAAAAAAAAATCCTGAGAGGCACCAATTGTCAATAAAGGGATAGTGGGGATTAAGGACTACTAGATGAGACAAACAAGAACAAAGTAGAAGACCTTAATGAAAATGCACCATGAAAAATGAGTCAATTTAGCTCAGGCATTGTTGCCCAACTAGTCTAGAATCAGCCACACCAATTTCCAAGAGAAGACTGGAAGTGCTAACATTAGTTGAATTAGTCCACCTTTGAGATATGAGTCATAAGCCTCAAGTATCCCTTACAAGGCTTGTAATTGTGAAATGACATTTCAAGATGCCAATTCCAATCTTTCCACCATGGCTTGTAGGATCGAACCCCAATCTTGTGAACCATATGGGGAGGGATGGCATCAATAATAGTTTAAAAGGTCTTTGAATTCAAATTACATAGTTAGAATTTGAATATTCAATATATTTTATCAATTATATTGAACAAATTGTTAAGAATTTAAAGATAGTGTGAATTAATGATTTGTGTCATTTTCTCTAATATGTAATTTTTGAAAATTTTAGAAAGTTATTTTCAATTATTTTTAGTTAGTTTTCAATCAATAAAATTAACATTTTTTATTATTTAATAGTTAGTGATATTTTGTTATATCAAATAACTATTTATTAAAAATACAATCTTTAAGAGATTTATTGGAACTTCAACATACTATTGTAAAAATATTGTTTGGTAATTTTATTGAATATTTAATTATTAATAATCTTTAAATAGAACTAACAAAGATTGAAACCTACATTTTACATTTATGTTTGCCTAGTTATTTAATTTTGCCATTGTTGAAATAAAGACATCAATGTAAAGAATAGTACAATTTTAAAAAAATGGCGTAGTTTGTTATTTACATTAATTTATATAAATGTAATTTAGAACACAACCTTCTTTTAAAATTTATTAAAACTTTAGATTCTCATATATCAAAACCACAATTGCAATGTAAACTCACTAATACTAATATATAATATTTACAATTATGTAAAAAAAATTAATCTCACATTATTTAAGATACGTGATTCCCACTTTTAAATGGTATATATTACAATTTACTTTAATTGAGGTAATTTTCCATTTTATATCCACATTACATCCTTAGTAAACCAAAATGGGTATTAGTTAAGCTATGCTTTGGTAATTGCAGGTGAAAGTTTGTAGCTTAAATAGATAGCCTTAACCCAAATGAATTGATGGCCATGTTCAATGACAAAGAATACATGGTCAAGTAGCAACTCCAAGAGTACACACCCATGTATCACTACCACCATGTAGTCAAGATTTATGCCAAGCTTTTTGTTTCTACACCATGCCACACAAATAAAGATATCAGTGGAATTTATAATTAAGGGAGTTCTCATAATAAAATAGAAAAATTAAAATGGGTGTATTAAAAAATAATATTCAACATTGTATGGATGAGAAGTTTTTAAAAGTTAAAATTATGAGAATGTTTCGATGTTTCATATAATTTTTGAAAGGTTTTTGTTTAGTTGGAAAGGTGATTTTTTTTTTGTTAAATATATATGAACAACAATCATTTAAAGTTATATTTCAATCTTAGTAATAGTTGTTATAAATATATGTTTTCATCAATTGAGTGGTATAAGAGGGTATGTTAGAATGATAGTTATAATTGTTATAACTATATTATTTTTTTCCATTAGATACATAAGCAACACACGCAATCTTACTTACTAATTAAACATAAGAATTTTAAATATAAAAGGTCCTAAATATTTATTAAAACAAATAGAATAGAAATCATAAAATTGTTATATACAATTTTTTTTTTTTTTTGAACTTATATAACCATCCTTTAGGATTTTAAAATATACCTTATTAGATATATAATTTATATTAGTTTTCATCATCAATTCCTACTCATTAGTTTAAAACTTAAATCTTACTCAATTTAACAATTAAATGCACATATAGAAGTTGGAGAGATTAGATGATATGCATATTAATTTGTTCTATTTCCTACAACAAGATCATATTTGTTGGGTGAAAATCTATATTGAATGTGAAAAAAATTGTAGTTCAAAGAAAAACATATAACCAATAATGTTCATCTAGATATAATTTTTTTTATTTTAAAGAATTGATAAAGTAAAAGAAGGATAAAGATGAGAAAACTTACCATTTGATGATGATGGTAGAAGTACTAAATGCATAGGTGCATTATTGGGAGGAAGTTGCAAACTCAATGGGATCAACTTTTTAGTGAGAGGATAATGAACACATATAATAATGTCATGAAGACTAGTTTGTTCCTCCAACTTTGTGGTCAATTTGTAAAGGTTGTTTCTCTTAAAGATGAAGGAAGGCTACTCGTATCCGTTCGTTATGTCTCCATTGGCATCACCAATGGCATAATATATAGACCGTCCATTGGGTATACGTGGTGTATTGGGTGGTGATATAGCTAATTGCAAACATGTCATAAAACTTTTAGAATTGTAGCTTCCATTTATTATTGAAAAAAATATAATTGATTAAATCTTAATTTTTAAATGATTTTAAGAGTTCAAAAGATCGAGATCAAATGACTAAAGTCTTCATGAAAACCCAAATTTAAATCCCCAAAATTTTATCTAAAATAAAATC
Organism: Sequoia sempervirens; assembly: GCA_007258455.2. Classification (NCBI taxonomy): domain Eukaryota; kingdom Viridiplantae; phylum Streptophyta; class Pinopsida; order Cupressales; family Cupressaceae; genus Sequoia; species Sequoia sempervirens. The sequence continues at coordinate 41,385,731 of VDFB02047230.1, read as the reverse complement.
CAGTCATTTCCCCTTCACAATTATAAATTGAATTAAAAATAAATAAATTCACCAATATAAATAGATTTAATTAAATATGGATTTAAATAGTTTTTTGGTATACAAATGGCTTATAGTAATATGGGCCTATCCGTAGATCAGGAGGCACCAGGCACCTAACTGTGCTACAAACAAGGCGTACATACCCTACCTCCTGCAGGAATTGAAGTTATGACCTCTCTTTCAAGAATACAAGTTCTCCACCATTAGGTCAATTCAGAAATACACAATTATTACACAATTCATATCCAAGAACACTCATATCCCAATGGAAGATCATCATAATAATAAATGTAATAATGTTGAACTACTGAAAATGAATGTACAGAAAGGTATGGCTAAGAACAGACCTCTGATTCAATATCTATTTGGGTTACGTCAACCTCCCAGAATACCCAATACTGTGTAATTGTTCTGTGTGGAACATCATGGGTTACTCTGTTCTTCCATGGTTGAATGATCCCATTTGCACGCAAATAAGTCCCATATTTTGTTTTAAGCATAACATGAGATTTCCCATCCTTGATTGGTTCCCATTCAACAGATGAATCTAACCTTGAGGGCACAGTCTGTAATACCTTCTTTCCTGTCAATCCTAACAGAAATGGCGTCTCTGTTGCTGTCAAGTAACGGTTATAAGAGCTCTTCAATCTAATTTTAGACTGCCCTTCAACGAATTCAACTTGCCATCTTACATCTCTGTCCGTTCCATCTCTGTCTTGATTGACTGTCATTTCATCATCCCCTGCATACAGATATTTGTTGTGGTGGCTTTTAAGTCTCACAGACTTTGCCCCCTTAAAAAACTCCATGGCTTTGGCTTGGAAAGCTCTATGAGCTGTTCCTTATCTCTCACATACCCAATAAGGGTATATATAATTTAATATGTATACTGAAGGATTTTTTCGCCTGATTACATACTATTCCATTGATTTGTTTGTTCTAGAGTTTCGAGGAAGATTAGTTATACAATTCCACGTTCCTGTTAGTGCTATTATTAGTTTAAGTAGTAGACTGATTAAAAATGGGCCCACAGTGGCCTGTTCATCTTTTGTTTTATGTGAACAATGGCCACAGGAAATTGGAAAATTAAAGGCTTGTTGAACAAGTCCCCATCAATCCTGTTTGTATGGTAAATTTGGATCTACCCATCAATCCTGAAATTTAACAGCAGCAGTGGATTCACAGTTTTTTTTTCAGGTTTGAGGGTTTTACATCAAATTTATACCATTCTTTAGTATGGAGAAGTATTTATTTTACTAGATATGATCCTGTCTTATTCTTTATAATGTTAAAGACCTCCATTCAACTTTACTATATTGACAAAAGACAACAAACCAATTCTTCTGTTAAATTTCCAACACATTTTCCTGGAAGTGTTTGAGAAAATTCCTGTTTATTTTCATGAATTCTTACTTCCTTTCTAGTTGCAAACTCAGTAGCGTATGCTGCAAACAAAGTATAATGGAAGTCCGTAATTTAGAGCCACTTTTTTTTAACTTTTGTCTCATTACAGATTTTTTGATTCGGAAACATCCAAAGCTCTTTGACTTGGCTTGTCATTGATATTCGACTATATCTAGTCTGAGTCTGAGATAGGCTGTTGACAAAGACATTTACTCGGTTTTCTATTTCGTATTTGAAACTCAAGAGGCATTTGGACTTTGAATGGAATGGAATGGTGTTGTATTGATAATTGTATTTGCTACTACGTGTTAAAACTACCAATATTATTGCATAACTGAAAAGCATATTCAGGGAAAGTACCTATGATATCTCCGAATTTTTAGGTCATGAAATTCACCTCATATCATGTTTTTCATATATTATTTTAAAATAAATAGTAGAAAGTTATATTTTTAGATTTTAAATTTAAGTTAAAATAAAAGATAAAAATATACAAAGGGTAAAGTTTGATAAATAGTAACAAAAATGAAAATGTTAAGTGGGGAAAGTATGTCACATAATAAAGATTAATAAAAAAAAGGGGAGACAACGTGCATTAAAGGAGAGAGGCAGGTAAGTAGGTGGATGTGGTCAAGGGAGTGTTTGTGCCATTAAGAGGCATGGCATCCCAGTCCCAAGAGCCTTGTAGATGGTAGGCAACGTGGGAAAAAAGCAAAAAGCAGACATTAAATTAGGACAACCCCATTCTTTGCTTTCAACCTTGGTTTCTAAATGAAAAAAAAAATGGGTAGAGAGGAAATGCAGAGCACTCAAGAGGAAAAGAGTTGAGAGTAACACAAGAAGATTTAGACCAAAATATAGAGAGAGGGGAAGAAGAGTGGATAGAGGGCGTGATATTTTGGGAGAAGACATGACCAGAGCATGGGGAGGAAGAGAACACAAGAATAAGAGGCTTTTCAACATGGAAGGAGAATAGATGGAAAGTATAGGAACCAAATGGGTTTGTTAAAAGGTAGTATAAACTTTCAAGCAAATGCAATTGGCAAGAGAAAAGTAATGTTCTTCATACCTATGCTAAAATGGGAACTTTTCCTTTGGGAGAAAAATGTAAGGGGTGAATCCAGAGGAAAGGTGCGGGGAAATGAGAAGAGGAGAGGTTGATAAAAGAGGAAGGAAAAGAAAATAAAAAATGTGTGGGAAAAGAAAGCTAGAGAGGATGGGGAAAGGGAAGAACACATACAATTTGGAGGCAACACAATAGAGGAGAAATTGGGACAAGAGAATGGTGTGAGAAAAGAGAGAACACGGGGTTCAAGGGGATTGACCAACTTTGGCAAGGAGCATGGGAAAAAGGAACTTTGAGCAAATGCAATTGGTAAATGAGAAACAATAGTGAAGGTTCATTCTTTGGTTTCTTCAAGGAGCACACCATCGATTATGGCAAGGTTGGGAGATATCATTGAGTAGAGAAAAAGGGACGGCATAGTGGGTTTGTTACCTAGACTGTACAGCTAAGGAAATGATATATATTTCAGTCATTGGGCCTCAAAAGGAGCCAGTCAACGACAACAAATAAGGCTTGGTTCTTTCATTTTTCCTCATATAGGGATATTGTTAATTCTTTATCCGAAGTTTAGTCTTCCTTTGTTATCAATAAACAATGAATTTATATGCTATGTGATATTGTTTTGTTATTTCTTTCCTATCTTTCCATGCATATAGAGGACTTAATCTACATTATATTGTCTCAACTATTTTTATGCTATCATTATGATGACCATTTGATGCAGGAATACACCACCAAACTAATTATCTCATTTGGTTTGGAAGCCATATTAGAGGATATTTATCAGGTGGAAAATTTCACCTAGTTTATGTAATTCTTGGATGGATGTGATTTTAACAATATTATAATTATTTGTATGAAATTGGGTAACATTAAAAGTTGACCTTTACTTGATAAGATGGGTCATGAAGTGGGTATTAATGTAAGTTGATTTGAATATTATATGCCATCCATTATCTTTTTGGCCTCAATATAGAATTATATAATAATTATCATATGTGTCGCACTAATAAACATAGTGCTTCACCGCTTGAGGGGAACTCAAAAAGAGTTGTGTACTCCTATGTTGGAATATTTATGTCTAATGAACCTTTCAGGTTTGGAAAATATTAGATGTAATAGTGTATGCCATCAAAGCGTGACAACTTGGACTTCTATCTTTAAGGCCATTATATCCTTGAAACCTATTATAGCCTTTCCTCCCTAGGAGAAAGGTGTAGAGGTATTATAAAGAACTTGTTGACCCCTTATTTATCCTAACTTGCACATTTAATGGATAATTGTCACATGAGTGTATCTTACCTTGGATACATCTTGGGTTTAATTTAATTGCCTTGGGTTAAATATTAGCACTATATTGATTTAAACTATGCATGATTAGCCATTAGTTGGTGTTTAATAGGAAAATTATGATGCATGAAAAAACCAAACATGAAGTGGAAAGTTACTAAACCCTATTTAGTGGACATAATAATGAGATACGAGGAATATTGAGTTGTACTATACAATAAATAAAATCATAAGATAATAGTATTATTATTCTTAGTGAATGTAATTAGTGAATACAATTTTCTTTCTCCTTTTGTGAGTTATGAGATAAATCCTATGTAGCATCTCTCGGTACCTTACTAATGACCATTAAGAAAAGATTTAGATTAAATGACAAGTGTGAATAAACTACCTAGCTTATGAACTAGAATATTATAAGAATATGATATTACATTATAACATGAAATGAATCAAAATGCTAAGAATAATATTGCTAGTATCAATATTATTGAGTGTACATCATCATCTAATAAACTGTTGCCAACCATTTATAGTCAATTTGCATAACAACTCTGTTTAGAACAAGTTTATAACTATCATGTTTTATCTCTCAAAGTAACATAATATTTGTATGGCCTTATTGAGGTAAGGCACTTCCTAATGACTATTGATTTCATAAATTAGCAGGATCATGATGCTTAATTACATTAATTGAATAACAATTTGGAGCCATATTGGGGCTTCACATAATTATCGCATTGTGAATGGATGATGAGTATTACCACTCTTACTATTAGTAAATGCATCCTAAGAGAGATAATTATTCTACTATTTTATCTTCATATATGAATGTTTGAGGGGTTTTTCCTTTAATATAATATAATGGTTCAAGATATCATGAACCAATACACTTTTGATCTCTAAGACCACTAGATTACATTCTAATCCTAAATAAAATCCTATATATTATAAACTATTACCCAAGGATCAAAGGTTGTGTAACATCCTCGATAGATAATTATAAGGGTTATGGGATGCTCACTTTGAATTAGAAATTAACATCGGCAGTGAGGTCTAATTAGAGGTGTTGATGTCCTTGGATGGAAGTGTCATAGTATAGGTTTACTAACTTGGGAATGGTATCATAGAATTCCTTGCTTGTCATTAAGAACTATTAATTGTTGGGAATCATTTAAAAGAAACCTTTGTGGAGTAAGACATTAATTAATGGAACCCTGGATATGGGAACTGGTGCATAGATATCCTTGAGAGACTTTATAAGGAGAACTACATGTGACTTTGATTTGTTTGGAAGCGGAAACATAGGTGGTCCTTGGGCGAAGGATGCCTCTGTGACCTCAAGTCCATAGGGGAAGAGTTTAGGAGGGGGATAACTCCCAGATGTCAGGATTGTTCCTACATGGTTTGACCTTTCCTGCTCTGTAAGCTTCAGTTTGAGGCTAAAATGGGTATTAAATGGGTATGAAGAAGTTAAGGGAATTAATAACTTATATTTAATACTGTAGACACTTCAAATTGACATTATGCATCACATTCGCTCATCAATTAAATAAATCAATTTTATTTAATCAATCTCCTAAAGGTTATTAATAAATCAATTAATCTTCTAAAGATATCCATTTAATTAAATAGATCAATGTTATTTAATTAAATATCTAATGACCAATTTCTTCTCATTTAATTTAAACAAACCCAAAGGTCTAAGTTGAATGTCACAATCATCCTAATAATCATTAAAATAATCTAACCATGATTAAATGCCAATCCTAACCGCTGACATTCTCTAGATTTTGCAACTTGCACCAATAAATCAATTTATTGATTTATTAAATCAGCATTTTCACTCAACATGGCATCTTCCCTCAAGTTTGAATTCAAAATCAAACAGGCATGTACATCCAACAAAGCCATTAATAAACTCTTACATGTCCCCCACTAAGCATTAACTCTCAAATTCAAATTTGAAATTTCCTCCTCTTGGGCACATTCCCCAAATCTTGCACAATCCTCAACCACTCACAAGTTGACAAGTGGCCTTATCTTATTGGTTTGTTTTTTATCCCACATTGCTCTCTCATAAGCACTCTTAGCATTTCAAAATCTATAAATGAAAGCTTCATCTTTGATCAAATCATCCACAACTCCACAATTTCATCCACAAAGCATATGCAAAGCCATTCTTCATTGGAGAATTGATTCTGTCCATTTATCCTCTCCATTCTCCTAGCATTTTTCATATCATTTTCACATCATTTAGCTTATCTATAAGGGGTTGGGAAAGGGCTACTTTCCACATCAAAGTAGCACCAATCCCCCTATGAGATGGTGTTTGAGTAGTTTAGGAATAGATTTCATGCTTATGTTGCTTATGATTTTATGTTAGTTTGATAATGTCATTATTTCCTTTACATTTACTCAACAGTTTCATGGGGAGGATCTTTATCTCCTTTGTTCAAAGTTGACAGATTTACACCATAATCTGTCAATCTTTGATCAAGCCAGATTTAGTCCTCACATTTTGGCGCCCACCGTGGATTTCATGCATTAGATAGGAAACAAAAAATAGAAAATTCTTCGAAGTTAGTTCTCAAGGCAGTGTTACCTTACACTCATCTAAGTCTTATTTTAAAAAGTTTTTCTGTGCATTGTCTTAATTTTTAAGATTTGCATACTGTCAACACATCAATTAAAATTTTTGCAGCAATGGATCTTTTCTTTGCTCGCTGCCAGCAACAGTAGCACTCCACTATGTTGTGTGGCAATAGGGAAGATTGATCAGCACATTAATCCTTTGTTCTTGGCGTTAAAATTGTAACTGAATATGATAAATTACTTTACGTGTCCATAGATTCTCATATCTGTATTGGGCAGGCGCAAGCAGGGAAGCATGTTGTCCTGGAGATCACATTCTTTGAGGCACAATGTCAAAAAAATCATGCCTTGCCTATGCTTACACATTTTACACGCCTTCCTTTTTTGGTTGAATGAATCACTATAATTTTAGAACCTGGTTCTTGTCTTTGGATAATCTGTTTCAATCTCCTCTATTTTTCTTTCATTGACGGTACTAGTTATGCATATGCTCTGTAATCGACTTGTTTGCAGAGAGTTCATTAACATTTTCTGGAACGGTTGTGGGATTTGGCTTTGCACCTGCCATTCACATTTACTTTTTGAAGCCTTTGAAATGACTTTTAGGCGGATCTGTTACACCGGCCAGTGGCATCAGTTGGTACAAGCATTAAAGGGTTGATTGGTAGCTGCGCTTACTGTTCTCTTTCTATATCTTATCATTAATCTCTTTTGATAAAGCTCACGGGAGGAGTGAACAGTGGCGTTGGAAAAATAGCTGTCGTTGTTCATTTATTTTTATTGAATGCATTGGATTTAGTATACCGTATTTCACTTACAGTCACTCTCACATACCTTGTCTGCGCCCGAGTTGTATCCTATGGAAATTGCAACTTCTGGAAGATATTTAAAGGATGAAATCCAAAATCTCCTAAGGTATATTGCTGTATCTTTTAGATTGCTATTTTATTGCAAATAATGAGCAAAGCGGCTGGTGCCCTCCATCGACATCCATGTGACAAGAATGAATTAATGATAAATGAGATTACCTGCATATTTCTACGCAAAACACTAGACTTGGATTTTACTATAGGTGCGTACAAGGAAAAATCCAAGTTCCTTTCGTATTGCAGGCTGCATTATTTCATTCTATTCAATCTACTGGCTTATCCATCCCGCTGGTTCTTCTGCCAAAGTCTCGTTAACAGTTCCACAAGGATCGACCATTAAATGGAAAAGAAGATTTTAGCTTTTAAACTTATTAGCGGTATGAGGGGTCACATCAACATGGTAACTTAGGCTCTAAATCGTTTACAAAATCATCAATCTTTTTTGATCCTGTCGTTACTTAAGATCTTAGCTCTAGAGTGGGGTAGCGGTATAATCAACATGGGTGTGAATGCATAGTTGAGCAGAGAGGTTAATTAATGCTTTGTTGATGATCTGATGTTGATGATCTAATGTATTATGTACATGGGTCTAAAGTTGGTATAGTGTCTGCACGGCCTTAAAAATGTTGTCATGATGAAACGTGGACAAAGTCTCAAATCTTTTTCAAATTATTAGATAACATCATATGTTTCCATCACTTGAGTAATTTTGATAGTATGGATTTGGGTTATTTTTGTTTTTATTTTTTATTTTTGTCTATTTTGAATTAAAAGTCAATAATCTTGCATTATTGGGTTATCTTCATCATAAAGAACTCATGTGCCTCGTCTAAGGTTTCCTCCAAAAGGTTGACATGTCTTATGTACATTTTTTGTCATTTTGCAGTACATGTGTAACATTTATTTGTGATGTTTATAGGAAAACGAAGGAGAAAAGCGGAGGAGGATAACAAAGGTGAAGGTTAAAATCAAGCATTGGAGTTGGATGAAAACGAAAGAGAAATTGGAGTTAAAAGATTCAAGAATCAAACTTGAAACCCAAAAGCATTTTTTAATGCTTTGAGCTTCCGTCACACGCCTTAATTTTCTATTTTAATCCAAATAGATCATTGTTTTCTTTCAAAGTTGAGCTAAAATTGAACCTTAGACACCTACTAGCTTTTCGATTTGGTTTAAAATTGAACAAGAGAAATTTCTTGGTGCTTTAAAATGAACTCATCATTGCTTTGAGGCTAAAACGAACAAGTGTCTAAATTGTGTGATATTGTCTTTGATGCATTTTGAGTGCGTATCCTCTCCCCTTGCGCTTCGTGTGATCTAGGGTGTAAGAGAAACAGTAAAAATGCATTTTATTGCTTTCAGACACCTTTAGAGGGGCCTACCTAAGAGACACATCCGAAAGGAGAACTCGAAGGTGACTCCAACCGATTTTTCATTCGGGCCGGTAGATAAATGGATAAGACTAAACTGTCAAGTCCTCATGGTATGTAGGCCTTAGCTATACAGTGTCTTTTAGAATGGGGTACTACCGTAAAACATATAAGAGCCCCTAGTAGGATTGATTAAAGCCTTTAGTGGCTTGCTAGACGCTCGCAAGGTGCCATGTCCCTGATGCTATGTCATTAAGAACCTTGTTTGTAGTTGCCAACCAGTCCATCCAACGAGTTTATCAAAGTGGTGCATTGGAACTTAGATTCCAAGAAGTTACTTGTCGTGTCCGATCTTGGTTGAAATATAGAGGTTAAGACTTCATTTTTAACATACCTTTATATTTTATCCTTGGTTGTATGTAAAGTCATCTCTTCTACTACGAAGGCCATGAGGAAAGCCCACCAAGAAAAACGTACCAATTGAGCTAGGACATCATATTGCTTGTGAGTTAGTTTGAAAACACAGTGGTTTAATCAAAAACATTGGAAAACCAACATTCAACATCATCATCAAAATTTCAAACCCCTTAGTTAGAGCAAATACCTTTGAAAAAACCCAAGAACTATTGCTTACACTAGGGATTATGTCCTTAGAGGTTTCTAAGTAATTGGGTTTACATCTTAATTCACTCTTACAAAGGTCAACATTAGGCAACCCTTGTCCTAATTTCTTGGAACTTCCACATAGCACTTTGTGGGACGAAAAGAAGTTGTGACATTGGACATTCAATTTGAAACATAATCAGGTGTCTGTTTTTGCTAAAAAGAAGTCATTAAAGCAAAGATAACAAATTTGACACCACGCATGTGCTTGTTTATCTTTTTATCATCTTTCGAGAAAACATTTGTCTTTTGATTTTGAATTACTCTTATAGAAAAGCATGTTCTTCATTATCTTGGCCTAGTAAACAAGTCCTTTTGTAATGTCCCCATTCTTTCGCGAGCATCAGAGTTGGTGGATTAGCCTATTACGTCAATCCTCGTAGGCTAATGGGTCTGGATAGAGGGTCACTTGAACGGGCACTTGGTCGGTAAAAGGCAGTATTGGTATCCGGAGTATGGTGACGTGGTGAATTTGCGGGTTTGGTGTGCTATTGGAGCTTAAAATATTGATCTTCACCATTTATTTCACTTACTTAGGCTTAGGGACCATGTGTTTATTAGTTAAAGGGGGTCACTTTATATTTTTCAGTTACTATTCATTAATAAAGTAAAAAAAGACATAACTTAAGTGAATAGTGCTTTTTTAATGAATAGTGATTTCAATGTCAAATTATAAAAGACCTTGAGAAAGTTCGACCCATTCATGCTTGGATATATTTTGTTGAATGAAGTTTGAAGAGTGGAGTTTGTGGAAGAGAGGAACTAGGGTTTCTCAATTTCAGCAGTGGGTAAGCCTGGTTTGGGGCTTGTAGTTAGAATTTTAGCATCTTGAAGGTGTGAGAGACCACCCTACAGTGCTGGTTATTTTCTTGTTGCTGCATTTGGAGCCATATTTTGCTGATTACAAGTTGTTGGAGGCATCTTCTGGGAGGGGTTTTGCTGCCAGCATCTCCGTTCGCCATCTAGAGGTAGTTATTTGCATTTTGGAAGATTTTGGAGCTGTTTTTAAGCATCTATAGCCAGCCGCCTTGTTTGAGGGTTTATGACATCAAAAAGAAAGAAAAACGCCTTTCCTTATTAGCTGCTTTCACACCAAAAAAGGGCGCCCTTATCATTAGAAGATATTCCATCCAGATTACAATGGGAGAAGTTCGTATTTTGAGTTGTATGAGCAATCTATTGGGCGCGGGTACTGTAGCACGTCACTATTCACAGTGATGTTTGGCTGTAAGTTAAATTAACTCATAAGATGTATTGTCTTTCAAATTTGGTGCGAGTTTTCTACTACATGTAAGCTCTTCTATCATGAAGAATGCATCTTGACTATCATTTTAAAACTTGCTCGAGTATCTCTTTGAAATGAATGTAAGTTGTCCACTTATGTACTCCCTCTTATGCAATGAAGAAAGTCTCTTAACTATGAAATTGAGTCATTGCTTGAGTATCATTGAAGTTTAGTTTATTTTGAGTTCATATTACATGCATATGCTTGTTAAATTCATGTGTATCATTAGCATCAAACATCAAAACACAAAAAGAAACAAACACCAAATACAAATCAGACCTACAAGCACCGTTGAAATCATCGCATCAGAGTGTCACTTCATCACAGTGGTATCAGAGCATATCACTATAGTGGTAGCAGAGTGAATCACCGGAGTGTGGTCCATCACAGTGGTATCGGAGCATTTCACTACAGTGGTAGTAGAGTGGTAGCAGAGTGGATCACCAAAGTATGGTTCATCACACCTTCCTAGGTTCATTTAGGATCAAATCCAACACTTCATTCATCCAAACACCTATCAAAATCCATCCCGCCAAACAACTTTAGAGCTTTGGAAACATCATCCTAGACTCAGGTAAATCTCCAAAATCAAAATCACCTTGTTTAGTTAGGTGTAGGGGAATGCATCCTTTCTCATACATTTAATTGAATTAGCAATCCTTTGAACATCACATCCAACATCTTAGGGTTTACAAGTTCATTATCCAATCAAACCAATCAAAATCAAATCCTAAGTCTAGCATTGATCCAAAGTCCCTAAACGTTCATCACTCACCCTTTTTCATCCTTCATCTCGTCATTGGTCCTAGGAACCTTAGAGGTCACTTTTGCAACAAAGTCAAAACACAAGGAGAACATGGAATACAAACTTGATCCATACATCATGAGTAATCCAAATCAATTGAACTTTCAAAGCCTTACAACGCTAATTGATTATCAAAACTTACATCTATACAAACCGTACATGGGATCATTACCTTCGACAAATTACAATAGTACAACAAGTGTAAGTATTCCCAAATCAAAGATTGGAACACATTTCCTGATGGAAGATCTAAATCCAAACCTAAAAATTCACCAACCAAACAATCAATGCATGAGCCTTCAAACGAATAACGTCATCCCACCAAATCCATACATGCCAAATGAGAATGTACCAAGTACAAGTTTTCCAAACACGAACCCATCAAACTTTGGGAGGGATACATTTGCAAATCATATGAATATTCCAAACATGAACAATGGTCAATTTCAACCTATCATACCAAATATGAACATCATCCCAAGTCAGAACAATGTCCAAAATCTATTTGTCTATGATCCCATGCAAACACCACAAGTGTACATCCCAAATCCACTTGAACAAAAGACAAATCAAGGGAGTCAAATTCAAAATCAAGATCAAATTTCTCTAGAACAACTTGCTTCACATGCCAAACTAATTGAATTATTGACCCAAGAGATATCTTCACTCCAAATTCAATACACTCTTCCATTGGTTGAACCATGTCATCAAATCATTGAGTTGTGTCCACAACCACAACAATATCTCCAAGGTCAAGAAGTTAGATATCAAGGTCAACCACAGCAAAAAATCCAACCCCCACGTGTCGAAGATCAATCACCATGTCTCCAAAACCAATCACCACATCTTGAAGACCAATCACATCTCCAAAATCAATCACCACAAGGTCAAGTGCAAATCTCACAAGGGAACAAATAGAAATACACACCATTAGGGAGACCAATCGAATTAGTCCTGCAACAATTGGTACAAGAAAATCTCATCAAGCTCCCCGTCTGTGGGGACTATCAAGAACCCCTAGCTAAACCACCAGGGTATAACAAGGAGCACCATTGTGATTTTCACAAAACAAAGGGACACACAACATCAAGTTGTATTCGACTCAAAAATATCATCCAAGACCTCATTGAACAAAAGATAATCGCTATTGGGGATAATGATGAACATTCAACCACTGGTGATAGCATTGACAATATCCCCACCACAATTGTTGAAAGAAATGATCAAGATCTATCCATCAAAGAGCTCATTGAAGATGCTTCTATCTCATCCGATGATCAACTCACTATACATCAAGAGCCACTTTTAGTGATTTGTTTCAAGGAGTGTTATGATTATTTGATCCTATTGACATAATGCACGATCCGATGACCTATGATCATGTTGAAAATGTCTCTACATCACCTTATGAGTTAGAGGACATATCTCAAGAATTCATTCCAAAGAAGGATCAAAATCTTCCACTAAGGTCTAGCAATGGTCCTTTCCAAGACATGTTGACCCCCTTCGACCTCATGGTTTTAGATATTGAAGGAACCCTGAACTGGACACTTGAGGATATGGAACCACTTGCCATGTCCAATGACGACATCCAAGAACCATTTGTAAGCAATCCATCCTTTGAAGCTGGCCCATGTCAAGAATTTGATCCAAAGCATGATGAAAGCAACTCTGAAATCATTCAAGATCAAGAATTTGTATCTTCAAGATACTACAATAAGCTAATGGACACTCGCCTATCTATACAAGATGATCATATCCATGTAGCACATACTCCTCCATCTACCCATGAGATGCTTTCTATGGATGGACACATAGATGATCTTCATTTAGAACAAGATTTTGTTACACAAAAAGAGCAGATTATCGATTCCTACAATCAGACCGAGTTCTCAACATCATGATTGGATCTATCCCAAATTCAAACTAAGGAGATCATGTATCCACTCAAGGAAACAAGTCAAATAGAACAGGATATTCCATAATTAGCATAGCAACAAATAGAAATGACATCATCTACACTGATCATTGATCAGAGAATGCATTCTGAAGAAGAGTTCTCAGAATAGGCATAATCAAAGCAAGAAGGTACTACTACCACCATACTGGGGGAAACTATGTCTCAAGAAAATGTCAACATAGGAAGCACGAAGAGTCCTTATGATGAAACTGAGGCCAATACTACAACCAACCACGCCATGAATCTTCATCCACCCATCACCCCATCCACAAATTGGGATCAACATCAAATGAAGGATGTGAATCAAAGTACAAAGAACCTTATCAAAGAAAAAGAATCAGAAAAGCATAATGGAAAAATCAAATACATATGGATACCAAAGAATACAAAGAAGTATTATCCCTATCAAACTCCATCAGTCGAAGAAACTATGGGGAAAAATAAAAAAGGGAAAAGTATCCATCAAGGATGTCCACAAAAGCAAAAGCAGGATTTTTAAGCGACGTATAAAGTGTATCAAGCAGTTGGTCCTAATTCCATGTGTGATAGGTCGAATGTGAGCGTTAGAAAACAAGCAACAAGTAAAAGAGTGCAAATAAACAACTAAAACAACCTACACCTCAAGATTAGCCTAAGTTGGAAACAATGCAAGACAAAGCAACGAAATGGAACTTTATACCTTGCGTTGAGTCGATCCTTTGGTTGGCCCTTCGATCTTGGATGTGTATGCTCCTTGGATGGCAAGTGGATGCAAGCAAAATGATGTTGTGAGGATGAGTGCAAATGGATGAAAGATGTGAAAATGGCTAAGTATAAGTTGAGAAACAAAATTGCAAGAGTTTTGGCTAGCAAAATGATCTCCCAAAATGAGAGAAAAGAGGGGGTATTTATAGGATTTTTGGAAAATCCTAGGGGAAATGGACGTTGAGATTGATCCACAAATATCAAGATGTAGGGCTAAGGTGAGTTGAGAACTCACAAGCCCTCAAGATCTTGACATGTGGCATGTGAGATAGCCCCTAAAAGGTGAAGTGGACATGAGGTGGAAGGAGAAGGACATGACATGGAGAGGGTACAAAGTACTTGGATTGGACAAGATCTCCTCACAAAGGAGGTCCTTGTCCCCATGTGGGTGAGAGGATGTGAGGAATTAAAATTCCTCAAATATTCTCATGGGATGAGAGAAAGAATAAATAATGGTAGAGGACATGTGGGAGTATGAAGAATTCAAAATTCCTTTTAAGGCCTTTGGGATTAAATGTGAATTAAAAATTCACATGGGAAGGGGATGCCTTGTCCAAAAGGAGAAAGCCTTTAATAAGGTTGACTCAAGGACATGTGTCATAAAGGACATGGGGAAGAGAAAAGGAATTTAATATTCCTTGGAAGGATAAAAGGAATTAAAAATTCCTTGAGAGGTTGATTAGGCTAGTTAGTGAAGGATTAGATGATGGTTAGGTGGCTAAGAGAGATTAGAGGCCAACTTGCAAAGTTGGAGGATGTGACACCTCCTAATCAAGGATTGTGCATGCACATCCTAATGATGAGATTAGAAGAAGGATTAAGATTAGGTAAAAAAAGATGGAGGATGTGACATGAGGAGGAATTAAATAAATGTGGTATTTATTTAATTCATTTGATGAAAGAGGAAGGTATTTAATTATTTAACTAGATACCTTAGGGATTAGAAGAACTTAAGGATGTTAATTAAAGGGGATAAATTTGGATAAATTAAGTGTCCAAATTTAGACATCTACATTTTGCCCCTCTCTGAGATGGTGCTACAAAGTAGCATCATTTCAAAGAATATTAAAACATAGAACCTAGAAGAGGATGGTTAGATTGGAAAAGATGCCCCAGTCATTCAAAGAAGTGACTAGGAAGGAAGATGATGGGGGGAAAGATGACAGTTAGGGATGAAGGATGCCCCCTCAAGAGGACATGCAGGTTCAAGAGAACACGGGTGGGATCTCGAAATGGATGAGGTGATGCAAGGGGAGTTGAAGAAGATGATGCAATGTGATGGAAGATTGGGAGGGGAGTGTGATGAAGGATGAAATGCAATCTACATGCAATTTGCCATCGTCGGAGCACTGATTTTTGCTATAGCATAAGACACAGACGCCAAGGTATGAAGAACCAAGGCCAATTTTGTCTAATGCATAAAACAAACACAATAGAAAAGAAGGCTATCCCAACACCCCAAAGTCATGGGGACCTTGGCCGGCATTGGATAACCACAAGCACACAAGGATGCCCTAGCATAACACAAGACCTGGATCTTGGTGGGTACTACATGGGACAACCGAGAAGACATAAAGATCAAGATACACCCCTATGTTGACTAGTCAAAGCACACCATGATATGATGGATCAAGGTGACCATAAGTGATGATAGGGAGCTCAAAATGATAAACAAAAGCCAAAGCATCAAAAGATCGCAATCAATTTCAAACGTCCTTTGCCATAGGATCAATCAAGGGGATGGATGGGATTGATGAGGTCTGTTAGGAAGGATGCATCCTGTTGAGACCGATGATGGATACTAAGTTAAAAGATTGATATGACGCGGGATATTCAGAACTGATTGGATTTGATGATACAAGTGGATCTCATTTGTTAAGAACCAGCTAGATTAGGGCATAGCTTGACGACACGACACACAATAGGAGACTGACACAAGATTAGGAGACCTCGATGGATGACCAAGATAGGATGGAGAATAGGAGAAAAGTGGACAATATAGATTGATGATGGATGGAACCCCGGGGGCAGATCAAATGAGCGACCCTGCCCACGTGAAAGTGTAGGGGCGACGTAGTTCGACAAAAGGCCAAAGACAAGTGATGGATGAAAGATGATGGGATAAAATGATTGGACTGACACGGTGGGACAAGATAGACCTGTTTGATTGGATTGGAGGATAGTGACCAGACAAAGCTCGGGGATGGGATAGTTATTCAAATCATCAAAAGATGAATTGGGTGGATGGCATGACAAATAGATGAATGATGAGATGATGAACGGTGAGATAGAAAAGATGTGCAAAAGAAGCAGAAGCGATGACGATAAGATAGATGAAATTGGATTGCGTGGGGAGAATGGGGATCACGAAGCTCAGGGATGGAATATTTATCCAAATAATCAAAAGATGAATTAGGAGGATGATATGATAGATAGATGAATGATGAGAAAGGATGGGAGATGGAGAATATGGAAGATTACTTAGAATGAGTAAATGATTGATTAAGATTAGTGAATGAGAGTTTGAAATGATAGAAGGAGGTTTGATGAATGTTTGAGATGATAGGAGGTTTGATGAAGTTTCGAGATGATAGATTGAGGTTCGAAATAGATGAATGGTTAGACAAAATGGATGAATGGATTTATGGATGAATAGGACAGAGTTGAAGAAGATGGAGGGAGGTATTTTAAGACTTTGGTCGATATCCAAAGATTTTGACTGCAGAGGGACGAAAGCTCAGATTAGGGGTTTGGTTAAGCTCAGATTGGGATAATATTAAAGCTCAGATTAGGGGTTTGGTTAAGCTTAGATTGGGATAGGATTAAAGCTCAGATGAGGATTGGATTGAAGACTAGAGTGATTGGAGGATGTGATGGGATGAATTCTACACCAAGTTCCGGGGTTTAAAGGGCGTGAGGTGTTGACAATCAGATTTTTCCTGATTTGGCAATTTTCAAAAATTGTCAAATTTTGCCATTTTAGGAAACTTTATGGTCGTATGTTTGAGAGGCCCAATTTTTTCCAAGAAATACCCATTGGTGAGATAGGATGAATTGCCAACTAACATCCCAGATTCGGGATATGCATTTTGAGTTATGAGCGAAAACAATTTTTCAAAATGCTGGAAAAAAACACTAAATTGGGATTTTGAGGGTCTAGATGAAAGTTTGAGGCCCCGAAAATGGGTCAAAACGGGTTCCAACGGCTTTCAAAGATACCAGTTGGAAATCTACTCGTTATGTCATAACGCAACCACCCATCAAATTTCAACTCAAACGGACACCCGAGTCAAAAGTTATGGCCTCCGGAAGTTTTGGTGCAAAAATCAAAAACCCCAAAAATATGGTTTTTCGATAAATTTTGAAAATTTCAAGACATGGGTTTTGTCCGGGGCGTCGAAAGAAAAAATGGGTAGGAAAATTTTGGCGGGCT
>VDFB02047230.1:41171733-41367150 GCA_007258455.2 Sequoia sempervirens | reverse complement strand
TGGATGTTGGTACAACCTTAGGATAAATGGATTATGCTAGAGGATGAATGAGAGGGATTTGATGGGGAAGATACGGGGGATAATGGGTGGGATGTTGGAAATGGTATGGATGGAATGATGGGGTGGATACGTGATGGGGAGATGAGTTCAGGACCAACATTGGCACATGTGGTAATGGATGTGAAAAGATAAGGGGACTAATGGATGGAGAATGTGGGGATAATGGAGGAGATGGGATAGTGAATTTTGGGACATAGGGACCCAAAACAGACTTAGGAGATGAAAGTTGGGCATGGTTAGCTTTTGGATTAGCAACTTTGGATGATCTTATAGATTTTTCATTTGATGGCATTGCATCTTTTTTCTTTGGGATCCCCATGGTTTTGATCTTTGCTTTGCTAGCTCTTTGCGAGCTATAGATTTGATTTTGATTTTGGATTTTGTTTTTCTTTTCTTTACCATGTCTTTTAGAGGGGACATGGGGAGCTTTAGATTCCTGTGAATGTTTGGATTTATGCAGTTTTATGTTAGCATCCAAAGTGCCTTTATTAGCAATGGGATGGGTGTGAGGGGATGGACGATGTAGAGCAATGGAGGTAGGAGTATGGGGATTACGTGTAGATGGGGGATGTTTAGGTATGTGCCTTTGTTGATCCTGATTATGGGACATGCGAGAGGGATGTTTATGATGGATGACATGGATAGATGTTGGATGGGTGAAAGGATGAGATGGAGGAGGTGATCTTGGGATATACGGACCCAAGATGGATAGAGTGGGTGGAGGGACATAAGAACCCAAGATGGATGCAGTAGATGAAGGATGGGAAATCGTGGATGGAGGGATGTAAGGGCCCAAAATGGATGGAGCGGATGAAGGAGGAATATGGACGGTTGTTTTGAGGTGATATGATAGAGGAGGAGGGATGGCAGCATATGATTTGGTGGAGCGATGGGAAGAAGGCATTTCTTTGGAAAACGTTGAGGGCGTCTAGATGTTGGCCTGCGCGTGTTTGGGTGTGAGTCTTGGGGAATGGGCCAAGACGCTGAATTTGTTCTTTGACTTGGATGGGCTCTAAAATACCTTGCTCATGAAGGCCTAGACCTTTTCCTTGATAGTTCATGTTCTTGAGCATTCGATCCATGATAGGATTTTTGTTATTTTGAAAACATGATGCGAGTCCATTATTAGGTGGGGGATGAGGGGTGGTATATACACTGTGTTTTTCTTCTGCAAGGAGGCCACCATGGAAGAATATGAAAGTACCAAGGGGATATGCAAGCGGTGTGGGGATAGCATTTTTAGGCGATGATGGGGGATCCTGAGAAGGAGATGGTGGGATAGCAGCATTTGGATGGGTGGTATCAGGAGAGGGATTAGGGGATATGATAGGATCTGATTTTGTGGTAGCAGGCTCATGCAATGGAGACAGAGATGGAGCGGTAGAATCTTGAATCTCAAGAGGATCACGGGATGGAATGGATGGGGGACTGTGATCTTGCGGTAGACTAGATGGGATGGTAGGATCGTGATCGGGAGGAGGGGATATGTTGGCATACTTTGGATCAGGCTCTTGGCATGACTCATCGTGTGTGGGAGGCATGATAATGGGGTCATGGGGGGACTCTACAAGTTGGGGAGATGGAAGGATAGAGGATTCAAAATATTCGTGGGGATGGATACTAGGAGTGGAGGAAGTGGATTGGATGTCGTTGATAGGTTCGATGGCTCTCAGAGTAGGGGGTGGGTGTTCAATGGATTTGGTAGATGTGATGGTAGGAGATGGGGACTCAGTAGATTCAGAGGATGTGATGGTAGGAGATGGGGACTCAGTGGATTCAGAGGATGTGATGGTAGGAGATGGGGACTCAGTGGATTCAGAGGATGTGATGGTATCATCAATGATAGGTGTTGGATGGAGAAGGGTCTCATCACTAACGACCATGGATGATGGGTTGGGATGGCATGGTTCCATGACTGCAATGTGTGGAGTGGGAGATGTCTTCTTTTCATAGAATCATGGACTTGAATCTGGCTAATTTTGAGATGGCCGAGGTGGGGAGTGGATGAAGGTTTATGGATTAGTGGGGATTAAGACTAGGGGATTGGTGGGCTAGAAGTTGAATGGGGGAATGGGATTGGATCACGGGGCTGGGAATAGATGGGGATGAGGTGAGTTAAAGATAAAGGGGGTATTAGCATGGTAGATGGGGTTGTGCGTGGTGTGGATTGTAGTAAGG
This sequence comes from Sequoia sempervirens, assembly GCA_007258455.2. Taxonomy (NCBI): domain Eukaryota; kingdom Viridiplantae; phylum Streptophyta; class Pinopsida; order Cupressales; family Cupressaceae; genus Sequoia; species Sequoia sempervirens. Next base: position 41,364,912 of record VDFB02047230.1, on the reverse strand, counting down.
GTATGGGGATGGTGGATGAGGATGGGAAGATTGAGGTGGTAGATTAATATAGGGAGATGCGGATGTTGGATTAAGGTAAGTTGGTGGGTGTGTTTGACTAGGATAGGAAGATGTGAATGTAGGATTAGGCTGAGCGGATTGGTATGGGAGATTAGGGTAGTGGGTACATGTGGATGAAGGATTGAGATAAGAGGATGTGGATGGGGGATCAAGATAGGGGTATTGTGACGGAAAACTAGGATAAGGGGATGATGTAGATGAAGGATATGATGGATATGATGGGCATCCCTTGTCAAAGGTAGCATAAGGAGTGTGATTAGGCATAGATGAAGACATGATGGGATAACTTGATGGGGTGATTGGATTTGGGAATGTGGGTGGAGAAATATTACTAGCAATGATAGTGTCAAGGGGATCTATGTCGTATACCTCTTGATCAACAAGACTTTCATTATCATCGTTGACATAATTAGGGTTTCCCTTGACCACTATTGATGGAGGATAAGAATTCATGATGGTGAAAGGATAAAGAGGATGGATGAAAGATTTTGGATGAAAATGGACAAAAGCTCAAATCGGGATTTAGGACAAGCTCAGATCGGGATTGGATTAAAGCTCAGATTAGGATGATTGGATGATGATTGGATTGGATTATCAAAGGATGATTACGACACCGAATCTGCCTCAAGATGGAAGTAGATTGATTGGGTCGAAGGTGATTGGATAGGGATGCGATTGGATTGGATTGGATAAGATTGATCGATGATTGATTGATAAGATCGACTGATGGATGATGAAAGAGACTACAAATCCCGTTCAGAGATTATCTTAGATGACTTAGGATACTGATTGATCGGATTAAAGGATGAAGAGATGATTGGGGCACCGAATCTACTTTGAGATTTGAAAATGGATTGACTGGGCCGACGATGATGATTAACTTAGGATGGATGACAACCCTAAGAGGATGTTAATGATGATGATCAGATCAGACACTTCAATCAATTTGGATAATAACCCGAGACGAAGTTCAGGGGATTTGGATGATTTGATTGGAGGAATGGATGATAGAAATGAATGAACAAATACTCAAAATGAGCAAATGATTGATCGGGACGGATGAACGATTACTCGGAACGAGTAAACGAATGATTAGAACGATAGAACAAGGGTTTAGAATGATAAAAGGAGGTGTGAAATGGATGAACGTTTACTCGAAACGAGTAAACAAATGATCGGAACAACTGAACGGGAGTTCAGAATGAGGAAAGGAGGTGTGAAATGGATGATCAAAATGACAGAACAAGAGTTTGGAATGATGAAAGGATGTGTTAAATGGATGAACGTTTACTCGGAACGAGTAAACAAATGATCAGAATGATAGAACGAGAGTTCAGAATGATGAAAGGATATGTGAAATGGATGAATGTTTACTCGGAACGAGTAAACGGATGGTCAGAATGACAGAACGAGAGTTCAGAATGATGAAAGGATGTGTTAAATGGATGAACGTTTACTTGGAATGAGTAAATGGATAAGAATGGTAGGGTATGCCCCCCTTGAGGAGGCAGATGGTGAAGAAAAGGGTGCCCCGGCCAACTTTTCAAAAGTATGAAGTGGTATATATCATCGGAAAGAGCATGAAAAAATGAGAAGAATTGTTTTTGAACGGAGTCAATCAGACAAACAGTGTGGAAATGGCAGCCCTGGGAAGAAGGAGCAGAAGGTCAAATCCGCCACTGCATAAGGACAGGTCCGCCACTGCACTAGGATAGGTCCGCCACTGCACTGGGACAGGTCCGCCACTGCAGTAGGACAAATCCGCCACTGCACTGGGACAGGTCCGCCACTGCACTAGGATAGATCCGCCACTGCACTAGGACAAATCTGCCACTGCACTGGGACAGATCCGCCACTGCACTGGGACAAATCCGCCACTGCACAAGGACAGGTCCGCCAAAGGATAAGGACAAGTCTGCCAAAAGGATAAGTTTAGGCTTGATGTTTTGATGGATGGGTTAGGCAAAGGACCCAAAATATAGCAAACACTAATAATGATTGGTTTTGCATGAGAAAGACAATTCAGACAACACAACCCTAAGATTAGTAGAGATGGGTATGGCCAACAAAGTCTTCTACTCTAGGATAAACATGGTTACTAAGGAGTCCTCGATATACGCACGGTACGTGAGGCCCAAACCGTGAACACCAACCTGTTACAAGCGTGAGTCGGGAACCTTAGCGAGATACTAGAGGCTCGGACCAACTCTTCACGTCATCCTGACGCTTCACCAATTACAACGTGGTTGGATTGAGGTACAAATTTCGCTCTCCCCCCTTTATATACCCCGCCGATATGCGTGGTTGGAATCGTCCCTTGGGGTGATGAAATCCCCAAGCAGGTCCCACTAAGAAAGTGAAAAAGGGTGACTCAAAAGGACTTGGAAAGCTACGATTTCTCGTCACCCAGGTTCGCCAAATGGCGCAAGGGGATTGGATACGTCAAATAGCCTTCCCAAACACGCCAAGCAAGGTTTATTGACACCCCTTTGATTAAACTATGTTCCTATTTTACTAAAAGACAATTCAGGAAAACTTGAAATTTTTACCTTCTGGAGGAGAGGTCCGCCACTCTGTTAGGACAGATCCGCCACTGAATTAGGACCAGTTCGCCACTACACTGGGACAGGTCCGCCACTGCACTAGGACAGGTCCGCCACTGAATTAGGACCCGATCCCATGCCCGGGCTCAGGACAAGTCCCCCGCCCGAATTAGGATGCGTCCTCCGAATTAGGACCCGAATCATGCTTGCCTTTGGGCGAGTCCATGCTGCAGTCGTGCACGCGCCACTCGGGGCCGAGATCCACCCGCTGAATTAGGACCCAGTCCCTTATGAATTAGGACCCGATCATGCTTGAATTAGGACGATCAGCCACTCCGGAGACCGATCCGCCCGCTGCGAGGACTAGTCCACCGCTGCGGAGGGCAATTCAGCCACTACGCAACACAGGACTGCAAATGCAAAAATAGCGAAGCGTGAAAGAAAGAACTTGGATTTGTGGGTCCCACCGGGCGTGCCAGAAATGTAGGTCGAATGTGGCGTTAGAAAACAAAGCAACAAGTGAAAGAGTGCAAATAAACACCAAAACAACCTACACCTCAAGATTAGCCTAAGTTGGAAACAATGCAAGACAAAGCCATGAAATGGAACTTTATACCTTGCGTTGAGTCGATCCTTTGGTTGGCCCTTCGATCTTTGATGTGTATGCTCCTTGGATGGCAAGTGGATGCAAGCAAAATGATGTTGTGAGGATGAGTGCAAATGGATGAAAGATGTGAAAATGGCTAAGTATGGGTTGAGAAACAAAACTGCAAGAGTTTGGCTAGCACAAAATGATCTCCCCAAAATGAGAGAAAAGAGGGGGTATTTATAGGATTTTTGGGAAATCCTAGGGGAAATGGACGGTTGAGATTGATCCACCAAATATCAAGATGTAGGGCTAAGGTGAGTTGAGAACTCACAAGCCCTCACATCTGACATGTGGCATGTGAGATAGCCCTAAAAAGGTGAAGTGGACATGAGGTGGAAGGAGAAGGACATGACATGGAGAGGGTACAAGTACCTTGGGATTGGACAAGATCTCCTCATAAAGGAGGTCCTTGTCCCCATGTGGGTGAGAGGACATGTGAGGAATTAAAAATTCCTCAAATATTCTCATGGGGATGAGAGAAAGAATAAAGAATGAGTAGAGGACATGTGGGGAGAAGTGAAGGAATTAAAAATTCCTTTTAGGTGCCTTGGGGGATTAAAATGTGAATTAAAAATTCACATGGAAAAGGGGGATGCCTTGTCCAAAAGGAGAAAGCCTTTAATAAGGTTGACTCAAGGACATGTGTCATAAAGGACATGGGGAAGAGAAAAGGAATTTAATATTCCTTGGAAGGATAAAAGGAATTAAAAATTCCTTGAGAGGTTGATTAGGCTAGTTAGTGAAGGATTAGAGGATGGTTAGGTGGCTAAGAGAGATTAGAGGCCAACTTGCAAAAGTTGGAGGATGTGACACCTCCTAATCAAGGATTAGGCATGTGCACATCCTAATGATGGGATTAGAAGAAGGATTAAGATTAGGTAAAAAAGATGGAGGATGTGACATGAGGAGGAATTAAATAAATGTGATATTTATTTAATTCATTTGATGAAAGAGGAAGGTATTTAATTATTTAACTAGATACCTTAGGGATTAGAAGAACTTAAGGATGTTAATTAAAGGGGATAAATTTGGATAAATTAAGTGTCCAAATTTAGACATCTACACCATGCACACTTCTATATCCACCCATCATTGCTCACCTTCCCAAGTTTGGAGAGTCAAAGATTCCAAGCTGTCAACCAATCCATCTTTTATGATCCCTAAACACACTTCACCCACACCTCCATGCATGATATCTAGTTCTTACATTGACCGTGTATTGGCAGTGACCTTTAATTATAAGGATTTCAAAGGCACTCTATTGCGATGTATGCACAGAGACAGAGTTAACCCCGATATTAATAAAGCAAATCGAGAGTCTCAAAAGTTGCATTCAAGTGCACATATCTTAACAAAGCAACTTCTTCAAGCAGGATACCGATGGCACATTATGACAGAAGCGTCTACATTAGCAACACCTTGTGATTTAGCATAAGCTTAAAATCTTTCAGAAAAATCAAAAAAATCAAAAAATAGGAAAATCCAAAAAAATCAGAAAAAGGATTGAAAATAGTAAAGAAAAAATAAAGATAAAAATCGTCCTCTAGTGAAAACCGCATGGGCGGCGCTTTGGGCAAGACCTTGACAAAAATCTGGCAAACAGGCATCATGTGTAGAATCAAGCATCTACGTGTACCGGTTCAGGTGAAAGCATCTCAACCCATCCATAATAAATCCAATGTTCCATCCATCTCAGCCATTGTAAATCCATTCATCCATAAACCATTGATCCAATCATTTTTCATCCATCTGCATACATAGTCCAAGTTATCTTGATCTTGAAAAAGATTGGGGCACACTTTACGTTTGCTTATGGTAAACATCTTGACATGGGTCGTTTTCACTGATCCTATCCTATCCAACGTTATCTGAGTTGTGAAGCATTATCCAATGAAGCATTCCTCCATTCAAACACCTTATCTTATCGCAAGATAATCCATATCCATCCATCCATACACTTATCTGAGCATCCACCCATGACATTACATACATTGCTAGACACTGGGGGCAGATATTTAGATCTTTCTTGAGGAATAAATCTTGATCTATATCCTCCGACTTATGTGGTGATCTGAACATTGGAAAATGTGAAATCAAATTGGTCAAGCCACCTGTGAGCAAAATTCCAAATCACTAGCCCATGGCATATTTTTATGAGAAGACATTCCTTATCAATCGTCATCTTTCATTGAACAACAATCACTATCAGTTGAATCTAAGTTGCATGTCAAACGTCATATCAAATCATTCAAACAACTTTTGTTCCAAGCAAGCTTCAACAATCCTGATCAATCAAATCCAATCAATCCATCATCATCTTATCCTTGCATTGTTGTGCATCCTCAACAATGTTATCGTCATCAATCCTGATGAATCAAATTCTTGCATTGTTGTGTATCCTCAACAACGTTATCAATCCATCATCATCTTGGGACATCCATCCCAATCCTTGTGTTTCTTAACACTATCCTTGGATTGTTGTGCATCCTTAACAATGTTTTCGTCATCTATTCTGATCAAACAAATCTGTGCATTGTTTTGTATCCTCAACAATGATATCATCATCATCAATCCATCGATTCGATTAGTCAACCTTAGCTATCCATTTAATTAAATAGATCAATGTTATTTAATTAAATCTCTAATGACCAATTTCTTCTCATTTAATTTAAACAAACCCAAAGGTCTAAGTTTAATGTCACAATCATCCTAATCATCATTAAACTAATCTAACCATGATTAAATGCTAATCCTAACCACTTGCATTCTCTATATTTTACAACTTGCAACAATAAATCAATTTATTGATTTATTAAATCAGCATTTTCACTCAACATGGCATCTTCCCTCAAGTTTGAATTCAAAATCAAGTGAGCATGTACATCCAACAAAGCCATTAATAAGCTCTTACATGTCCCCCACTAAGCATTAACTCTCAAATTCAAATTTGAAATTTCCCCCTCTTGGGCACATTCCCCAAATCTTGCACAATCCTCAACCACTCACAAGTTGACAAGTGGCCTTATCTTATTGGTTTGTTTTTGATCCAACATTGCTCTCTCGTAAGCACTCTTAGCATTTCAAAATCTATAAATGAAAGCTTCATCTTTGATCAAATCCTCCACAACTCCACAATTTCATCCACAAAGCATATGCAAAGTCATTCTTCATTGGAGAACTGATTCTGTCCATTTATCCTCTCCATTCTCCTAGCATTTTTCATATCATTTTCACATCATTTAGCTTATCTATAAGGGGTTGGGAAAGGGCTACTTTCCACATCAAAGTAGCACCAATCCCCCTATGAAATGGTGTTTGAGTAGTTTAGGAATAGATTTCATGCTTATGTTGCTTATAATTTTATGTTAGTTTAATAATGTCATTATTTCCTTTACATTTACTCAACAGTTTCATGGGGAGGGTCTTTATCTCCTTTGTTCAAAGTTGATAGATTTACACCATAATCTGTCAATCTTTGATCAAGCCAGATTTAGTCCTCACAAATACATAATAGGCTTCTATTAAACATAATGAAGTAGGGATTTAACTAATTTATAAAGGGTATTTGATTATATGTATATGTTGGGTAAAGTCCATCTCGTGTTGGTTTCATGTGTCTCTTATTTATCTATGTAATTCAAATCCATAACTAGAGGTCCTTATGTATAGGCTCGTGTATCTGTTGGTTGAGTTTGTGATTCATGTTATGTATGACCTACCCAAGAGTGAACCTCTAGGATATTTGAGCAAGGACAAGAAGTCATTGGATTGTGCTAATGACCAATGTTTGGGCTACTACTAGGGATTAATCAACATTCACTTGGTTCACAGAGCTAAAGGTAGTGGGATACCGTGGTTATAATACAGTCGTATTAGTTGCACAAGTAGGGACCCATCCGTACGGGTAACGGTAATTTGGTTCTAATTGTGTATTGAGGGGGTTCACTGGCTGTCACTAATAAACATGAAACTGACTAATGCCAAGTGTTACTCAAGATTGTGAAGAAGATAACTTAAACAATATCACTAAGGTCACACAGTGGTATATGTTGGGAGCTACTTCTTCTTGGGTGGACAGACTTGTCACTAGTGGCCTATAGGTGATTAAAGTCATAATCCATCGAGTTATGGTAGGTTCAATACTTGGAGAAACTGTTGAGATGGTGGATGGACCCACATAGAAGTTGATAATCCAACCTCATAGGTCCCAATGAACACCTGCCAGCAAATAACCTGTCACCAAAGGAGATCAAGAGACAAGAATGGTGCTTTGCAAACATGAAGCAAAAATGCATTACCTAAGAAGTGAATAATTACAAAGAGATCAATCCTTAAGAAAGGAGATCAAAACCCTAAAGGTGAGAACCCTAGGATGAGGATTAAATTAGCATGTGAAAAGTGTCAAGATAATAATGAATGAGACAACATGACTAAGTTAATAATGCAAAATAAAGATTCCTAAGTTTAGCTTTAGTGAAATAAAGTAAAGGTGGCTTAATTAATTAATCAAGTAAACAAGGTATATTACTCTAACACTCCCCCTTAAGTTGAACTTAGGGAGAAGCTAAAAACTAAGGACAAATGCATGAAAGCAAAGATGGGTCCCAACAAACAAGGCCAAATGACTTACCCATGTACAAATGTAAAAGATCTCTCACAATAGGAGAAAAGGAGAAAACCTCGAGGGAAAAAATCCTCTCCAAAAGAGAAAAATACAATTGAAGGACTAAGAAGCATCCAAACAAGAGTGAAGGACAAAGAAGCCTCCAATTAAGAAGAAATTGTCCCAAAAGATAGGAACAAATAATGATCATGGAAAACACCATTGAAGCATTCAAAGAAGCTACAAACACTATTGTAGAATGACTGCTGAAATGTTGAAAGAAGAACCTTCGCTGAAACATATGATGATCAAGATCAAGAAGACAAGAATTTGTATGAGTTCCCCCAATGACACTACTCAAATCTAATGGAAAACCAAGGAAAACATCAAGAACTCAAAGATACAGATGGCACAAGTACTAATAGTCTAAAAAACTGATCAAGTGAAAAATGGAAGGTCACCTCCAAAAATAGAAATGCAAGAGTGTCCATATGGTAAGTGCTCCACCTCACCGAAATGCATGGGTAACTAGCCACTGCAACTGCCTAGTACATAGGAACAAATACTATATACATAGCTCACTCCAATGAGAAACCAAGGAAGCATTAACATTAACAGCATAAACCCCCCCATAATGTTGAAAAGGGAGAGGCATGAAAAGTACACTAAAAATGAATGCCTAAATGTAGTGCATGATAAAGAACCAAGAACATCTGAAGGTGTAGTCATGAAAGTATAAGCAAATATAAAGGATGTGAAAGCAAAAGTCAAATACGCATGAGAAAGGTATGAAGGAAAAACAAAGGAAAACATCAAACCCCATAGCACTTTATATCATAGTGTGAGTACAACAAGGCAAAACATAATGTGGAAGAATCCCAATACTACACATTCAAAGCTAAGGCACCTTATTTCAGTGCATTTATAGATGATAAATACATGCAATATGAGCCCATAAGGTTCAAAAAAGGAAAACAATGGAGAAGAAGGATTTCTGTAAAAAACTAAAAATAAAATATGGAAATCACCTACACCAATGCAAAGATGTCAGATCCATCTTTATGATGATATCTCATTTTCCCATTTTCAACATCGTATGTAAAAGTTATGTCAAAAACACTTAAGGAACCTCTAGAAAAGAAGATCTGACTTTGAATGGAAATAACAAGGACCTAAGAAAAAATTTCCAAAAAATACCTATACCACTAGAAATTACTCTAAGTCATCTTTCTAACGAGATCTTGTTTGCCCAATTTCGACATCGTGGGAAAAAGTTATGTCCTCGAGAAGAAAACTTCCCTCAAAGGGCAAAAAACATAGTTTGCTGCATTAAATTTGACGTTCAAACAGTCATCGCAACATAAATACAGGGTTAAAATTGATAGTCAAATGGTTGTCACTGTATTTTCCCAATTTGATTTATTTGAAAAAATAGTTTTAAAAAAAAAACAATAAAAAATATTTACATTTTTATTTTGTTTTTAAAAAAATTAATAAAAAAAATACATTTGGGGTCAGCCTAGGAAAGACCATCACTAGCGGTACTGTTTGACCACCATAGATGCTGACACAAGTGACAAGGGTACAAGGCCTGCAGGCCTGCGTACGCAAGTACCTATGGGTACCCTGTACGCAGGGCCCACCCTAAGCCTTTAAAAGGCTTTTTTTTTAACTTCTTTTTTTTTACTTTTAAAAACAAACAAAAAAACTTTTACAATATTTTTTTAAATTTTTTGACAAAAATTAAAGCTAGGAATTTTTTTACCAAGGCTTGTAAAATTTTGTTTTCTTGATCTGTGTGCTAATAGATGTATAGGGCCGTACGAGCAAAAAAATTTGCCTCAAAAGTCAACTGCTCAAATTTTGACGATTTTACAGTCAATCTTAGGGTTTTTGGCTTCTGCAGACGCAAGAGTGAAGTTCGTTTAGGGTTAAAGCATCCAAAAAAATAGGCATCTCCTAGATCTAGTAAAAAATCCCTTTCTTCAAACCCTCACAGATTTGACAAACAAAAACCAAATTTGAAAAAACAAAGGCCAATCTTGACTATTCAAGGCAAGATCTCACAAAAAAGGAACAAGAAGCTTGTAGATTTGGAGCTCTGATACCATGTAGGAGTTGATAATCCAACCTCACATATCCCAATGAACACCTACAAGAAAATAACCTGTCACCAAAGGAGATCAAGAGACACGAGAATGGTGCTCTGCAAACATGAAGCAAAAATGGATTACCTAAGAAGTGAATAAGTACAAAGAGATCAATCCTTAAGAAAGGAGATCAAAACCCTAAAGGTGAGAACCTTAAGATGACGATTAAATTAGCATGTGACAAGTGTAAATATCATAATGAACGAGATGACATGACTAATTTAATAATACAAAATAAAGATTCCTAAGTTTAGCTTAAGTGAATTAAAGTAAAGGTGACTTAATTAATTAATCAATATGATTAAATTAATCAGGTAAACAACCTATTACTCTAACAATAGTATGGGTTGCACTAAATCCTCTTCCCAGTTGTCCAATTGTATACTTGGTCTTGTGGGGTTGAGGATGAACCTACGGTGTAGTATGGGATGCACCGAATCCTCTTCCCATTTGTCCAATGGTGCAAAAGACCAATGGAAAGGATAGGAACCGTGGTCTAGTTTGCAATGCACCAATATTCTTTCTAGTTGGGATGCATTATGGACATGTGTTAGCCATTGTGATGTCTTAGTCAACCATTGTGATGTGTTAATCAATGATTGTGGATGTGATGTATGTTGGAGCTTGTCACCATGTATTTGTGATGTATGTTGGAGCTCATCACTATGTGTATGTGAAGTATGTTGGAGCTTGCCTCTATGTGTGTGATGTATGTTGAAGCTTGTCACTATGTATTTGTGATGTATGTTGGAGCTCGTCACTATGTATTTGTGATGTATGTTGGTGCTCGTTACTGTGTATTCATAATTTATGGAGGAGCTCGTCACTTTGTATATGTGATGTATGTTAGAGCTTGTCACTGTGTATTTGTGATATATGTTGGAGCTCAAAGTAAGGGAACTTATTAGAATTTGGTGAACCAAAAGCACCATGCCCATGAGATAAGTTGGAAAGTGGCTAAAAGGGTTGAGATCATCTATGGTTAGTACAATCATTGGAACCTTGTAGCTAAGAGCCTTGAGACTAGGATGCTAGATATTGTTTGGAAAATTGACCATGACCACACCTGCTCCTACGAGATGGGGAGGAGGCAAGACCTAAGACTCTAAGAATCATGTAAGGAGAATTACCCCTAATGATCAAGTGGCTCTTATAAATGCACAACTTTCAATGCAATTTTATGAGCTTACACCTAGATTTGTATAAGCACATTGAGCAAATCAAAGCTTTAGTATATAAAAAAAGTAAACATCAGTAGAACAATCTAAAAAGAGAGAAAATTTTCTCTTTTCAAATACTAAATACAATTTTCATCTCGAATAAATACCAAGTTTGGACAAATTTAAATAGGATACACAATTAAGCACCCAACAACACCATATGCCATATGAAGGGGTCAAGTTGAAAAGACTTGAAGAAGTCATGTATTGAACTCCAAGCTTCTCGAGCTCTATTATAAAATCAAAAAAGATGCTTGAGAGACTCCAATTGTTAATAATGGGATAGTGAGGGATAAGGACTACCAAGTGAGACAAACAAGAACAAAGCAAAAGACCTTAATGAAAATATACCATGCAAAACAAGTCAATCTAGCTCAGGAATTGTTTCCCAACTAGTCTAGAATCAGTCACACCAAGTGCCAAGAGAAGACTGGAAGTGCTAACATTAGTTTAATTGGTCCACCTTTGAGATGTGAGCCATAAGCCTCAAGTAACCCTTACAAGGCTTGTAATTAAGAAATGACATTTCAAGATGCCATTTTCAATCTTTCCACCATGGCTTGTAGGATCTAACCCTAATCTTGTGAACCATATGGGGAGGGATAGCATCAATAATAGTTTGAAAGGTCTTTAAATCCAAAAATTAGATAGTTAGAATTTCAATATTCAATATATTTTATCAATTATATTGAAGACATTGTTCAAAATTTAAAGATAGTGTGAATTAATGATTTGATTCATTTTCTCTAATATGTTTTTTTTCAAAATTTTAGAAAACTATTTTCTATTATTTTTAGTTAGTTTTCATTCAATAAAATTAGCATTTTTTAATTATTTAATAGTTAGTGATATTTTGTTGTATCAAATAACTATTTATTAAAAATATAATCTTTAAGAAATTTATTGGAACTTCAACATCTATTGTATGAATATTGTTTGGTAATTTTATTGAATATTTAATTATTATTAATCTTTAAATAGAACTAACAAAAATTGAAACCTACATTTTATATTTATGTTTGCCCAGTTACTTAATTTTGTCATTGTTGAAATAAAAACATCAATGTTTAAAGAATAGTACAATTTTAAAAAATGATCTAGTTTGTTATTTGCATTAATTTATATAAATGTAATTTAGAACACAACTTTCTTTTAAAATTTATTAGAACTTTAGATTCTCGTATATCAAAACCACAATTTCAATGTAAACTCACTAATACTAATATATAATATTTACAAGTATATAGACAAATTTAATCTCAATTCCCACTTTTAAGTGATATATATTACAATTTACTTTAATTGAGGTAATTTTCCATTTTATATCCACATTACATCCTTAGTATACTAAACCAAAATGGGTATTGGTTAAGCTATACTTTGGCAATTGCAGGTGAAAGGTTGTAGCTTAAATAGATAGCCTTAACCCAAATGAATTGATGACCATGTTCAATGACAAAGAATACATGGCCAAGCATAAAAAATCTATAACTTCAAGTGTACACATCCACGTACCATACCACCATGTAGTCAAGATTTATGTCAAGCTTCTTGTTCCTACATCATGCCACATAAATAAAGAGATTAGTGGAATTTATAATTAAGAGAGTTTTTATAACAAAATTAAAAAAGTAAAATGGGTATTAGAAGTTAATACCTAACATTGTAAGAAGTTGTATGGATGAGAAATTTTAAAAAATTAAAATTATAGAGATTGTTTCAACGTTTCATATAATTTTTGAAAGGTTTTTGTCTAGTTGGAAAGGTGACTATTTTTTTTCTATTAAATACATATGAACAACAATCATTTAAAGTTATATTTAAATCTTAGTAATAGTTGTTGTAAATATATATGTTCATCTATTGAGTGGTATAAGAGGTTATGCTAGAATGATAGTTATAATTGTTATAACTATATTATTTTTCCATTAGATGCATAAACAACACATGCAATCTTACTTACTAGTTAAACATAAGAATTTTAAATATAAAAGGTCATAAATGTTAATTAAAATAAATAGAATAGAACAGAAATCATAAAATTGTTATATATAATATTTTAATTTTTTTGAACATATATAGATTAGGATTTAAAAATATACCTTAGTAGGTATAAAATTTATATTAATTTTCATCATCAATTCCTACTCATTAGTTTAAAAGTTAATCTTACTCAATTTAACAATTAAATGCACATCTATAAGTTGAAGAGATTAGATGACATGCAGATTAATTTGTTCTATTTCCTACAACAAGATCACATTTATTGGGCAAAAATATATATTGAATGTGAAAAAAATTGTAGTTCAAAGAAAAACATATAACCAATAGTGTCCATCTAGATATAATTTTTTTTATATTAAATAATTGATAAAGTAAAAGAAGGATAAAGATAAGAGAACTTACCGTTCAAAGAGGATGGTAGAAGTACTAAATGCATAGGTGCATTATTGGGAGGAAGTTGCAAACCCAACGGGATCAACTTTTTAGTGAGAGAATGGTGAACACAAATAATAATGTCATGAAGACCAGTTTGTTCCTCCAACTTTGTGATCAATTTATAAAGATCATTTCCCTTAAATATGAAGAAAGACCATTCATTGTCATTCTTTATGTTTCCATTGGCATCACCTATGGCATAATATATAGACCGTCCATTGGGTGTACGTGGTGTACTGGGTGGTGATATAGCTAACTGCAAACATATCATACAACTTTTAGAATTATAACTTCTATTTATTATTAGAAAAAAAGTATAAATTAAATCTTAATTTTTAAATAATTTTAAGAGTTGAAAAAGTTAAGATCAAATGATTAAAGTCCTTGTGAAAACTCAAATTCAAATCTCCAAAATTTTATCGAAAATAAAATTACAATACTCTAATTTCAATTCCCTCATTTCCCCTTTACAATTATAATTTGAGGTAAAAGAAAAAAAAACTTTACCAATATAAATAGATTTAACTAAAAGTAGATTGAAATGTAATGATTAAATTAAAGAATAAGTATAATTAAAAAATAAAGTGGAATTTTAGAAATCTTCTTATTAAGTGTTCATTGCAAGGAAAAAAGTTATAATGAAATAAAAGTATATTAGGATATTGGATATGAGTGTTCTTGGATTTTAACTGTGTAATAGTTTTTAACATCAAGTTTTCAATTACACTTTGTGATTCATCATCATAATGAGGAAAGTAACACGAATGAAAAAAGTGATCCTGGAAAAAAAACTTTTGGGATCATTTCTTTCATTGTCTTCTCTTCCTATCTTCCTCAGATGATGAAACACAAAATGTGATCGAAAAACTTGATGTTAAAAATTATTACACGTTTAAAATCCAAAAACATCTATGTATGAATCAAAAGAGGATCATCATGTAATTAATAATATTGAACAGCTGAAAATGGATGTACAGGAAGCTATGACTAAGAACTTACCTCTGATTCCACATCTATTTGGGTTACTTCAACCTCCCAGAATACCCAATACTGTGTAATTGTTCTGTGTGGAACATCATGGGTTACTCTGTTCTTCCATGGTTGAATGATCCCATTTGCACGCAAATAAGTCCCATAGTTTGATTTAAGCATAACATGAGAATTCCCATCCTTGACTGGTTCCCATTCAACAGATGAATCTAACATTGAGGGCACAGTCTGTAATACCTTCTTCCCTGTCCATCCCAACAGAGATGTCATCTCTGTTGCTGTTAAGTAACGGTTATAAGAGCTCTTCAATCTAATTTTAGACTGCCCTTCAACGAATTCAACTTGCCATCTTACATTTCTGTCCGTTCCATCTCTGTCTTGATTGACAGTCATTTCATCATCCCCTGCATACAGATATTTGTTGTGGTGGCTTTTAAGTCTCACAGACTTTGCCCCCTTAAAAAACTCCATGGCTCTGGCTTGGCAAGCTCTATGAGCTGTTTCTTATCTCTCATATACCCAATAAGTAAGGCTATATATAATATAATATGTATACTGAAGGATTTTTTTGCCTGATTACAGACTATTCGATTGATTTTTTTGTTCTAGAGTTTCGAGGAAGATTAGTTATACAATTCCACGATACTGTTCGTGCTGTTATTTGTTTAAGTAGTTGACTGGTTAAAATTGGGCCCACATCGGCCTGTCCATCTTTTGTTTTATGTGAACACTTAACAGAGAAAAATTTGAGGCGTGTTGAACAAGTCCCCTTGTGTAGATTAAGTCACAGAGCCTGTCTGTCTGG
The DNA here is from genome assembly GCA_007258455.2 of Sequoia sempervirens. Classification (NCBI taxonomy): domain Eukaryota; kingdom Viridiplantae; phylum Streptophyta; class Pinopsida; order Cupressales; family Cupressaceae; genus Sequoia; species Sequoia sempervirens. Next base: position 41,349,453 of record VDFB02047230.1, on the reverse strand, counting down.
TAAATTTGGATCTACCCATCAATCCTGAAATTTAACAGCAGCAGTACAAGTTTTTCTTGGTTGGAGGTTTTTACATCAAATTTATATAATTCTTTAGCTATTTGATATGGAGTAATTGGGCATGATTCTGTCCTATTCTTTTTTTTTTGGTTTTTTAAGACTGCAGGAATCGGTTAATCTCCCTGTAAACTGCAGTGCGTCTGGTAAACTTTTTTCACTCACTGGGTGACACGTCTTCCAGAAACTGGAGGGAAACTAGACCTGGTGACTTCTTGAAGGGAGACTAAACCTTGTGACTTCTTACCTGCAATAAATCTTGATCCTTTAAGGAACCATTCAATTTTACTAATACACAAAAGACCTATTGACAAAAACAACAAACCAATTCTTTTGTGGAAAGTCCGAGGCATTTTCGTGGAAGTGTTTGAGAAAATCCTTAAAATTCAGAATACATCTTTCTAGTTGCAACTCAGAATCGTATGCTGCAAGAAATGTATAATGGAAGTCTGTAATTGGCTTCCAATTTTTTTGACTTTTGACTCAGTAAAGATGTTTTTGATTCGGAAACGTCCAAAGCTCTTTGACTTGGCTGATCATTGCAATAATAATATTTGACTATAACTAGTCTGAGATAGGCTGTTGACTCAAACATTTTACTCGTTTTTGTATTTCGTATTTGAAACTCAGAGTGGAGGGTTGTAATAATGGTACTATCACTGTACTAATGTCGGTAATGATAATTGTATTTGCTACTACAAGTTAAAACTACCAATAATATTGCATAACTGAAAAGTGTATTCAGTGAAAGTAACTATGATATGCAGGTCATAAAATTGACCCTTTTTATGAATAAGTCTCATATTATGATTTATTAATTAAACAAATAATTATATTATTTTTTAAAAGGTGGTAGAAAGGTATATTTTGGAGTCTATGTTTAAGTTCAAACAAAAGATAAAAATATACAAAGGGTAAAGTTTGATTAATAGTAATAGAAATATAAATGTTAAGTGACGAGATTAAAATTGTTAGAAGTGATATTATGGTCTTCAAATTTACCTCATCATTAGTCGAGATAGAACTGTCATCTATAGCTCATAGCAAGTAAGAGCACACTCCTAGATTTTGGTAGTCTACTGAGCACAAATAGTGGAGATAGCCAACTCCAAGCAAGGGAACTTGTTAGAATTTGATCAGTTAGAAATGCCATGCCCATGAGAAAAGTTGGAAAGTGGCTGAAAGGGTTGAGATCATCTATGGTTAGCACAATCATTGGAACCTTGCGGCTAAGAGCCTTGAGACTAGGATGCTCAATTTTGTTTGGTAGATTGACCGTGACCACACTTGTACCTACGAGATGGGAAGGAGGCAAGACCGAAGACTCCAAGAATCATGTAGGGGGTTTACCCCAATGATCAAGAAGCTCCTATAAATACACAACTTCCAGTGCAACTTGCGAACTTACACCTAGATTTGTATAAGCACATTAGAGCAAATCAAAGCTTTAGTGTATAAAAAAGTGGACATGAACAGAACAATCCAAAAAGAGAAAATCTTCTATCTTTTCAAATACTAAATATAATTTTCATCATAAAAGCATACCAAATTTGAACAAATTTAAATGACAAACATAAATCAATCACCCAACAACACCATATGCCATACAAAGGGGTTGAGTTGAAAAGACTTGAAGAAGTCATGTATTGAATTGCGAGCTTCTTGAGCTCTAGTGCAAAATTAAAAAAAAAAAGATGCTTGAGAGATTCCAATTGTCAACAAAAGGGATAGTGGGGGTTGAGGATTGCCAAGTGAGACATGCAAGAACCAAGCAAAAGACCTTAATTAAAATGTACCTTATAAAATGATTCAATTTAGACTCACCAATGATTGCCGAAATAGTCTAGAACCAGCCATGCCAAGTGCCAAGAGAAGCCTAGAGGTGTCAACAGTAGTTTAATTGGTATGCCTTTAAGATATGAGCCATAAGCCACAAGTATCCCTTACAAGGCCTTTTATTGTGAAATGACATTTTAGGATACCATTTTCAATCTTTCAACCATGGCTTGAAGGATCTAACCCTAATCTTGTGAACCATATGGGGAGGGATGACATCAATAATAGTCTAAAAGGTCTTCTAATCCAAATTAGATAGCTAAAATTTCAATACTCAATATATTTTATCAATTATATTGAACAAATTGTTAAGAATTTAAAGATGGTGTGAATTAATTATTTATGTCATTTTCTTAGATAGTATATATATTTTTCAAAATTATAGAAAACTATTTTATATTATTTTTAGTTAATGTTCATTAAAAAATTATTATTTTTTATTATTTAATAGCGAGTGATATCTTGTTGTAACAAATAACAATTTATTAAAAATAAAAATTTTAAGAGATTTATTGGAACTCCAATATCTAGTCCATGAATATTTGTTGATATTTTTACTGAATATATATTTATTACTAATCTTTAATTAAAAACAAAAATTGAAACCTAAATTTTACATTTTTGTTTTGTCTACTTATTTAATTTTTTTTGTTGTTGAAATAAAGAAATCAATATAAAGAGGAGTTCATTTTTTTAAAAAAAATGACCTAGTTTGTTATTTTTTCTAGTATCTCAAATGGAGGGGATTTTTAGTAGAGCTAATTATGAGGGTTATATGCATGCAATTCTAAGCTCGTGATTTATTTTGACATTTTTATTTGATCCTACAAGTGGGACTCACCTTTGTGATTTCACCCCGTCACTTACATAATTATCTCTTCCATTTTATACCATTTTGTATGGGTGTTTTTAAGTGTTTAATTTTAGTCATTACAAATTGATTATTAAATATTTTTGTTCATTTTGATGGCATTTTATATTTTAAATTAAAAAAAGCTTGTGGATTTTTATATGAGAACACTACATTTTGTAGACATTATTTTTTATACATCAATTCTTATTCTAAATTAATTATAGATTATGAGAACACTAGATTTGTGGGCATTACTTTGATAAATAATATAAAATAATATTATTAGATATGAATTGTCTAATCTTTTGTTATAATTTTTTATTTATTTTTTAAATAACTTTAAAATATAAAAATCAAATGCTTATACATATATTATTTTAAATTATGTTAAATTTGCATACTTAGGCTAATTCCATTTAGTTTTGAGCTCATCTTGATGAAATGATTTAATGCAATTACAATGTGCACTCTTGTGTTAATTTTGAATCCTTTATATCTTCATTTACTTTCACTTACATGCATTTCTATACATTCAACCTTATCCTAGCCCTATTCGCACTTATTCCCACACTTCCATACATTTGATCCTTGCCTTGAGATATCTATATCCTTATCCTAGGTCAATCCCATGACCCTCCTAATCAATCTCAAGCCACTCAAGATTGACCTTGAAATAAAATAAAATTAAAAATTAAAAATGTCAACAATCCCACCCTTTTCCACTCATTGTTGGGATTGCAATTGATACATGTTGTATGGGTGTCTTGAGTGTTTAATTTAAGTCGTTAGAAATTGATTATTAGGTTTTTGTTAATTTGGATGGTATTTCACATTTTAAATTGAAAAGAGGTTGTAGATGTGTGTATATAATAAATTATGAGAATACTACATTTTATGGGTATTAATTTTTATAAACCATAAATATTCTAAATTGATTCTAAGTTATGAAAACACTAGATTTGCAAGTATTAATTTTGATAAACACTATGTGTAGACACATAAAAATGACCTAGGCCTGCAAGTTCTATTGTCAGCATATTTTTTCTTGACATAATTGAAATATTTAATTATGTGCTTGTTCCACTTTCAACTATTAATTAAATAATTCATAATTATTTAATTAATTCATGTCTTTATTCCTCTTGATTATTTAAATAAATAAACTTTATTTATTTAAGTGTGTCACTAATTGTCTAATGTCTTTCCATAATCTATTTAATTATCTTTGTCCACTAATTCCTCCTTGAATATTTAAATAGATAAATTTTATTTATTTATTTAAATACATCATTAATTCTTAAAAGTCTTCTTATTGTAGACACCTAAATTTGGACACTTAATTTATCCAAATTTATCACTTTTCATCTAAACATCCTCTTATCTGAGTTAATTAAGTAATATTACTATTATTTAATTAGCATCCTTAATTCTGCCAAATAATTAAATACCTTACCATCTTTAATCCCCTTTTCATCAAATGAATTAAATAAATATTACAAATAAATATTACATTTATTTAATTCCTCACATGTCATTTTTCATCTAATCTTAATCCCTTTCCTAATTTCTTTATTAAGGAGGTGCACATGCCTAATCCTTGATTAGGATGTGTCACATCCTCCAACTTGTGCAAGTTGGCTTGTAATCTTCATTAACCCCTAATTATCTTCTAATTACTAATTAGTTAAGACTAATTAGTACTTTGGTCAACTCTCCTCATCCCCCAAAGAATTTTTAATTTCTTTTTATTCATCCAAGGCTCCTCTCTTCCCCATGTGAATTTTTAATTCACTTTTATTCCTCCTAGAATCACCTTTTCCCATGCATCTTCTAAAATATTTGACTTGTCACATCAAGTCACATGTGACAAACTCCCACCTTTTTGGAGACCCTCTCTTATCCACTAGATTCTCCCAAGCATGTGAATATTTAATTCACATTTATTCCTCCAAGGAATTTTCTCATTTCTTAATGTATTTCTAAGGTACATGTCCTTCCTCCACATTATGTACCTCCCTTCCACATCACCTACACATCATCTCACCATTAACCATCTCACAATCCACATCTCAAAATGTGAGGGCTTGTGAGTCCTCAACTCATCTTAGCCCTTCATCTTAGCCTTGTTGGAAAAATCTCAACCATTGAATTCTCAAGAGAATTCAAGTTTCTCTATAAATACCCCATCCTCTAAGGCATTAAGGGAGACTTAGCCATTTGCAACTAAATGCTGCCATTTTGTGCACTCATCTAGCCATCAATTTCATCCATTTACATTTGCATTCAAGCACATAGTCAAGTCTTTCATTTAGCCACACTAAGAGCCATCAAGGAGCATACAACCAAATCAAAATCAAGGGCCAACCAAGAAGTTTCAACTGCAAAAGGGAGGTATATCTATTTAGCATCATTTTACACTTTCTCTTTGCATTTACAAATTTCTTAGGCTAATCTTGAGGTGTTTCCTTATGTTCTCCATTGCATTTTAATTACTTAAGATAGGTTAAACATTTTGGATATCACACTTATAATTAAATAAATTCTTTAATTTATTTAATTATTGTCCACCTCGACATTTTCCCCATTTTAAAAATGGTCCCACTTTCTAATTTTCTCTCTTTTAGTAAATAATTCAAATTAATTATTTACTGTCAGATGACCCCACCTTTTGAATTAAATCAATTTTTAATTCAAAATACCCTTTTTCCTCCATAAATCAAGTAATTTCCAATATTATTTGATTTTCCAGCTCTCTCTTTTTCTATGCCATTCCTATCTCCTTGTCACATGCATTGTCAACCCTTGATTTGATTTTTTCAAATTGAATCTTGTCCACTTATTTCAAATTTGACCTATTGTTGCCCTAACCCTAATTGTGGGTTGTCATATTGAATCTTGTCCATTGATTCTAGGGTGTGCTACACTACATGACCATGCACTTGTCAATCTTCAATCTTGGCCATTCATCCAAAATTGTATTTTCTATAAAATGGCAATTTTGGTCTTATTTGCACATCTCATGCAATTTTGTTATCTCATGCAATCTTGTTATCATCTTGCAATCTTGTCATTTCATGTTCGTGCAATTTCATGTCATTGTAGCTCTTGTCTTAGGCATACTTCATCATTCTTGGCATTTTGGCATACTTTAGTCATAGTTTAGAGTTGCTTACTAGTTGCATAGTTGCATAGTATTGCATTTTGTCATCAAATCCTTCAACATTTTCTTTGGTCTTGACATTGTCACATATTGCTCACACAAAATCTGAGAGAAAACTTCATATTGTAGCAAATAGAGAAGGTATAATGGAGGTCAATCATGGAGGTTGAAGACTCAAGGTGATATCTCTCTTTTTTTTCATTTTTTCCTCCTTTGTGCTTCATTATTACTTTGGGTTTTGATTTATTTAGCTACTAATCTGCTAACCTAGAAATTTCACATAGTTACATTGGTGAACCTGACACCAAAATTGCAACTTTTTCTTTTGTTTGTACAATTTTTTTTGTGTTTTGCAGGTACAGGTACGAAAATCCACATTCATAGTTTCCAGAACCACAATCACTGCGTTGCGATGCATTCGACCAATAGAACAATGCATCTACATACTTGAACCATATTTGATATCTACAAAGATGCATTCGCTCAGAATCTGACGCATTCGACATCTAGAGCAACGCATTTGTAGACCACGATGCATCTCTTCTACATATCGATGGATTCGCCTAACAGACTCCAACATACATACCTGAACCACATTTGTTGTGTAGAGTGATGCATTCGCTCTACTGTGACACATTCATTTGGTAAATTTTTGCTTTCAATTTTTTCTAGAATTTTCCTAATTTCTCATTCCAATTTAGTAGTGTCAGGTTTTTTCTAGTTACTAATTTGTTGTGGCAGTATGTTGCTTTGAATTTTTGTGGGTCCAAGGCATCTTTTTGAGACTACTAACAAGTGGTTTTGTAGGTTCGAATGTCCAAATATTTTTATTTTTGAAAACCTCTTGTGTTTGTTTTAGATTAGAAAACACTTCCATTGGTGCTCTAAAAAGAACATTTTTTTGTTTCACTTAGATTTAATTAGGGGGTTTAAAGAACTTTGCTTGATTGTGCTTGAAAGTGGTAGGTGATTATGCTCTCACCTTATGCAAACTACGTGATCAGAAAACTAGATCCATCTATTTTATGTTTTTGAACCTTAGAGGGGCTTGCCTCGAAAGAGGGAATGACTCCAACCGGTTTTTCACTCGAGCCTATATATAAAAGGATGAGTCTAAATTTTCAAGTCCTCACAGTATGTAGGCCTTAGCCGTGTAGTGCCTTTTGAAAATGGGTACCAACCTTTTCTTTTAAAGGTATAAGATCCCCTAGTAGATTGGTTAAAGCCTTAAGTGGCTTGCTATATGCTCGCAAGGTGTCGTGTCCCCAAGTATTCACTAGAACCCTTTTGTGTAGTGGCCAAAATCCCCTCTATTTGATAGCATAACAACAATTGTTGTGAAGGCATCCACATTCTTGTAGTTCTTAATAGAGGTGATCAACCCGCCATGGGAGATTTATGGGGGTTGGAAGCTTGGTTGACCTGAGAAGTGAGTGTAATGTAAGGGGGAGCCTATGTGTCCAAGCTTTTGGATTCATTCACTAAGAATAAGTACGGTTGGGGAAACCCACGTGGAATCTAGCAAATATTGTCCTTGCCTAACCTAGGGTTGTTCTTGTCTTCTTTGTGCATGATCAAGACAAAATATTGTGTTTTCTAAGTGTTTTCTAAAACATTCAAACAAACAAACACCATTTCACAGATTTGGAAACAAACATTCAACTTGAGACAATTTCAAAATCTTGCCAAAAATTACAAACAAACTTGACTTATTCTGCTGTAATGCATTTGTTGAAATGCATTCACCTTTTGCGCCATATTTTCCATTTTCTATGATGCAATCGCTCTGATAAGTTGCATTTTCCATTTCTGGTGATGCACTTTCCTATCTTGAACCACATTCGCTTAATACAAAGCCACAATTTCTTTTTTGAGTTGTATTTTCTATCTATAACACCACATTCACTGAAACTGTGACACATTCGCAACCTAGAACGACACATTTTCCTGGAAAAATCTAAAAAACCGTTGTAGTCTAAAACCCGAGACCAAACTTGTCTAATTTGTCACTAAACATCTTTTTCCAGTAGCCTCTATCAAAAATCAGAAAGAAATTTTTTCAAATCTTTTATCATTATCATCTTTAGCTTTCATTTACCCATAGGTTAACTTTGTAAATTTTAGTTGCATCCTTTAGAGTCCATCATCTTCATTTTAGTCATAAACCAGTCCTTAAGTCCTCATTTCATTTGCAGATTTTGGCTTAGCAAACCTCACCATACTTTGCACAATCATTGCGTTCAAGAGTAGGTGGTCATTGGACTTAGTCAACATAACTTCTTTTAGTCATTGTCCTTTTTGTGAGACTTTCCAAAGACTAGTTAGGAAACCTCACCTTGTCATCTTGTCATCTTGTCCTTTAGTCACATTATTAAGTCCTTTGATGACCCAAATTGAGACATAGATCAAGCTTAGGGTGGTTGAGTAACCTTCTTCCAAGTCATTTAAACCTTTTCATTTGCATACCTTAGGGCATTCAAGTCATTTTAGGCCTCATTTTGCATACCTCTTTCCTAAAGATCCAAAAAATAGTCCTTATTGTCCTTTGGAATTTGTCATTACCTTCAGGCAACATTGTCATATTGCATTGTCATTCATTATAATCAAAAATCCAAAAACATAGTTTGCACTTGCATCCCTTATTCAAAAAATTCCAAAAACATAGTGTCATCTAGTTATCATTTTCATCCTCTTCCTAATTTGAGCAACTCCTTATATGGTTGAGACTAGGCTTCAAAGAAAAAGAAGACAAATGGCTAATTTTGGACAAGACAACAATACATATCTTTTCCAATGACATGAATCAAGATGCATCCTTTATCAATCCTTTTAGTGAAATGAACATGACATCTTCGTCACAAAACCCTTTTGAATCATTCATGCATAGAGATGAACATGGACATGTGTTTATGGAAGACTTAGAAGCAGCAACAAAAAATCCTGATGTAGCCTCCTTTGTGGAAGACTTAGTCTTACATGACCCACAAAGATATTTAGCCATGCTCTTGGACCAAGGGGTTAAATTTCCATGTGACTTTGACATTAATACTTTGAGACCAACCTCTCCAGATCACAATACCAACAACAATACAAACAACATGTCCAATACTAGTCAACCTCAAAACAATGCAAGCAATGCTTTCGTTGGTGCCACCTTGCAAATTTCCACAAGCACTATTAATGCCACCTCTAATGACACAACCAATCAAAAAAATTCCAATTCAATCAATGCAACATCTGTTGGAGGGACACCAACTATGTCACAAGCCATGCCACAATCAATGTCAACAATGCCAATGACATCCTCATAATCAGTTGGAGCTACCTTTGGATCCTCATCAATGGGGGCAAGTTCTTCAAACCCTCTATTTGGAGCTTCATCTAGTGCCATGGGAACATCATCATCAAATCCTTTCATTGGGTCTTCATTCAATCCCTTTGGTGGAAGTAAATGACATATTTTCATTCGAGGACCACAACCAAATGTCCACACATCATCACAACTTAATAATAATACTTCCCAGGGTCAAAACACCAACATTCCCCATGGAAAATTTCACCAATTTGGACAAGGCAATTAGAATACACAACATATGGCTTCATTTGGACACCAAAATATTCAAGGCTAACACATCCCACAAATATCGACTGATATGGTTGGAGTGAACATTCCTACATATGCATCACACATCCATACCCATCAACATGTCCCTAACCAAAGCTTGCAATACCAACAACATTCAAATTAGAACATGTCATATATCTCACAACAACACATCCCACAAAAAAATCAGAATGCCTCTTTGCAACAGATGGGGACACATGGGATATCCATCATTCCCATGTGTGATGCAACAAACAATCCTATAATCGATGCCTTGATAGCACAACTAGAAAACTTGCAAAAAATAATAAAGACTATGCAAATGTCCAACAAAAAGTCACACATTCCATATGACCTATGTCCATATCCTTTTGATACAAACCTATACATGTCACCATTCCCTCCTGGGTATGTGGCACCAAACTTCACCAAGTACAAGGGCAAGACAAACCCCATCGAACATGTTTGAGAGTTCACAACCATTTATGTGGATATTTCCTATGAACATACCTACTTGATGAGACTCTTCCCTAAGAGTCTTGTAGGCCCCACACTTGAATGTTTTTCCACTTTACAAAAGGAATAAAATCATGGGATGAACTTGCAAACAAATTCGTGTGAAATTATGCCTATAACATTGACATAGACACCTCCATTACCAGTTTATGCAAACTTACGGAAGAAGACGGTGGTGAAACTTTTATCCCATTCTTCCAAAGATGGAGAAGTCTAGCAAGTCGTTGCCATATTGACATACTTGAGAAGGAAAATGTTGACATGTTTGTCCAAACACTCCTAGGAACATTGAAATATGGCTTGCAAGTTCATTGCTGCACAACCTTCACAGACTTAGTCAAAAAGGGTGTCCAACTTTAGAAGGCCCTTATTCCTAAAGGAGAACTAAAATATGGCCCTAAAAACACAAACACAAACTCACCTGCAGGAAAGAGTAAATATTGGGTTAAGAATAAAAACATTACTAATGATGGCATTGTTGACACCAAGATGGAAAACACAATAGGTCCAGTGCTCACCCTTAAAGGAGCTCAGCCACAAAATAGATCAATGACTACATTGACACTTCCTACCAATGTCATTCAAAATAACCAAAACAGTCAAAGTCAAGGACAACCTCGTCAGCTAAGGAAATTCCCAAAAAGGCGTACATACACTGCCTTGGGGGAATCAATCGAAGATGTCCTTAAGAAGCTCCTTAAAAACAGTCTCATCACACTAGAGGACCCTAAGCCATATGACCTAGGACAATTTAAACCATCATGGTGGGATGACAACACTTTTTGTGATTACCACCGGGTTAAAGGGCATAAGACATCCTCTTGTTGACAACTAAGAAATATTATACAAGACCTCATTGAAAATCACACAATTGAATTGGGTGGGCCACAATTTGCATCAAACACAGACCATACTATTCACAAAAACCCACTACAAGACCATGGTTCAAATAACCCCTCAACGTCAAGTCCTAAGACAAATAATAACTATGCCAACTATACCCGCACCGCATTCAACTATTCAGGAGGAACTATTATCAGCCATGTCTAAACTGATGATGAATAGGTCAATACCATCACTATCAAAAGAGCGCCTAAATGCAATGTCACTACCCATGGTGGAAAAGTTGCCATAGTTAGTCCTCCACCTCCTCGGCAGCTGAAAATTACACTACCCGGTCCTTCTACTAAGCAACCACAATTTGGCCCATTTGCTAAGAAGTCGCAACCTAAGGGACAATTTAACCTCATTGATCAACTAGGTAAAACCCCTACTCAAATTTCCATACTCGAGCTGCCTCGCATTTCTCCCACACATAAAGCTATACTTGAAAAAACCTTGCAAGAGTCCTTTATCCCTCAAGACATTGATGTCAACCAATTTGAAGCCATGGTGGGATACCTCACTACACCCCATCATGTAACATTTTCAGATAAAGATTATTTGTCACCAAAGTCCAATCATAACGATGCATTACACATTGAAGTATTTATCCATAAGCATAAGGTCAGACGAGTTTTAGATGGAAGAGCAGGACTGAATATATGCTCCTTAAAATTGGTTAAGGCTCTAGGCTTTTTTGATGCTTGTGTAGATGCTACAAAGAGCATAGTTATAAAGGAATATGATGATGAAGAACACTCCTCTCGAGGTGTTATCACTCTTCCTATCAGAGTTGGGCCAGTCATTGTAGACACAACTTGCCAAGTCCTGGATCTTGAATTCCCCTATAACATCTTGCTTGGCCGACCTTGGATTCATGCCCTCAAAGCCATTCCATCCACATACCACCAATGCCTGAAATTTCCTTTTGATGACACATAAATCACCATATATGGAGACCCTGATCCTTTTTAGTATTGCACCAATCTAAGGGGTATTTCAAAACATCAAGTGCCCATAAATTGAGAAGCTCCAAGTTTCTCTTCTTCCAAATTCATTGACCCATCCACACTTGCCTCATTGTCCACGTCCGCTCCTTCCATGTCTTCTGCCACACTATCATCATCTTCCCTTCCTAAGGCTGAGTCCAATTTCAAGATCCAAGACCTAGGCAGTGGGGAATTTAAATTAAGTACGGCCTATTGCATCACCAAAATACCCAAGTCTCCTAAGGTCTACGATTGACCCTATTTTAGAGTGGAACCTAAGGAAATTTTTAGGGTTCCTCCATCACACATTTTTATAAAATGGGGTGAAATGAGCTAAGAAGACATTGAGGATATATCAACATGGATTTATAAGGACCAAGAAAATCCATCCCCATTACCAGTTTAGATATACTAGAAAGGCTATGATATAATGAAGGAAAAAGGTTACGATGGAACTAGTGGCCTTGGCAGAAATAAAATTGGAATGCGAGAACCCATAATTATTCCTTGAAGACCAAAAATTCTTGGGTTAGGGTATGGACTATTTGAAAATTACGATCGAAATACCAATGGACATTCGAGTGAGAGCGTGAATGCTTCAGAAATTGTTGAGACTATTGAGGAATCCCTTTACCAAAATTGACTCCCATGAATGGTAATTTGACTCCCAACAATACCTAAGCAATTGTTGTCTTGATGAATTATTCCTTCTGGAGAACTTACTTCTGAAGAAAGATTTTGGAAAATGTTTAAGATTGATCCAACATCAAATAATGAAAATCCTAAGATCCCAAGGAAATGAGAAGACTGGGGTAGACTCTTTTGCCCAAGGAATAATGACAAGTCTGAATCATCTTCCAGTCCTATTAGCCATAACCCTGACATATTTGTCTAGCCATCTGACAATAATGACCATCATTTAGATTCATTTGAATTACCACATGACACTACTAACCCCAATGATAGTCCTTGTGTCCCTTATTTTGACAATGAGTATGAATCCAGTGAAGGAGAATACTAGATAGAATTCAACTGGGAGTTGGTCGATGAAAATTTCATCTTTAACCTCTCTGAATCCATCTGCATGCTTTTTGCATCCTCCCCACCATTCACCAATACTGATGATGGTATCTCCTTAGTCTACCCACAATTAATCAATTGAGATCAATAAGGCCCGCCAGTTATGGACATATTTCAGAATGATGAGGCCATTGTAGAATTCATGGGACTACGTGAGGGCATACCAAGTGGAGATCACAAGGCTGAATTTTCTATTGACCTAGATTGTGCATACTTTGGGGAGACTACTCCATCCTCTAGTCACAAAAATGAAAAATAAAACTAAAACAAAAAATGACACTTCTTTAGGTGAAAACTGAAAGGAACCTTCTGACAATAAAAAAGTAAAAATAAAGGACATATCTACAGGTGAAAACCTCTCTGAGGCACCCAAAGATGGAGGACTGGACTCTCTTCCCATGACTCAAGAAATATTGACAATGCTCATAGAGGACACCATGGAAGTCAGCATATCTACAATAGAAGATCCTAAACTTATCCTCTTTGCAGAATCCTTAACAGAAGAAGAGAAACCTAAATTCCACAAATTCTTTTCAGAGTGTAAGATTAATTTTGCATGGTCCTATGCTGATATTCCTGGGTTAGATCCAGAACTGGTCTTACACCATTTGCCACTACTTCAAAATTCTAAACCAGTGAAATAGAAGCTACGTAAAATGCATCCTCAGATCACCTTGTTAGTCAAAGTGGAACTTAAGAAATTGTTGGATGTGGGATTCATACAATAAATAGACTATGCTAAGTGGATATCCAATCTTGTACCAGTCACAAAGCCAAATGGTCAGATCTGCATTTGTACAGATTTTAGAGACTTGAACAAAGCATGTCCAAAGGATGAATTTCCATTGCCAAACATAGATATCATAGTTGACCTTACAATAGGATATGAGATATTATCCCTCATGGACAGTTTCTCGGGCTATAATTAGATTCATATTGCCCCTGAAGATCAGCATAAAACAACATTCACATGTCCTTGGGGTACATACTGTTGGAATGACACCACGTATCAGAGAGCTATGACAACAATATTCCATGACATGATGCACAAGCTAATGCAAGATTATGTGGATGACCTTTTGGGTAAATATTTGACATGAAAAGATCATTTGAATGTGTTAGAAAAAATCTTCAAGAGACTAGAGGAATACAAATTCCATTTGAATCCCAAGAAATGTGTCTTTGGAATGACATTAGGGAAAATTTTGGGATACATAGTTTCTTGAAGAGGCATTGAGGTCGATCCCACCAAAGTGAAAGACATATTAGACATGCCTCCTCTAACAGGAATAAGTGAACTCAGGACGTTGCAAGGTAGGTTGCAATCTATCTGATGCTTCATAGCACAATTGGCCGACAAATGTCAACCATTTCAGTATCTTTTGTGCAAGGGTATCCCCTTTGTGTGGATAGATAAATGTCAAGAGGCCTTCCAACTAATAAAGGATTACCTACTGTCACCACCTATTTTAATGCCACCAATTGAAGGGAAACCTTTGATTCTATACATTTCTACAACTTCAGCACTAGGGGCATTACTGGCACAAAATGGCCATGATGAGAAGGAAAGGGCCATATACTACATCAGTCAGACACTGGTGGGATATGAGCTAAATTACACGTCCATTGAATGTGCTTGCCTAGCAGTTGTCTTTGCTGCCCAAAAGCTAAGGAATTACATGTTGAATCACAAGACACATCTGGTAGCAAAGATTGATTCCCTAAAATATCTCCTAATTCACGTAGCATTGACAGGTCATTTGGAAAAATGGGTCATGATTTTGAGTGAGTACGACATCCAATATGTGGAAGAAAAGGCTATATAGGGACAAGTGATAGCAGATCAACTAGCAGATGCACTTGTACAAAGTGATCACCCATTGGTGGTAGACTTTCCTGATGAGTCCATATTTCATACAAAACCTGAAACACCTTGGAAACTTTACTTTGACAGATCTCATACTAGTCAAGGCTTGGGAACAAGAATATTGTTTATCATGCTGCAAGGAGACTCCATCCCTAAGTCATTTCACATTTCTTTTCCATGTACAAATAACATTGTAGAATATGAGGCACTTGTCATGAGACTTAGAATGGCCATATAATCGAAAATAAAAAATCTGCATGTTCTCGAAGACTCTCAATTGGTCATCAACCATGTCAATGATGACTATGACACAAAGGATGAGAATTTAATTCCCTATAAGCGAATGGTTGATAGCTTCCACTCACACTTCCACATGATTTCTTTTGAACAGATTATGAGGGCACAAAACAAGGTAGCAAACACAAAGGCTAAAATTGGCTCTCTCGTAAACACTCCAAGTAATCTATCTCAATTTGAGTTCTTGGTGGAACAATTCTTGGTTCCTGCATATGACATCCCAAAGTCAAAGATGGTATGTGAGCTTGTTGGCCCCAATTATCCATGGTATTGGGATATTTATGACTATCTCAAATCCCAAACCCTTCCCCCCAACCTATCCAATAACAAACAAAATTACTTTATTTGAAAAGCCGCTTGATACACCATCATCAATGACACCCTATATCACCATAGCTTTGAAAATACCCTTCTTCGATGTATCGACACTAAAAAAGCACAAACAACCTTATGTGAGGTACATGAGGGTATATGCGGGTCTCATTCAAGTTGTCCTACTTTAGCCAAGAAGATAACGAGACTTGGGTATTACTAGATGACTATAGAAAGGGATGCACTTGAGTTTGTCAGGACATGCCACAAATGTCAAAAGCATGGTGATTTGATTCATGCACCAGCACATGAACTCTGACTAATTACTTCTCCTTGGCTCTTCACACAATGGGGACTTGACCTAGTGGGAAAAATCCATCCTACCTCTTCCAACGACCACAAATTCATCATCACTGCCACTAAGTACTTCAATAAGTGGATCAAAACCACCCCCCTTACATACATAACTAGTAAAAAAATTTCCAAATTCATCCTCAACTATATCATTTTATGGTATGATGTACCCTAGTCCATCATCATAGACAATGGGTGCCCTTTCAAAAACCAAGACGTTCGTGAGTTATGTGAACACTTCTGTATCCAACTTCATTTCTCCACACCATATTACCTACAAGGAAACAGTCAAGCTGAGACATCCAATAAAACCATTATCAAAATTATTAAGAAGACAGTCAATGATGTTGTCTGTGACTAGCACATTCAACTTAACCCTGCTCTATGGGCTTACCGCACCAGCATCTGTATGCCTACAAGAGCTACTCCTTTTGCCTTACGCTTCAGAGCCGAAGCCATCTTTCCCATTGAGGTTGAAATTCCCTCTTTGTGAATCTCCTTGAAAGGCCTAATTGATGATGAGGAGTATAGACAGTCACGACTGCATGAATTGGAAATGTTAGAGGAACGTAGACATAATGCCTTGAATCATTTACAAGCATATCAAAATTGGTTTTGTCACAGTTATAACAAAAGAGTCATGGTCAAAAAGTTTGACATTGGTGATTTGGTCCTTATTCAGTATCCTAAAAATTAGTCTGATAGAGAAAATCCTCACAAGTTCAAATCAAATTGGCTAGGTCCTTACATTATCACATCCTCTTTTGGTTCTAGAGCATATAATCTAGCTACTCCAGATGACAAACAATTGACAGAGCCTATCAACAGTCTACATCTTCGAAAGTTCTATGCATAGCATCAGAAAGTCTGGTTGAAAACCATAAAAATATATAAAAAAAATGAAAAATATAAAAAAATCATCACCTTGATGAAAACCTGGAAAAACAAGCATCTTGGTGACACCAAACAAATAAAAATAAAAATGTCAAAAAGAAAAGTAAAGAGAAATACTTTGTCCAATAGTGAAAACCTGGTAAACAGGCACTATGGATAAGTACCTTGGTGAAAACCTGGCAAACAGGTGCCATGTGTAGTCAGTTTTTGCTCAGCCATCTACTATCACTCTATCTACCTTAGCCCATAATAAAACACCCACTTTTGTAATACCACTTTGACACCCCATTGCGAAATCCCCACCATCTCTTTCATGGATGAAAATGGTTGACATCAAGTCCTGCATACTGTCTACCTATCACCCAAAGCATGTCATTACCACATTCTTTAAACTTGGCTAATCTGGGACCTGACTGGGGGCATTCCTTTATCACCTAACTATAGTGGTTATCACACATGGTCTTGTTACTCAAAAATGTCTTGAAAAAATACCTAAAAATAAAAAAAATGTCTTGAAAAAAGCCCTAAAATTTGAGAAATGTCTTGAAGAAATACAAAAAAATCAAAATATCTCAAAAACACAAAAATAGAGTCATATCTTGTCGAGTTAGTCATGTCAATTAGTCATTGTCATTTTTCAAACTATGTTGTCTCTGTGCATTGCTACATAGGCAAGGCTCATCTTTGAGCCCCTGAGACATTAGGTTAATCCTTTTAGGTTTTTCAAAATAAAAATAATGACTCAATCTTTGGTCATCAAGACAAAGTCATTGGTTATGTCGAACCACGAGGTCTCTAAGTGTATGACGTAGGCAAGGCCATCTATCGATGAGCCCTCGAGGCCCCACTAGGTTAGTCCATTAGGGTTCATGGCACTACACACACGTTAAAATTCTTCAAGTCAAATAGGTCATTCCAAAATAGACAAACTCCTAAACCAAACTCTGGCAATTATTTAATCAACACGTTAAGCACATCAACATGTCAAGCATCAACATGTAGTTAGTTCTATCAACACAAGTTAATTCTGTCAACAAAAGTCAAATTAAGTCAACTTAGGTCAAACTTAGTCAAAACCTATCAAAACTGTCAACTCTTGGTTATTCTTCAGATGGGTCCTTTTGAAGAATTTCCCTTGTCATTTAATTATACCTTAGGATGTGTCCTTCCTAGTTATCATCACCGTCATTTGGAATTTTGAGGGATTCTCTTGACATTTGAGGATTGATCCTCTTGACATCAACATTATTTAGGACGAGTCCTTCTTGAATTTGGAAAACTCTGACAAACGACACTTTGACATCATCAAACCTGACAACTTCGACATTCAACACCGTCAAACTCGACATCTTGACATTAAAACTCTTAAAAATCATACACATGTGGCAAACACTTGGAAAACATTATATTGGAATTTGGTCCTTTGATCTTTCATCATGTTACTATTTCTCCGTGATGTCCTGACAATAGGATTTGGAGAAGCAGCGACGTTTCATGATGATTGACTTGTCTAATATTTTTTTTCAGGTAGTCATGTTGCTAGTTCCTTGAGTATGTATTGGTAATAGGATTTAGAGGAGCAACAATGTTTCATGACTTGTCTTTCTTGTCTATCTTATGTGTGTGGTTGGTTATGACAAAAGACTGGGGAAATCATGCTCCTAGCATAAGTCGTGATCATCCTTATCTACAACTACTTATCTCATGTGATGGTGTGACCTTTCACACCTTGATTTATTTCATATCATGATGTTTGTTGGCAATTACAATAATCTTCCCAATGATGATTAGGAGCAATTATTGTTAAGTCCTTTGATAACATGTTGAAGGATTTGGTCTCTGCACTAACATTCATTTACTTTTGTCTTGTCACCTTGTTTCATCCATCTCACAATGATATCCTGTGACATACAAAAACATAAGTGCATACATAATCATATAGGCATTGCACTAGGTTTTTACACATTCATATGACATGTAGATGCATATATCATCCATATCATTAAAGCACATACATCACATCATAAGATTGCATTGTCCATACATATATAGTTGTTCACTAACACATCCATAATCATCAACATGGAATTCATTATAATCATACATTATGCATCCATCTAACCATCATTAGAATATAACATTGTCATGGCATATAAGCATAAGTAACCATCACATTATCATGGGATATCATCATAAGTAGCTATCATACAATGCATACATGGCATAGCATATAAAAGACATCATCACAAGAATCATAAAGACATAAATCACATCACATAGGCATCATATGGTCATCATAATTGCATCATCATAATCATCATAAGATAAGCATATATCATAAAACATCATCAACACATAATGCATCATCACATAACATAAAGCATATAGGCTGCATCAAAACTGCATCACATATATAATCTCAAAAAATATATATAATGTCACAGGATAGAGTTATGAGATATCCCAAAAATGGAGCTCACAAGCTCGATAATCAATATATAAAATGGCATAATATGAATGTCTGAAACATGATGTCAAAAATAACCATGTCAAATTCCCCTATGTTGTGCTCTCCTCATCCCCTCATGGAGAAGAGCGTGGTGACTGATGACTTGTAGTTGGTACTGACATAATCTGGGAGGACATAGCAGCATACATCAGTGAGGCCAAATGAACTAACATTGATGACATCATCTCCATAGTGACATGAGGCTATGAGGATATAGCAACATGAGTCTATGAGACAGATGGAATTGTCACTGGTGACTGACTGTGCACTGATTTGTGCCCTCACCCAGATGATCCATACGAGTGACTAGATCTATGCCCTAAAGAATGCCTATGGGACTGATGGGAACTGTGATCTGATGTGTTCCTTGAGGAAGTTGAGCCACCCACATTGCTCTAGTTGTGGTTGCTACTCCCTAACCCTGTCCTTGTCCTAATATAAGATCTGGATAACCCTAGCTTCCTATGATCTCTCGGCACTGTGCGCTCATATAGCATCTTTTACAGTCCTCTACTCTTGCTGACCCTGGAAAGCTCCATGGCCACATCCGCAACCAGCCCTATGCACAACTGAGCAAACTGATTTCACTAGGTCTCAGTCTCCCACTGTTGAATCTCGGCTTGATCCCTCTCAATTCATGACACCTCAAGCTCCGCTCATAGGGCGTTGATCTTCACAATGGCCTCATCCAACCTTTGTTGCATGTTAGCCAAATCCTAATCCACTATAGCATCCTACGACAATAGTGACACATTGGATTTATCGAGATCCACATCAATCATCCGCTCATGAAGCCGCCTCTCTGCCTCATCCATCTCCTCTCCAATATCTGGCTCATCATCATCATCACCAACTCCCTCCTCTCCTCCCCCGACCTCAAGTGCCTTTTCCTTTGGCTATACCACCTCTACCTCCACCTCTGCTCAGACCTCCTCTGCAACATGCACCTCTTGTCTGACCTCCTCCTCCTGTCTCCCCTCCTCTTGTCTCCCTGCATCTCTCTCCTCCTCCTCTACCACCTTAGGAATAGCATCTAGTGGTGCTCTCTCCATGCGTCTTTTGAATCTCCTGGCTTGTCTCCCTCTGTCCCCTCCTCTCCTCCTCCTATTGCCACCACCGCCATCTCCTCCATCATGCTTGCCATCTCTTCCCACATCTCCTCTGCCACCATCTCCCTGGCCTCCATCTCTTCTTCTCCCCCTGCCTCTCCAGCCTCCTCACTGCATCCTCAGGATAACTGATTGGTGGTCAATAGGTGCTAGTGCATTAGGATCCATCAAGGGAATTGGCCTATGCATCTACCACCATAAATCATAATTTGTCGTTGTCCTTGGATCTGCTGCTCCCCCACTCCATCCCCATGGTTGTTCCACAATCCATCTATCTGCTGCTAAGCAAATGGCACTGATATAGCAGGACCCCACCCAAGCTCTCATGATGTCTTTGCATACTCTACTATCCGCATGGGCACACCCTGCTACTCACCAAACTGTCAAAGAACCTATTGGGGAAAGGACATCTCAATAATCAGCTGGGACTATATAGTATGACCAATCAAGTACTGAAACTATCTACAAAATGGCAAGTGGTCTCCCTCATCGGCCCGTGGTGTACAATCCCTATATAACCTCCAGATGAAACTGGTCATAGTGTCTATCCTATGCTGCCAGAAGCTTGTCTCTTTGACTCTGGTCTACTGTAGTGCTCCTACATATAGATATACATATGACATCCCATTTGCTAACTGTGGCCTTTGAATCGGTGGCCAAAAAATGAGAATATGCTCCCATGCCCAGATCATGAGTAATTTCATACCACAACTAATGCTGCTCCCACCCCTGTATGTTACCTCGTGTAACTGGTCGTATATCATGCCAAGAAGACAAGGCCCCCATGCAAAAACAACTTTGTCCTGCTACATCCGAACTAGCACATTGCCCCATTTGATCAAGAATCCATGTCCCCGACAATCTGGAATCAAGACCTCAACAATCAATGTACACAACATGGTGTTCCACCGTGGGTAGTGCTCTTCAAAGTACTCCCACCGAATCTCATACCCGTCGACACCTTGGCCCGTGCCATCATCTACCTCATACAACTTTGTCATGGCCTGCATGCCCCACTGAGGATTGTAAACCACCTACTCTCCTCTTATCAGAATATGTAGAATCCGGTACACGTCCTCCAAAGTGATCGCTGCCTCTCCAGTCGGCAAGTGGAAGGAATAGGTCTCCGAGATCCATCTCTTGGCCAGTGCTATCAATTGTCTCCTATTAGCCCAGATAATGGGCATATAGGTGACATAGTACAACCCCAATCACATCAGTCATCTTTGCTCCCGATCTGTCAGCTAATCCTGAAACACGTATGTTAATGGTCTGAACTCTCGAGTGTAGATCGATGCTAATCATTTTTGCACATGCAAAAAAAAGAGTTAGCATATTCTTGAAAATCATTACCATCTATCTAGCTAAACATAAGCAAAAAAGTGTGTCTAAAGCTAAGCCAACCCTGGTCAAAGTCAAATGCATCGTGTTGACTTCATTTACGTCACACTATGGCACTTGTGTCGTTTGGCATAAAAAATGCGTCATCCTTAGTTGATTGCATCACTCCATAATCAAATGCATCATTGTCAAATCACATACGTCGCTCGGCTTCGTGTATGCGTTGCAATATTGTGAATGTGTCACTGCATTTATCATATGCACTGCAAGACAACACATGTGTCTCGACATTTGGCAAATGTGTTGCACAAAATGGAAAACCTAATAGACCATTGGCTTTTGCATCATGACGCATCAAATGCGTCAAACATGACCTCAAATGTGACTTATGCAAACACATATGTGTCACGACACATTCATTTAACTACCCTAAAACCCTAAAAATGCATGAAAAATGACAAAGTGGGTACAAGGTAATTACTAGTGGGTTTGCACCCTCTGGCTGTTGGAATGTCCTAACGATGTAGCCGCAGTGCTCTGTGACTGGAATCACCATCTTCGCATGCACTTTCCTCGCTCTGGGCTCTCCAAATTTGCAAGTGTCAAAGTGGGATTTTTAACCTTTTTATTACTAGAAGCTCTTTTGACCACCTTTGATTGGCCCATTGATCGCTTAAACATGTCAGAATCTGAAATCGCTTGTGCCATTGCTTTTCTGGTTATCAAATTAACTTGTTGGGACACTTTCCAAATTTTTCTATCACCAGGCCATAATTTGAAAATTTTCCTAAGGGGAAATAGATACTTTGTACCTTCACTGGGGCATGTTTCTGACTAAGTTTTCTTTGTCAAAATGTGATAGGCTGCATTATGACAAAGATGGGAAAAATGTAGACACATAAAAATAACCTAAGCTTGCAAGTTTTATTGTCACCATATTTCTTCTTGACATAATTGAAATATTTAATTATGTCCTTGGTCCACTTTCAACTATTAATTAAATAATTCATAATTATTTAATTAATTCATGTATTTATTCCTCTTGATTATTTAAATAAATAAATTTTATTTATTTAAATGTGTCACTAATTGTCCAATGTCTTTCCATAATTAAACAAATTCATAGATTTATTTAATTATCTTTGTCCACTAATTCCTCCTGATTATTTAAATAGATAAATTTTATTTATTTATTTAAATACACCATTAATTCTTAAAAGTCTTCTTATAATTAAATAAATTCTTTAATTTATTTAATTATTGTCCACCTTGGCATTTTCCCCATTTTAAATAAAATCATTTATTTAAAATGGTCCCACTTTCTAATTTTCCCTCTTTTAGTAAATAATTCAAATTAATTATTTATTGTCACACGAACTCACCTTGTGAATTAAATCAATTTTTAATTCGAAATATCTTTTTTCCTCCATAAATCAAATAATTTTCAATATTATTTGATTTTCCAGCTCTCTCTTTTTCTATGCCATTCCTATCTCCTTGTCACATGCATTGTCAACCCTTGATTTGATTTTCTCAAATTGAATCTTGTCCACTCATTTCAAATTTGACCTAATATTTCCCTAACCCTAATTGTGGGTTGTCATATTGAATCTTGTCCATTGATTCTAGGGCACTTGTCAATCTTCAATCTTGGCCATTCATCCAAAATTGCATTCTCTATAAAATGACAGTTTTGGTCTTATTTGCACATCTCATGCAATCTTGTTATCATCTTGCAATCTTGTCATTTCATGCTCTTGCAATTTTATGTCATTGTAGCTCTTGTCTTAGGCATACTTCATCATTCTTGGAATTTTGGCATACTTTAGTCATAGTTTAGAGTTGCTTACTAGTTGCATAGTTGCATAGTATTGCATTTTGTCATCAAATCCTTCAATATTTGCTTTGGTCTTGACATTGTCACATATTGCTCACACAAAATATGAGGGAAAACTTCATATTGCAACAAATAGAGAAGGTATAATGGAAGTTAATCATGGAGGTTGAAGACTCAAGGTGATATCTCTCTTTGTTTTTCATGTTTTCCTCCTTTGTGCTTCATTATTACTTTGGGTTTTGATTTATTTAGCTACTAATCTACTAACCTAGAAATTTCCCATAGTTACACTATGATATTACATTATATTTTTAATAAATAGTATTAGCTATGAATTGTCTAATCTTTTTTTCTATTTTTTAAAAAACCTCTAAACTATAAAACTAAAATACTTATGTATATTCTTGTAAATTATGTTGAAAGTTGTATATCCATGCTAATTTTCATTTAGTTTTGAGCTCATTTTGAGGGAATGACTCGATGCAATTACAATGTGAACTCTTGTGTTAGTTTTGGGTCTTTCCTTTATCCCTATATATCCTTAGGGTCAATGCAGGATCATGGAGGTCCAAACTAGGCCCTTAAGTGACAATAAAAATTTAGAAAAATAGTGTTAGGCAACTTGACATAGAAATTTGAATAGGTTATTAACATAATTTGAAAAATATGTAACAAAATAATTTGTAGAAAATTGAATGTATTTTCTAAGATACTAGTCCTTTTTTGGAAAAAAGTAAATCTATTTGGTGAAAATTTGAAAGTTCAATGTAGTACTACTAAATTTTTTCAGGAAAAAAATAAAGAGCAAGTGTATGTCTGATGAACCTAAGTACAAGAAAATAATAATATAATTTTTTGAAACTTTCAATATAAGTAGAGGACACGCCTAGATGTGCCATATTTTTTTTATAATTTTTTTGCAAGTAATAATTTTTTATTAGAAATTTTGAAAAATATTAAAACTTGTTTGTTTGACTACCATAACTTGGTCAAAAAATTTTGAAACTCAATTTTTCTTTTTCTTATCCTATAGTATGGGAATCATAGAGTGGCCACATCTTTTAGATTCAAAAAATGTGAAATCATTTGAGAACTATAGATGTTTTTAAATCAACCTATCAATTAGGACTTTAATCAGAATGCATGTAGAAAATCAATAATAACTATCTATTTAATTCCAAATAAGGTATATCTTATATTAGTGGAAAGCTAGAAATTTTATCAATAAACCCTTTTCGTGTCATCAAATTTGGATAAAAAAATTATTGTCAACCACTTTTTTGTCATATCACCATTTTTTGGACCCCCATGATCCTGGACTCACCCCTCATTTACTTTCATTTACATACATTTGCATACAATTTACCTTAACCTAGCCCCATTTGCACTTATTACCACATAGTTATATTATTGACTTACACTTCCATACTTTTATTCCCTACCTTGAGGTCTCTATCTCCCTATTCTAGATAAATACCATGATGTTCAAGACCAATCTTGAGCCACTCAATATTGACCCCAAAATTAAAAAGTATAAAATTTTAAATTGTCAATCTTCTCGCACTTTTCCACTAGTTATTGGGATTTCACTTGATACATATTTGTGTGACTACTCATTTATTTCATTAGTACTTAAAGACATTCATTTATGTAGTCAAACACATGGGTGGGTACATAAATATGGGGGGCCTAAAAGTGGCCATCCCACTTTTTAGCCCCATAAAATCCATAACATGCACATGTTATGGATTGTTGTGATCAAACCTCAAGCTTGATCATTATGAAGAAATAACACGAGCACATTATAACACTCACATTATTTCTTATTAAATAAATAAAAAGAAAAAAGATCATTTCATTTTTCATTATTTGATGTTGAAGTTTTTCATCGTGGCTTGCAAACCCTCCATAACGCACTTGTGTTCTAGGGAGCCCATAATCATGCCAATTCTTTGTTGATTCTTCATCAAAATTTTGCCATGACATTGGGGAGGTTAAAGGAGTGAGTTATTTCCATTTTTTAGTGTGAGTTTTGTGTTAAATAGGTAGGTTGAATATGCTTTTTTATTAAAATTTATTTATTTTTTAGGAATTGTTAATGCACCCCAAAAGATCTTCTTGAAAATCCTAATTCACCTCATAATGAAATCTCTCCTAAAGAACAACCTCAACAGATACCTCCTATAATTCCTCATCATGTTCTAAGAACACAACAAAATATAATGGGGAAAATTAAAATAACAAAAAGACAAATTCAGGAGTTAATCGCAAGGTTGAGAGATCCTACAAGAACAACCTCACATAGAAACACCCTCACTCAATCATTGAAATCTGTAATATCTCATGTAGATTCAGTTAGAAAGCAAATAAATAAGTCTGATAAGAGATAAGAGCTAAGACAATTTTGTGCAGAAAAATTATCATATAAACAAATTAAAGATGATTTAAAAAAAAAATTTGACATGTACACTATTCATGAAACCAAGAATGAATCAACCTTTGCATGGTGCATGCAAGAGGTTCCTTATCCATTGGTGCAACTACTAACGAATAAAGAACCATTTTTGGGATAGGTGGTGGATGGTTTTTGACCATCCTCCATGCACAAGACAATTGGGGCACGTCTTGATGCACAATGACCAACAAGACCACTTGCTAGACTAGAGTATGAGCACATGACTATCCCTTCCATTGTGATGGAGAGTGTTGAGGTGGATACCTTGAAATTGATTAGCTCCCTCACTTAGAGCCTCATACAACATACTAGGCCTCTAACATAGGGTGAGGCAGGTGTGTCTTCGAGGCATCCAGTTCCACCTACTTTATGTCGGGCTTGTGGGTTACTTTGTGTTTATGATCCTAAGGATAGTTGGGATGCATGTGCCTAGGATACATCTATAGCTAATCAAATGGTGATGACAAATGTCCTCTTGAGTGATACATTCAGCTTTGATAGTCAAGTAAATGTCATCAAGTTCATTTAATTTAATTAATTTCATTTCATTTTTGAAATGCAAGATTAACTAAATTGGCTGAATGATTATAATGAAATTTCAAGGTCCTAGTGTTCACCCTACTTCTAGTGGTCCTCCACCTCCCTATTACATGATGACATCTACTGTAGAGGTATGCAACTAGTAAAGAATTATAAATATTACATGTGAATAGTTGAATGTTATATGAATGGTATTCTTATATCTCATTTTGGATCTTGAATAGGTTAATCTTGTACCTTCGATGGCAACACCTGGTGGTAGAGGTGGTCATCAAAGTTCCACTCAAGTAATAAAGAGTATTTTTTATTTTAAAATTAAAAAAAAAATCATAATTGAATAATGTTTAATGACTTGAGCAATCTAGATAGTTTGCAAGTACACTTTGCACTTTTTAATTAATTTAATTCCAGGTTTCTATGTACTTCATAATCTATGAATTTTATTTGATCATGTTGTTGACCTCCAAAAATATAGTCTAGTGCCACCAATTAATTTTCCACATTCTATAAACCTCTTTATTGTATTAACTCTTGGAACCTCCATCGACCAAACCTAATTGCTCAATGTGATTATGTTATTTGCAACTCTTCATCAAAACTCGTAATCAATTGTCTAGGAAAAAAATGAATACCTAGGGCTAATTTGTATGATATTGATCATTCATTGAATCCAATCCTATATGACATTGATCCACATGCATGACTATGTAGAGCATCTATTGATTTTGAGGCACATCAAATTCCCTATCTACATTAATCAACATTAATCCCTTTTAATAATGCTAAGAATCCTATATCCATTAACTTTTATTTCTAACATGACTCTCCATTCCTTGATATAGTTTAATTTGATACATTTTTACCTCATTAGCTCATTGAACTTTATTTATCCTTTACAACAGTACATTGTATTATATAGTGTTAAATATATACAATTATTTTATGGCTAAGTATTTCAAAAAACTCTTTATTTAACCTCAGCCACCATTAAATAATGAAGATACATTGTGAAGTTTTTCATTCTGTAGACATCCAAATTTGGACACTTAATTTATCCAAATTTATCACTTTTCGTCTAAACATCTTCTTATCCAAGTTAATTAAGTAATATTACTATTATTTAATTAATACCCTTAATTCTGCCAAATCCCCAAGGTATTTAATTAATAATTAAATACTTTACTCTTTTAATCCTCCTTTCATCAAATAAATTAAATAAATAATACATTTATTTAATTCCTCACATGTCATTTTCATCTAATCCTAATCCATCTCCTAATTTCTTCATTAGGGATGTGCACATGCCTAATCCTTGATTAGGATGTGTCACATCCTCCAACTTTTGCAAGTTGGCTTCTAATCCTCATTTATTCTTCTAATTACTGATTAATTAATCTTAATCAACCTTGGTCAACTCTCCCCATCCCCCGGAATTTTAATTCCTTTTATTCCTCAAGAATCCCCTTTTCCCATGCATCTTCTAGAACCTTTGACTTGTCACATCAAGTCACATGTGACAAACTCCCACCTTTTGGGAACATTGTCTTATCCACTAGATTCTTCCAATCATTGTGAATTTAAAATTCACTTTTATTCACCCATGATTCTTCCCATCTCCCAATGTACTTGCAAGGTACTTGTCCTTCCTCCACCTCATGTACCTTTTGGCCACCTCACTTACACCTCATCTCCCCTTAGCCACTTCACCATCCATATGTCAAGATGTGAGGGCTTGTGAGTTCTCAACTCACCATAGCCCTTCATCTTGACCTTGTTGGATGAATCTCCACCGTTGAATTCTCTAGAGAATTCAAATTCTTCTATAAATACCCCCTCCTTAAGGGCATTTTCAACACTTTGGATTTTGAGCAACCTTATGCTGCCAATTTGCATTCTCAAGCACTTACTCTCACTTAGCCATCCTTTTGATCATTTTGCATATTCAATCTTGCAATTAGCCACTCAAGAAGCCATCTAAGGAGCACACAAAGTCATCTAAATCAAGGGCCAACCAAGGAGACTTCAACAGCAAGGGAGGTATAACTATTTCCATTTGTTTCATCTATTTCCCTTCTTGTTTTATCACTCTTTAGGCTAATCTTGAAGTGTCCTTAGTCTTTTATCATTCACATTTTTAGTTATTTTGCACATTAGAGTAGGGTAAAATTCCAAGGTACATATTTCTGGCATGCCCAGTGGGACCCACAAATGGGTTCTAGCATTTAACCTCCGTTTTTGCTAAGAATTTTGCAGGGAAAGGTCGCAGAAAGGCAGAAGCGCCCTCTGTTTTACCACAGAAAGGCAGAAGCGCCCTCTGCCTTACAACAGAAAGGCAGAAGCGCCCTCTGCTTTACTGTAGAAAGGCAGAAGCGCCCTCTTGTCCACTACAGAAAGGCGACAGCGCCCTATATCTGACAATTTCACTCTCTTCTAAGAGTTTCCTGTAGTTAGGTGTATACTTAGAAGGTTTTTTCTAACACTTTCTTACAGTGGGGCGTACAACTTTCCTTTTTAAAAATCTGATAAAGTTTCTTGTAGAGGGGCGGATACGCCCTTTCATTTTGAAAGCCTCTTTTCCTCTAACCTCTTGCTGCAGAAAGGCGGAAGCGCCTTTTAACCTCTTGCTGCAGAAAGGCGGAAGCGCCCTCTAACCTCTTGCTACAGAAAGGCGGAAGCGCCCTCTAATCTTGCTGCAGAAAGGCGGAAGCGCCCCTGTTTTGCTACAGAAAGGCGGAAGCGCCCCCATTTTGCTGCAGAAAGGTGGAAGCGCCCTTGTTTTTACTGCAGAAAGGCGAAAGTGCCCCCATTTTGCTGCAGAAAGGCGGAAGCGCCCTCTGTTTTGCTACAGAAAGGCGGAAGCGCCCCCATTTTGCTGCAGAAAGGTGGAAGTGCCCCAAAACAACACAGTTTGGAAGGTAAAACAGTCATTTTAGCTTCGTTTTTGCTCTCATTTTTTGCTATCTTCAAGTAGTAACCCTCTAACGTTGTTTTGGCAAGAATATTGGTGTTTTTTGCTAACGTTTTACAGCATATTATGGCGTAATTGACCAAGAACAAATAAAAAGACAGCTAACATTTGTTTGCAGGGCCATCTATTTGATCAGATCTGCAAAAAATATCCTTGTTGTTTTGGAACATAGTCTAATTAGGGGGAGTAAACTTCATTGCTTGCTGTGATTGTTTATTCTTGTGTTACCCAAGGGGGCATTAATTTGTTTTCACTTTCCCCTTGCACTTCGTGTGAGCCTGGGGAGTAGTTGGAAGCGGTTAGTGTCTTCTTTTTAGTGGGACCTGCTTGGGGATTTCATCACCCCAAGGGACGATTCCAACCACACGTACTAGCGGGGTATATAAAGGGGGGAGAACGAAAGTTGTACCCCAATCCAGTCACGTCATGGTGGCGGGCGTCGAAGCTAGGGTGATACCTAGATAGATGTGAAGAGTTGGTCCGAGCCTTCAGTATCTCGCTAGGGTTCCCGACTCACGCTTGTGATGGGCTAGTGTTCACGGTTGTGCCTCACGTACTGAGAGTATATCGAGGACTCCCTAGAAGCTTGTGCATCCTAGATTAAGACCTTGCCTAGCCATACCCTTAACATTAATCATAGGATTGTGCTTGCTTGAAGTGTTCTCTTGTGAAAAACCTATGAAATATTTGATACTTTGGCCTTACTTTATCATTTTGAGTCCTTGCCATAGCCATTGCCATCAAAACCAAGCTCTGTCTTACTAGAAAGGCGGAAGCACCCTCTGTTTTGCTTAGAAAGGTGGAAGCCCCTTGATTTTTGCTACAGAGGGGCGGATTTTCCCTCCTAAAACCCGAAATCGCCCCATTTGGATTAGTTTAACCTCTAAACCATCATTTAATCATTCCCAACCATTATCTCATCATCCCAAGCCTCCGTTTCGTCACTTTAAGTCTCCCAAAACCTCCATTTGATCTATTTAAACCTCCATCTTATCATTCCAAATATTTGTTTAACCATTCTAAATCCCCACTCATTCTCCACAATCATCTTCAATCTGCCCGATCATTCTAATTTCCTCATATTCCATTCAAAAGTCCATACCCTCACCTAGCGAACGTCATAATTTTTACCATTTACATCACCAAACACCACTCATAATCATCCTGAGGCGGAAGCGTATTTTAACAGAAGGCGGAAGCGCCATTTTTTGCTGGCAGGCGGCGCCCTATTTCTGCGAGCAAAGGCGGGCGCCCCCTTTACTTTCGAAGAGCGCTAATTTACTACAAAAGGCATCTTTGATTTTTTTGCTGCAGAAAGTGACTCAGCTAACTTCCGTGGCCATCATTTACAAACCATGCATCGGATCAACTTCATTCAAAACCAAAATTGCTCAATTTTTAGAGCTCTATCTAGTGGTACCTTTTGTTTCTTCCTATCTAATCAAACCAATCCATTCCTCTAATCAAATACATACAATCATCTAATCAATCCAAGCACACCAATCTTATCAAGTTCATCCAATCACAATTATCCAATCAACATCATCTAATCATTTGATCCTATCCAATCAAATTGATCTAGTACTTTAATCAAACTCATCAAATCATCTACCCGATTCAATCATCCGTCTACCGAATCCCATCAAAATCAAAATCAATCCCATCGCATCACCCAATCCTCCTAATCTGAACTTTTGTCCAATCCTGATCTGAGCTTGACCAAAATCTTAATTTGAGCTTTAATCTGTTCCCATCCAAAATCTTTTATCCATCCTCTTTATCCTATCATCATCATGAATCCTCATCCTCCATCAATAGTAGTCAAGGGAAACCCTAATTACGTCGATAACGATAACGAAAGTCTTGTCGATCAAGAGGTATACGACATAGATCCCCTTGACACTATCATATCTAGTAAGCTTTCTCCACCCACTTTCCAAAATCCAATTACTCCTATGAGCTATCCGGGTTATGTCTTCATCCATGCCTAATCATACTCCTTATGCCACCTTTGACAATGGATATCTAGTATCTTCTTCATCCCCATATTTGTCATGTCCTTCATCTACATCATCCTCTTATACAACATCTACATCCTCTTATCCTAATTTTCCATCACAATATTCCTATTACAATTCCCCATACATGTCCCCCTATCGTAATCCTCTTTCCCAATCTTCCCATACTAATCCTACATCCACACCCTTTTACCTTAATCCTACATCCACATATCCTCATCCTAATCCATGATCCCAATACCCTTATCATAATCCATCTCCCACATCCTCTTGTCCCACTACACCACCTATATCCTCTTGTCCTAATCCACAATCCATGTCCCCCTATCTTAATTCACCACTCCAATATCCTTACCTTAACCCTCCATCCAATCCTAGTCCTCCATCTTCTCCTAGTCCTCCATCCAATCCCATTCATACATCTACTCCTATTCCTCCATCCAATCATTCATCCATCATCCTAGTCCTCCATCTGCTCCCTAGTCTCCATCCAATCCATTCGTACATCTACTCCTGGTCCTCCATCCTCCTAATCCCCATCTACTCCCATAGTCACCATTTCAGTGTTCCTCCATCTAACCCTAGTCCCGCAATCCATAATCCCTCATCCATTTTCTACCACCTAGCCAAGCCATGTATACCAAGTCTCATTGAAATTCTCCAAGGACTCATGACAAAGCCATCCCCAACTCCATGTCTTGAAGTCATGGAACCATACCATCCTAGATCCATCACATCCCACGGTCACTAGTGATGATTCCCTTCTCCATACCACCCTGTGTGTGATGTTTACCACCCTAGTACTTCCTCAAACCATTGAAACCATTGAACCCACAAATCCATTGAACCCTCATCTCCTACTCCAAGAACCACCGAATCCATCGAAGACACTCAATTCCAATCCCCTCCCTCTACTCCTAGGTCCACCCAAATCCAATCCACTCCTCCCACTCCTAGTAGCACCAAAACCCATTCCAATGAACCTCATGAATCTTCCATCCCTCCATCTTCCCCACTTGAAGAGTCCCAACAAGACTCCATTACCATGCTTCCCGCACATGATGAGTCACGCCAAGAGTCTAATCCAAAGCATGCCAACATATCTCCTTCTCCAGATCAAGATCCTACCATCCCATCTAGTCCACCTCAAGATCACAGTCCCCCATCCATTCCATCCCATGATCCCCTTGTCATTTCAGCTTCCCACTGCTCCCCATCTCCCATCTCTCTCTCCATCTCTATCATGAGCCTACTACCACAAATCCAGATCCTATCATGGCCCCTACTCCCTCTCCTGATGTTGCTATCCCATCATCTCCTTCTCATGATCCCCCATCATCGCCTAAAAATGCTATACCTACACCTCTTGCATATCCCCTTGGTACTCTCACATTCTTCCATGGTGGCCTCCTTGCAGAAGAAAAACATAGTGTATATACCACCCATCATCTCCCACTTAATAATGGACTCGCATCATGTTTTCAGAATAACAAAAATCCTATCATGGATTGAATGCTCAAGAACATGAACTATCAAGGAAAAGGTCTAGGCCTTCACGAGCAAGGTATTTTAGAGCCCATTCAAGTCAAAGAACAAATCTGCATGCAAGGTCTTGAATCTATTCCCCAAGACTCACAATCTAAATACATTGGTACAACCTTTAGACGTACTCAACGAGCCTTTTCCAAAAGAAATGTCAGCTCTTCCCATCGCTCCACCAAATCATATGTTGCTATCCCTCCTCCTCTATCGTATCGCCTCAAAACCACCGTCCATATTCCTCCTTCATTTGCTCCATCCATTTTGGGTCCTTACATCCCTCCGTCTACCATCTCCAATCCTCCATCTACCATTCCCATATTTCCTCCAGGTCCTATGTCTATTCTGGGCTCCTATATCCCAAGATCACCTCCTCCATCTCGTCCTATCATTTCATCATCATAAACATCCCTCTCCACATAGCCATAATCCCTTGGGGATCAACAAAGAGGCACATACTAAACATCCTCCATCTACACATAATCCCTCATAGTTCCTCCATCACTTCCATCATCCATCTCCTCTTTTCCATCCCATTGCTACTAAAAGCGTACTTTATTTCATTAAATAAAAATACATAAATCAAACATCCCACATGGATCTATGCTCCCCATGTCCCCTCAAAGACATGGTGAAGAAAAATCTAAATCTACATCAAATCCATAGGCCACAAAGACCCACCAAAGCAAAGATCAAAACCATGTGGATCCCAAAGAAAAAAGATGCAATGTCATCACATGAAAAATCTGTAAGAACATCCAAAGTCACTAATCCAAAAGCTAATCATACACCTCTTTCATCTCCTAAGTCTGTTTTGGGTCCCTATGTCCCGAAATTCACCATTCCATCTCCTCCATTATCCCCACATTCTCTATCCCTTAATCCAATTATATTTTCACATCCACCACCACATGTGCCAATGTTGGTCTTGAACACATCTCCACATCACATATCCACCCCATCATTCCATCCATACCCTTTGCAGCATCCCATCCATTATTCCATGTATCGCCCCTCTCAAATCCCTCTAATTCATCCTCTTGTATAATCCATTTATCCTAATAAGGTTGTACCAACATCCAATAGTCGGTTCGAACATGGGCTCTTAATACCTCATATAGAACTTGATGCTTAAGTCCTTCATCCATAATCGCATGTCTTCTAAATCCACTTATTTTCCTCCCTATCCTTATCCATCTCCTTTTGCATGATATCCAAAATAAAAAAATCCAAAAAAAAAAAACTCAAAAAAGTCCAAAAATCCACAAAAATCCCAAAAAAAAAAATTCAAAATCCATAAAAATTCAAAAAAAAAATCAAAAGAAAAAATCAAAAAAATAAAATAGTAAAGAGAAATAATCCATCCAATGGTGAAAATTTGGCAAACAAGTGCCTTGGATAACTACCATGATGAAAACCTGACAAACAGGCGTCATGTGTACATTCCCATCTGCACTTGGGGGCAACTTCCTGATATGCATTCCCTCCATCCGCTATGCCTCCAGCTATGCTCCTGTCTTCCTGTTATCCGTCCTCTTCCTAAATCCCCCCCCATCCCACCTATCTTCCGCATCCTACTATCATATCCCATTTATCTCCCATCCCTCCATCCTTCTTGTGATCTTGATCAAAATAGGGGCACCTATCTATGCATGCTTTGGACACCTATTGGTATACATTCCCTTCATCCATGCTCTATCATATTCCTTAGCCACCATCGTATCCTCATCTAGTTATCTCCTTTATCTTCCCATCCACTTGTCTTCCATCCTCATGCCTCCTCATATATGACATATTATCTAGAGTGGGGGCATCTGCTTCATGTGACATAGTCCTTGGAGACATCATCTATCATAGCATCCTTCATCTCCCTATCCATCTATCATAGCATCCCTCCCACATCTCCCCAATCACTTATGTTGTATCCATCATCCTAATACGCTGTCACATACCTATCCATCTATCATAGCATCCCTTTACATCTCCCCATCCTTATCTTAGTATCCATCTGTCTAACGTCACTTCATCTCCCAGTCATACACATCCTATCCATCTATCCTAGCATCCTTCCATCTCATCCTTATCTTGATATCCATCTATCCATCCTTTTCATCTCCCAATCCCAGCCGTCTATCCATCCTATCCTAACACATCCCTTCATCCCCATCCTTATCTTCGTATCCATCTATCTGTCCTTTCATCTCCCAATCCTTATATTCCCATCCATCTATCCTAGCATCCTTTCATCTCCCAATCATATATTCCATCATCCAAACAATCCCTCCATCCCCATCCCTATATCTCTATCCATTCTTTCATCTTTATCCTCCTTACCATCTCAATCCCTTGTCATTGGTATCTGGCTATAGGCCTCCCCCCCATGCAACCCAATGCCATTTATCTCATCGTCATCACCCCTGCTTCTCTTGCACATCTTTCCAATCTCCTATCACTTTTCATCACTCATCTATCTATCATATCATCCTTCCAAGTCATTTTAATGCTTTGGATAACTACCCCATCCCTGAGCTTTATGTGATCGTCATCATCCTATCCAATCCAACAGGTCTATCCTATCTTGTCGTATCGGTCCCATTTTTTTTTCCACTTATCCTATCATCTTATCATCCTTTATCCATTGTTTGCCTTTGGTCTTGATGAACTACGTTGCCCCTGCGCTTTCACATAGGCAAGGTCGATCATTTGATCCGCTCCCGGGGTTCCATCATCGATCTTCATTGTCCACTTTGCCCTTCTATTGTCTATCATCAGTCTTTCTCCTTTTGTCCATCCTATCTTTACCATCCATCACGGTCTCCATCTTGGTCAGTCGTCCACCTTTCACCGAACTACGAGGGCTCTGCACTTTCACGTAGGCAAGGCTAATCTTTGATCGGCCCTCGAGCCCCTAGGTCTTTAGGGTGTGTCAGTCCCATGTTTTGTCTTCCTTGTGTCATGCCATCAAGCTATGCTCTTATCTAGCCAGTTCTTCACAAACGAGATCCACTTGTATCATGAAATCCAATCGATTTTGAACATCCCACGTCATAACGATCTTTTAAGTTTCATATCCATCATCTTTGGTCTCAACAGGATGCATCCTTCCTAACAGACCTCATCAATCACATCTATCCCCTTGATCCTATGGCAAAGGACATTTGAAATTGATTGTGATATTTTGATACTTTTGAATTTTGTTTATCATTTGAGCTCCCTATCATCACTTGTCAAGGCCGCCATGATCCATCATATTATGGTGTGTTTTGATTGGTCAACATAGGGGCATATCTTGCTCTTTTGTTTGATTGTGTCTTCTTGGTTGTCCCACGTAGTACCCACCAAGATCTCCGAGGTCTTGTGTTATGCTGGGGCATCCTTTTGTGCTTGTGGTTATCTCAATACCTGGCCCGACCAAGGTCTTCGTGACTTTGGGGTGTTGGGATAGTCTTCTTGTCTGTTGTATTTATTTCATGCATTAGCCACTATTACGCCTTGGTTCCACATACCCTGGCACTTGGTGTCTTATGCTATAGCAAAACTCAGTGCTCCGAATATGGCAACTTACATTAGGATTGCATTTCATTTCTATCATCTTGCATGTATCCCTCATCCCTTCATCCTTTTTCACAATCCCCCCATCCCTCCATCTTTTTTCCTATCTCTTCGCCCTTTCTCTTCCCCCTTGTATTCCTCTGTTCTCCCCTTTGGCTCCCCCCGTCGCGGTGGGCGGAACCCAGCCCCCGCCTGTTCAGGCGAACCACTTCCAGTGCAGCAGGCGGAACACCGCTTCACGCGCGGCCGTGAAACCGCCCTTATGATTAGAAACGCCTTACTTTCCGCCTGGCCGGCGAAGCAACCCATGCTGACCAAATGCTTATCGCCCTCGATCGGCAGCATCGCCCCTTCTGTTAAAGCGGCACCGCCTTCGTCGGCAGGCCATGATTAGGCGCGCGCCGCGTATCAAATGCTTTGTATAAAGCCAGCACCTTGACCGTGGCGGAGCGCCCGATCGGCAGCACCGCCCAGCGCGGTGGTGACTGCGTCGGGGTGGAACCACCCCAGTCGGGCAACCTTTGCCAGCGCGGTGAGCTACCGCCGCCCCCGCGGTGGGCGAGAACCGCCCCGGTCGGGCGGCCGCCAGCCGCGGTAGGCGGAGCACTTCCCCTCGGTGGTGACGCCCGCGGTTAGGCGTCTCGCCCTTAGCAGAAGCAGCTCCGCTTCCCTAAAATACGTGGCGGCGCCACCACTGGATAGAGCTATACCCCTTGATTTTTAATTTTGCTACTTAACAAAACCCATGTGTTGAAATTTTCAAAATTTATCAAAAAACCATATTTTCGAAGGTTTTGATTTTTACACCGAAACTTTCGGAGGCCATAACTTTTGACTTGGGTGTCCGTTTGAGTTGAAATTTGACAGGCGGTTGCGTTATGAGATAACAAGTGGATTCCCAACTGGTGTCTTTGAAAGTGTTGGAATCCGTTTGGCCACATTTTCAGGGCCTCAAACTTTCATCTTGACCCTCAAAATCCCAATTTAGTGTTTTTTTCCAGCATTTTGAAAAATTGTTTTCACTCATAACTCGAAATGCATATCTCGAATTTGGGATGTTAGTTGGCAATTCATCCTATCTCAATATTGGGTATTTCTTGGAAAAAAATTGGACTCCCAAAAGTATATCCGTGAGGTTTCCTAAAATGGCAAAATTTGACAATTTTTGAAAATTGCCAAATCGGGAAAAATCTGATTGTCAACACTTTACGCCCTTTAAACCCTGGAACTCGGTGTAGAATCAATCCAATCATATCCTTCAATCATTCTAGTCTTCAATCCAATCCTCATCTGAGCTTTAATCTTATCCCAATCTGAGCTTAACCAAACCCCTAATCTGAGCTTTCGTCCATCTGCAGTCCAAATCTTTGGATATCAAACCAAATCTTAAGATCCTTCTCTCCATCTCACATATCAATCTTCTCCTCATCTGTTCAATCTCGTACAAATCACCTAATCAAATCCTTGGTCTTGTCCCCAGTCTCGTTACCAGCCTTGACCCATCATCATCATCATCCATTAGTATCATTCCCTATCCCTTTGGTGTTGTTCTGGGATGTATCCATCCCTCATCAACAACACTTTCATCATCCTCATCGGGAGGTATTCTTCCCTATCCTTTAGTGGTGTTTTGGGATGTATCATTCCCTCATCAATACCACTCAGTGGGATGTATCCTTCCCTATCCTCGTGTTGTTTCGGATCCTTAATTCCCTCATTGACAACACTCCATCCATCATCCACCCATTTTGGCTTGTACCTTGACTGGGGCAACATCACCTTTTGACCTAAAATCCATTTGTGCTTTATCCATCTCCTATCGCTTCTCCTTCTCTCTTGTCTATCACTTCGCATCATCTCCCTCATCTCATCTATTTTGAGAGCCCACCCGTGTTCTCTTCAACCCGCATGTCCTCTCGAGGGGGCATCCTTAATCCCTCATCCTCATCTTCATCCCCATCATCCTTTTTCCCAATCAATCCTTTGATGACTGGGGCATCTTTCCCAATCTAACCATCTTCTTCTAAGTTCTATATTTTAATATTCTTTGAAATGATGCTACTTCATAGCACCATCTCAAAGAGGGGAAAAATGTAGACATCCAAATTTGGACACTTAATTTATCCAAATTTATCACTTTTCGTCTAAACATCCTCTTATCGTTAATTAAGTAATATTACTATTATTTAATTAATACCCTTAATTCCAAATCCCTAAGGTATTTAATTAATAATTAAATACTTTACTCTTTAATCCTCCTTTTCATCAAATAAATTAAATAAATAATACATTTATTTAATTCCTCACATGTCATTTTCATCTAATCCTAATCCATCTCCTAATTCTTCATTAGGGATGTGCACATGCCTAATCCTTGATTAGGATGTGTCACATCCTCCAACTTTTGCAAGTTGGCTTCTAATCCTCATTTATCTTCTAATTACTGATTAATTAATCTTAATCAGTACCTTGGTCAACTCTCCCCATCCCCCAAGGAATTTTTAATTCCTTTTTATTCCTCCAAGAATCCCCTTTTCCCATGCATCTTCTAGAACCTTTGACTTGTCACATCAAGTCACATGTGACAAACTCCCACCTTTTGGGAACATTGTCTTATCCACTAGATTCTTCCAATCATTGTGAATTTAAAATTCACTTTTATTCACCCATGATTCTTCCCATCTCCTAATGTACTTGCAAGGTACTTGTCCTTCCTCCACCTCATGTACCTTTTGGCCACCTCACTTACACCTCATCTCCCCTTAGCCACTTCACCATCCACATGTCAAGATGTGAGGGCTTGTGAGTTCTCAACTCACCATAGCCCTTCATCTTGACCTTGTTGGATGAATCTCCACCATTGAATTCTCTAGAGAATTCAAATTCTTCTATAAATACCCCCTCCTCAAGGGCATTTTCAACACTTTGGATTTTGAGCAACCTTATGCTGCCAATTTGCATTCTCAAGCACTTACTCTCACTTAGCCATCCTTTTGATCATTTTGCATATTCAATCTTGCATTTAGCCACTCAAGAAGCCATCTAAGGAGCACACAAAGTCATCCAAATCAAGGGCCAACCAAGGAGTCTTCAACAACAAGGGAGGTATAACTATTTCCATTTGTTTCATCTATTTCCCTTCTTATTTTATCACTCTTTAGGCTAATCTTGAAGTGTCCTTAGTCTTTTATCATTCACATTTTTAGTTATTTTGCACATTAGAGTAGGGTAAAATTCCAAGGTACACACATTCAATCAAAACATGGTGCATAATATTTCATGTTTATGATCAAACAATTATACCCCAAAACATACACTACTTCTCACACTAAAAATTATTTAATCCTATATTGCTCATAAATTTTAAGTTGTGATAGTGAAATGGTATTGGTATGTGTAATGTTGTAAAATTGCACCCCAATGCAACTTCCCATTATATACCCCTACCTTAGCCTTATAAACTTGAAAAGGAAAAATCCGCCACCTTTTCCTTTCTTTTCACATGTGCCTATTGTCATTTTGCATCGGTGAGAGAATTTTTATTATGGACGCCTACGTGTCGTGCAGATGTTTGTGTATCATGCTAGCATCTTGACAAGATTCCTACATCAGGGGACATTGGAGATGTTACATTTTTTGCCACCCTACAAATGTAAAACCTCTCTTCAAATCTTGACCACCCAAAACATCTTTTTGGCTCCAAATATACCTTTTGAACATATCTCTTACAATTCCATTCATTCTCTCTACCTTCTTTCACTTCACTCTTGGTTCTCTCAACTTGCTTCACAATCTACACCATTGTTGTTGCTTCTACACCACTTTCTATTAGATGTTGTCAAGCTCTAGATAGTATCAACATGACTATCTTGCTTTCATCCTTCCTTTCTCGACTTCTCCAAGCACGCAGAAAGGAGAGTAATAGAAACATAGGAAAATAGAGGGGTTTTTGAATGATTACATGGGGTGAGCCAAATGTGATATGATGAGAGACCTATTTTCCTTTATTTCATTAAGAAATGAGATCCACACAATGAATTGATTAAAAACCCTTAGGTAAATCAAGTCAAAGTGAGAATGTTCAAATTTCCTTATGAATGAAGGATGTGGGTCAAGGTCAAACAACACTTTGGGGAGAAAACCTAAAAATAGAAAATCAACACCAAAATGCAATCTAACAATTGAAACAACAATATTAAACTCAATACTAATAGAACCAAAAAATAAATTGTAGACCTGAGAAGGGTAGAGACTTGTGTACTAGTCACCAAAAGTGATTTTCTGAAGCAGATTTGGGACTTATTTTTCCATCATGGGCGAATGGGTCCAAGTTCAAGAATTTTATATAGATTTTAGGAGCCTCTAATGCATATTTGAATCTTCCAATTTCCCTAGGTTTCACAGTCGAGATGTCGAAAATGACTTCAAGATC
Source organism: Sequoia sempervirens (assembly GCA_007258455.2). Lineage (NCBI taxonomy): Eukaryota > Viridiplantae > Streptophyta > Pinopsida > Cupressales > Cupressaceae > Sequoia > Sequoia sempervirens. The sequence continues at coordinate 41,308,452 of VDFB02047230.1, read as the reverse complement.
TTAGTTTTCGCAAGATGGCAACAATTTCGACAACTTTTGGAACTTTGACAACTTTGTAAATCTTACTCTTCAAAAGGTCTTAAAGTCTTCTTCAACCTAAATCTACAGTCACATGTATACAAGAGAGAAAAATGTTCATTTTTGGGTGAATGGGGGGTTTCCTTGGTCAAACCCCATTTTGGTAATCAAACCTTGAATTGAAATGAAACATGAAAGAGGGAATGAAGAATGAACACAAATATGCTACCACTCAACAAACCCTTGATTGAAACCTTGATAATGGAGATCTTAGGAATTCTACAACTTGTGTGAGATGGTTGAATTGGATGTGTTACTTGACACTTGAATCTTTCTTGAAATGATACTTTGAATGCTTGACTTGATCATGAAACCTACATCATAATGTTAGCTCCAAAAACATGCATGATGCAAGAAGACTTTGATATGATGAATAGATCTGGATGTTGCAATAAAACTCTGATATATCTGCTCTTGAATTCCCTTGATCACAATATTTACTTTACGAATGCTTGCATAAAAAATCTAAATTGCTTAGATGAAACTTAGTGAAATAACCTTATATTTATAGGTATGTATCCTTAATTTCCCAAAATTCAAATGTCACAAGCCGACATTGAATTATGGATTTGAAAATGGTAGAATACCACCAAAAACATAATTTGAATTTAGGTCCTAAGGTTTAGGGAGGACTCATTCTCCCATGGGAAAATGGGTCCTAAGTACATAAACCTAGGACACACATTGCTCAAAGTAAGGTGTTATGTTTATACATTAATTAATGTTGAGTTTCCCCTTTGGAAAATCTAATTAATTAGTCTTAAAAAATGAATTAAAGGGCCAATTAAGGTATAATTAAGCTCAATTAATTAAGAGGGACCAAATAAGTGTGTAAATGTCAAGAGGTGCATTTAACAACACTAAATTAGGGCATTATTAAGTCCAATTTTAAATTAGGAGGGCCCAAAAAAGTGAGAAAATGTAAAGGGTTACAATTTTCCTACACTACATTTAGGCCCCACTTTAGTGAGAGGATGACCTTGTGTCAAACTCACACTGAAGTAGACAATCAAGAGAGGTCTAATTGTACAATCGTTGGAAAGATAAGATTACAAAGATCAAGGAAGGGTGATCAAGCCTCCAAGATCTAAGATCTCATGGAAAAACCAACAAAGGCACAAGGAGACAAATTCCTATGTTAATTTTATATATGTATGGAACAGTGACAAGATACTTGATCATACAATTCCAAAGACTCAAAGAAAGAGAAAAGGAAAAATAAAAATGGTGGATCAAGCCTCGACTGTCCAACATGGTGTGGAACATGCCTCATCTATTTTTCCAAAAATATTTACAAGTGGAACTCACTGTCCACTATGCAAACAACAACATGCTCACATGGGCTAGTGAAACTCTAATTGTCCACTAGGTGAGCCCCCAAGGGTGGAAAATGCAAGAATATTAATGGCTTCCATACCATACCAAATTTATACCTCTGATAAATTTCATAAGACACCACACAATACAAACTTTGAGCTCCATAAGGCTTAGCAAGCTATGTTATGGTAAACACTTATGAACAAACAAGACACCACAAGCAAGCAAAGTGTGTTATGCTTGGTGTCCATGAAAAAGGGTTGTAACTTTGAGCTTCACAAGGCTTAGCAAGTTGCGTTATGATAAACACTTATGAACAAAATGTAAATAGGATGGCATGTTCAAAGGGGCTTCCTTAGTTCATGTAAGGTCTCCTCTTAGGGAACATTGTGCCTAATGTCTCTAGGAGAGGACAAGTCTAGGATAAAAGATTCACAACTTAGGGAATACAATGCATATCATCACCACTAAGAGGAAGGTCATATGCCAAGAAAGGTCACACTCTTGGAGGACATAAAACCCAATGACACCACCAAGAAGAAGTTATATCACAAGAATTAAGAAGACCTCTCAATGAAACATAAGAAATAGTCCAAGATCTCCAAAATGATAATGCCAATGTATGCCCCCACTTTAAAGAAATTTCTAACACCATGTTGTGAGAAATTACTATAAAGTAGAAAATGATAATGCTAACAATAAAGAAGACATGAGAGGTTATTTGGAAAGCCCTCTGGCAATTCATATGTTTCCAAATGAAGTTGTTTCATGAAAAGAGGTTGCCCCCAAAATAAAATCCCAAAATCACACATAAGGGATCCATGGATTTGAGGTCAATGAATGTATTTGCTACAATGATATTATAGAGCTCAAAAATGTCACCATTCACCAAATAACTTATGGAACAAGAAGAATGATAAATAGAGAATGAAAATAAAGAAAAATATTTTGGGTCAACATGGAAGAGACCTAATTTGTTGATGCCTTGCGTCATCCCCAAAAGGAAAACATAAGATAAAAGAAAAGATAAAGGTTTATGAAATATAGAAGAATGAAGGTACAAATAGAGGAAGGAAAATGAAGATACATAAAACAAAACAATACGAGAGATCACATTAGGTACATGCAATCACATAAAGAGCATGAAAAAGAAAATGAAGACACTTGACTAGTAAGGCACATGCGAGTCAACCTCTAAGAACTAGCCAAAGGGACAACATCAAGTGCCAAAATAGGACAAGGCTATCTACCTCCTTTCCCCCAGTAAGTGTAGGACAAGGATGAGCCGAGATGGGTGATGAGAATGAGCTCCTTGCAATAGAGAAAATGATTTGCAATGAATGTAAAACATGTAATAGTGAGTATGCTATGATCCTACAACTATTACATGGCAAGGATAAAAGTTCATGTAATTGCTATCCAATTATGTTATCATAAAAAGTGTTAGGAGGAGAAAAATAATTCCACACAAGCTTTAATACATGACACTCATCAGTAAGATGCTTGAGAGTTCTATGGTATGCACAATAATTCATGTTCGTAGGCTTGTTCCTTCTACTGGTGGCAATTTAATTTGACCTAGATGAAGAAGTTCGTCCATTTGTTGTTCAATTTATGTTTTAGTATATAGGAATGAAAACTTTTTGAATTTATAAGGTTTGGATTTCTTGCTTCTTTTAGCATCTTGTTGAGGTGGATTCAAAGGAGAAGGACCTAAAATGATCCTATCATCCTTGTGAGGGATTTGTTCATGATGAGGGAGGATACTTGTTTCCTTAGAAGATATGGAGGGAGAAGGATCTTGATATCCTAAACCTTTAGTACATCTTCAATTGGGATTTGTTCTAACAACTTATGAATCTCATGCTCATTTGTTGTGTCACAACATTATTTAGCTAAAAACTTAAAGCCTTGAACATAAGTTTCTTCTAGGTTGATGGGTGTGTTGGTTACTTTATTAGCGTATGATGGATGAGTATGCACTTGGTTAGAGGAACAAGGTTCACTCATTGTTGGAGGTTTAGCTTGATCTGTGATTCAATCTCAGGGTGTAAAAGATGAAACATATCTAATGGTGAAATGGTAGGAGGTGTTAGTTGTTGCATGGAAGGGTAAAATGATGCATTATTCTCAAGGTTGTCAAGGCAATTCTGTATGCTTTCATCATCTTCACCTAACATGTCAACTTCATGAGGACATTCATTAGGAGTAGGTTGAGAATGATTAGGTTCTAATGCATTAGGATCATTACCAAAAACACAACTTAAGACATCAACTAAAGATGTTAAAGACTTCCATATATTACCAATGCACATGTCCATTATGAAAGAATGAATTTAAATGCAAAAAGGTTACTAATTTTTAGATTTAGAGAAAGATAATTTTCTAATGATGCTATGCAAAAACCTAAAAATGACATCTTTTAGATGTAAATTTGAATTCAAACAATACACTAATTTTGACCAATTATGCTTAATATGAACAATTTTAGATAAGAAAAACTCAAAAAAGTAAAACAACAAACTAAATACAAAAACAAAGAATGTAGAAACAGTAATTTTAATGCCCAAAATTTCATAAAAAGCCCTAATCAGGGACTCATTCGCCCATGGGCGAATGGGTCTCACTTTAGGGTTTTTAAAAAATAGTTTGCAAGTTTCTGAGATGATTTGTATGACTTTTAGATTTTGGTTTCAAATAGTGAGTTATAGTTTTAAATTTTTGTAAAATGAGGTCTAAGTGCAAATAAAAAATAGTACTAAATGACAAACAAAAATACTTAATTTGATATGCAATTTTAATTCAATTTTGTAATGTAAATGAATGATGATGCAATGCTATGTAGACACTATGTAAAATGACTAATATTTTTGAATTTTCTAGATTTTAAAGAATGCAAATATGCAAATCTAAAACCCTAAACAAGATGCAAACTAATGTAAGTTAAGATACCTAAATGAGATTTGAAATAATACAATGCAATGCAAATGAATGCAAAACCTAGATCTAGGGTTGACAATGGACTCCAAATGAACAATATATGATGCTCAAATGTCAGGTTCACCAAAATGAAACATCAAAAATATAGGATTTAATGATAAGATGGGGTGAGCCAAATATGATATGATGAGAGACCTATTTTCCTTTGTTTCATTAGGAAATGAGATCCACACAATGAATTGATTAACAACCCTTAGGTGAATCAAGTCAAAGTGAGAATCTTCAGATTTCCTTATGACTATCAATTCAAGGTCAAACAACACTTTGGGGAGAAAAACTAAAAAATAGCAAATCAACACCAAAATGTAATCTAACACTTGAAACAACAATATTAAACTCAATACTAATAGAACCAGAAAACAAATTGCAAATCTAAGAAGGGCAGAGACTTGTGTACCAGTCACCAAAAGTATTTTTTTGAAGTAGATCAGGGACACATTCACTCATGGGTGAATGGGTCCAAGTTCAACATTTTTTTTGTAGCTTTTAGGAGCCTCTAATGCAGATTTGAATCTTCCAATTTGCCTAGGTTTCATAGTTGGAATGTTGGAAATGACTTCCAGATCTTAGTTTCTATGAGATGACAACAATTTTGACAACTTTTGCAACTTTGACAACTTTGTAAATCTTTCTCTTCAAAATGTCTTCAAGTCTTCTTCAACCTAAATCTACAATCACACATATAAGAGAGAATTTTTTTTTCATTTGGATGAATAGGGGTTTTCCTTGGTCAAACCCCATTTTGGTAATCAAACCTTGAATTGAAATGAAACATGAAAGAGGGAATGGAGAATGAACAAAGCTATTTTACCACTCAACAAACCCTTGATTGAAACCTTGATAATGGAGATCTTAGGAGGTTTGCAACTTGCATGAGATGGCTGAATTGGATGTGGATCTTGACACTTGAATCTTTCTTGAAATGATACTTTGAATGCTTGAATTGATCATGAAACCTACATCACAATGTTAGCTCCAAAAACATGCATGATCCAAGAAGAGTTTGATATGATGAATAGATCTCGAATGCAACAATAAAACTCTGATATATCCGCTCTTGAATTCCCTTGATCACAATATTTCCTTTAGGAATGCTTGCATAAAAACTCTAGATTTCTTAGATGAAACTTAGTGAAATAACCTTGTATTTATAGGTATGTATCCTTAATTTCTCAAAATTCAAATATCACAAGCCAACATTGAATTATGGATTTGAAAATATTAAAATCTACCAAAAAATAATTTAAATTTAGGTCCTAAGGTTTAGGGAGGAACCATTCGCCCATCGGAAAATGGGTCCCAGGTCCATAAACCTAGGACACACATTTCTCAAAGTAAAGTGTTATGTTTAGGCATTAATTAATGTAGGGTTTCCCCTTTAGAAAATGTAACTAATTAGGCTTGGAAAATGAATTAAAGGGACAATTAAGGTATAATTAAGCTTAATTAATTAAGAAGGCCCAAATAAGTGTGTAAATGTAAAGAGGTACATTTAACAATACTAAATTAAGCAATTATTAACTCCAATTTTAAATTAGGAGGGCCCAAACAAATGAGAAAATGTAAAGGGTTACATTTTCCTACACTACAATAACATATTTTTTTTACTTGCATTATCTTGTTTATAGAATAGCATCTAGATTGTCTTTGCATTGTATAAACTATGTCTATTTCCTTTCTTTATCATTTCTTTCCATTGTTGCATATTGGTTGTCCATGGAGGTGGAAACACCAAAATTGGGGCTTGACTTAGAAAATCTCCAAAACACAGCCACAACACTTTTCTATCATCATGTGTGAAGGTTCATTGCATTCATGAGGAGCTTGCGAGAGGTTGAACGTTTGGTGAGTTCGGATTCTTCTTCCTTTCCCTTGTCATTTCGTTATTAGATAATTTATCTTTCAAGTTATGGGATTCTTCCTATTGTTTTCTTTCATTTCATGCATTTCTTCATTCACTATCAAATAGTTATATTAAAACTCTCAAGTTGTTAGCACACCCTGTGAGTTTCACTTTGTGAATCTAAATATCTGTCTATATGAGACACCAATGTGCCTCTGAGACAACAACATGGCACACTGTCGTTTGACTCACACACTAGTGTCCTCTAGCCAAGAGCCAGTTAGTTCATAGTCTAAGACCTTTGTGGTCTACTCACCCATTTCTCAAAAACCTCCATTGAAGAAAACATAAGAAACTGAGTCTAGTTTTTCCTTCCCTTTTCAGCCTATTTAGTCTTGAGGTAGTTGAGGGAAACTTGCTCCCTCGAGGCTCTTTTGTGTCCTAGAGACTTGGGAGTAGCAAATCCCCTCCTCTACATTTTGGTGAACTCGATGTGAACTGTCTCCTTTTCATTAATTCTTTGTGTCAAAAAAGTTTCCCTTGAGTCTTGAGTGTATTATAGATAAGTGTGTTGTGAAGCTCTTATGGGATTTATGACCCAATCTACTACCTCCAGATTTATTGTCAGAAGAAGCCTTCAACATACAAGAATGAAACCTAGAAAGGTCACTCTAATCAAATTGGTTCCTCTTTTGAAGAAATGGTTTCAAGGATGTCTACTGAATTTTCTAGCCACTTTGGAGAAGTTTTCACTCATGTTCCTACTCCCCCTATTTCTTCTCCTGCTTCTTCTATGGAGGAAGAAGTTTCTCTTGAGGTTCCCATGGAGTAGCTCCTTTCCCTAGATAAGAGGCTTGGGAAGTTTGAGCGATATTTGGCAAAATATAGTAGTCTCACCCAAGCAGCTACCATTGTCAATAGATTGAGAACCATGTTGGACAATGATTAAAGAGGAATATAACTTATTCGAGGTATCACAGACATTGTGGATACCCCTATCCTGGCATATAACTCTAACTTGGGTGTTACCAAAGACATTAGTTCTAAGACCATTGAAAAATAGTTGGAAGTATCGATGCCCAAAGTGTTAGTGTATATGGCTGAGACGAGTCCTTCAACTAACACCATCTTCATACATGAGTAGACCTACACTTTGAAAGTAAACATGGTACCTCTGGGCTGCAGTTCATCTACCCCTAAGGTTTCTACTTTTGGTCTTGGTGTCGGAGGCTCTGTTGGTATGGGGCTGGTGGCTCTAGTAGTGGTTCATCTAGTCCTATTTCATTTGTTGATCCTGTCTTAAATACTCTATTGCAAAACATGGCAAAAATCTAGAACCAACTAGTGAATCTAGCCAACTCTTCTTCATCTCAACCTATGTTCTAGAATTTCTTTTGTCATAGTCCTTTTTCTATTGCCATCTTAAACACTCCTATCCCTTAGGGGATGGAGATTCCTAAGTTTGAGAAGTATAGTTGTCATGGAGACCCTTATGTGCATGTGTCAACTTTCAATGCCATGTGCAATGAATTCTTCTACCACGATGCTCTGAAAATGAAGTTGTTTTTGCACTCCCTGAAGGATGCCACATTGGACTGGCATTGTAATTTTTTAAATATTTTTTTTTCTCGTTTGATCAGCTAGTAAATCTTTTCCTTCAACAATTTCATGCCAACATTGGGCCAAAGATGGTGTTTGTTGATCTCGTTCGATGTAAATAGGGGGACCATGAAAAAATTATTAATTTCATTGCTCGATATTAAGCTCTATTTTCTTAGATATCTTACCCATTGCCTAATTTTGATGTCCAAAAGGTTTTCATTGGGAACTTGCAGTGAACATCAGGATAGAAATTTGACCTATTGAAGTACCCTTCTTTCATGCATATGTGTACAACTTTACGTGAGTATTAGCAAATGGTTTCTTAGTTCAGGGATTCATCCTTCTGCTCTCATTTGGATAACCAATCAGTAGTGTCGATTTCTGGTGATTCAAGAAAGAACAAGGCCATAGCAAACTTCATATCTGTTCCTAAGAACAAAGGCCTAGGATGCGATAGAAATTTTACAAAAATTTTGAAGTATTATGGAAACATCTTGCAAAAATTGTTAAAGAATAAAATTATAACATTACCATAAATTTGACCTCTTTCCAAGCCATATTCGCAATGGTATAACCCATTTTTTTTGTCAATTTCATTGAGTACACAGACATGATAATGTGTCCACCTACGTCATGAGATTTAGGATCACATCGACGATGGGACTATACGTCTTGATCTAGGAAGAAGAATAACTCTAAAAAATTTGTGGCTAAGCCAAACAACAAACTACATATACACAAAAATCCATTTCTTCTCATTCTAATAGCTTGGTTACACAATCTTCCACTTCTTCTTATCTTGTCTTGTTTGAGTATGTTAACATGGTATCACTAACTCATATGCCTCATGCAAAGAATAAGAGTGTTATTCTTGATATAGCCTTCACCTCACATGATCTGCCCTTAAACAAGAAGCCTTCTCTGTTGTATATTCCCACCTAGATTAATGGTAACATTGTGACTTGTGTTATGGTTGATTTCTCAAGCTGAGTGAATGTGATCATGGAGGAGGCCTTATTCTTTAACAATCTTCATAAGGAGAAGTATGATGAGTCACTAGTCACTCTTCACACTCATGACAAATTTTATATTGCCTCTATGGGTAATATCTGTTTGTCGGTCCTTGTAGGACCCAAGGCTTTGGATGTCTCATTTGTAGTGATTCTAGAGTCCAATCTATTTAGGGGAAAGCTAGGAATTCTGTGGCTATAAGCTTCCATGAATGTGTTCGCCTCTATTGTCCACATTTTAGGGGGCCAACCAGATGCTATGTTATGTTTTTTTTGAAAAAAATGACCAATTTTTGTGGCCCCCTTTTTGAACCCCTTAATCTTTACCAAATTTTCAAAAAAAAAAGTAGTTTAGCAAGTAGATTCAGAGCACTACAACTCTTTTTTTTACTACATCTTAAAATTTTGAGTGTAACTATCTTCAATTTCTCATCCAAGGTTAGTCTTTCTTGATTTCAAAAAAAAAGTGGCTACTTAAGACCCCTTTTTGGCGCCCCATCTTTGTGCACTCACCCATAGTATATGTTTTTTTCCTTCATTTTTTTTGTGTGTATTTATAACTTAAAGCTTTAGTGCATGCATATTATTTTTTCAATTTTGATAAATCTATATTTTTAAATAAAATTAAAATATGCACGTATTAAAATATATTTGTTTCCATTCAATGTCAATTTTCATAGTAATTGCTTGTCTAAAATAGAAAAAAAATATATATCATGTTGATATAGATTATTTTATCTAACATGCATCTTATTTTTTTCAATTTTTTTAATAAGTTTAGCATTCTTTTTGACATAGTAATCTATTAGAAATATGGGCAAAGAGATAGAAGCTATAATAATAAAAAACTGATATACAAGCTTCTTCTTTTCATCATTTTAATTCGATTCATTTACATATATATAGGATTTCTATTTCCTACATTTTAGGAAACTCCCTATAACTACTAGCTAAAGATAAGAGTTGTTTTAACAACTCATTATACACACAAACAAACAAATCACAACCAAATATCAAATAACCTATGGGAATGGTATGATATTCCCAACACCCATAACAAACCTATCAACTTATTATTTTATGCATCCTAATATTCCTAACACCTATGTAAACACTAAATCCCAACATAATCGACCTAATATTTTGTGTTGATAACCTACTTTTAGTAAAACTAATAAATAAAATAAAAATAATAATTAAACTTTTAAAATATATTTTTTTAAAACGACACTTATGGATCTACAAAAGGGTAATTTTACATTTAAAAGAAAATGTTATTTACATGAGTAGGAGTTGAAACATAAAGTTTTCAAAAAAAAAAAATGGTAAATTGGCCTTAAAGTGGTGCTACATATGGATTTAGCCAACATTTTTAGCTGTAAAATTTGTGAACATGTCTAACTTAGCTAGAATGAGTCTTACTAGATCATATTATTGACCAAAATTAATTTTTAGTTAGACATACTTAAATTCACTTGCCCAGTAAGAAGGTTGAAAGTGTGACACAACTTTATACTTTTACCCTGATTAATTTGATTGAATGCTTGTTTGGTTTGAAGTCTTAAATTGATACCCTTCTCTATTGAAGTTGAGAAAGCCAACTTCACAGACCCCGAAGATCACCTACATGCAAATAACCTGTTACAGAAAGAAGAGATGGAGACAAACAAGCAAGAGTGCTTTGAAAGCTGAAAAATGTATTCATCCGAGAGAGAGATAAATTACAATGATGAATCCTTATAAAAGGATATTGTGCAACCCTAAAAGAAACCCTAATAGGTAGACATTTAATAATTAATATAATTATTAAATGTCACAAAATGCAACTAAAGTGAAATCTTAAGAGAGGAATAAAGGTAATTTAACCAACATGATTAAATTGAAACCTTTACTCTAACACCCCCCCTTAAGATGAGAAAAAGTGCAGTTACAAACATGTGCAAGAAAGCAAAGGTAACTACAATGCAAGAAAGTAAACTTGGGTCCTAGCAACAAGGCCCAATCAGGTACCCATTTACAACCAAATCTCTGTAAAGTGGAGAAATAGAGAAAACCTCATGGGAAAAACTCTACTCCAAAAGAAATGAAAGAAATAAATGCACTAATAACAGAAGGATAGGAGGTGGATAACATAAGACCTCCCATAGACAGCTTCTATCATATAAGTACATGTACAATGGTCTCCATAGGAGAAAAAGAAAGAGACTAGAAGGCCCTCCCACAATGAAGAAACTCCTATCGCACATATGGATGCCTGAGGTATAATCCATAAAGAGATCCTAAAGCGGCATATAATATTCCTCCCCTTGGGAAGAAACGGATCCAAAAGACAATGTCGAAGAAACCCTGTGAAAAGAGAAGAACCAAGATGTCTCAAGATGTGTGCCATGATAGGATGCTGAAGAATCTCTCTATCTGAACTGAAACAAAAGATGTCAAATCCAAACTGAACGGAAGACTCAAAAACTGCAACCTCTGAATGCACAGATGATGGTGGGCGAACAGCTGGAATATGGCTGTCAACAAAGAGGAGCTGAAAATCCTCAAAGTAATCCTCCAGATCTGCAATATAGGACTCTACAAACAAAGACGAAATTCCTGCAAGATAAGAATCCCAAGTAGCCATGTCTGAAAGATGTATGATGTCCTGCTTAGCTGAATCAATAGGAGCCAAAGAAGAGGCAATATCAAACTGATCAAGAGCAACAGGAGAATATGCTAATACAAGTATAATCTTAGTCTGAAGAGTAGGAACTGTGAGACAATCCTCTAATTCATCAGAATAAGTAAGGGTGTCTAAATACTGAAGCTCCTCTAAAGTATTATGATCAAAAGGTGTGTTCTCTCTCTAACCAATGGGTACAAGACAATCTGAAGTAGGATCCTCTGGGAATGGAGAAATACTGGGGTCTCCATAGATCTCCCAAAGACGTGTCCAAAGTGAGTGAGGACAATCAATGCCCGATATAGCCCACACAGTGTCATCATCAACACTAGACCGTATAAGTCCTACTATGTGATTTATAATGATATCCCAAGCTAGGTTTCCCTTTGAAGTTGTTGGTTCAGGTATGAGATCATACAAATAAGGCAAAATATTAAGCCATCTATAGTGTGTAAGTATGCCCTTTGCCTATGACTCATAATTACCCCGTTCCAGAAAAACAACTGAAGGGTGAGTAGAAAAACCCATGATAACTCTTCAAATTAAAACATCTGAGAATAACTGACCTCAATACTGATAAACCAGATCAACATATGCCATCCCATGCAAACAAATCATTTCCAGTGCAAGAAAGTCCAAGTAATTGACAGATGTGTGAAAACACAAAAACTGAATAAAATGTACCTGGGGAATATTATGGAAAAATAAATGAAATATTTGGAAAGATCACAGAAACACCTTTCCAATGCCTATTCGTTTGCGAAAAACGGAGTCCGTATGCAAAAGATATGGCTTCGGGAGTGCAAAAAGTTTGTTTTGACTTTAACTGAGGAAAACAGCATCAAAACGGAAAAAAACAGGAAATCAGACCTGATCCATCAGAACGGTTTCGGAACCAGCTTTCCAATGCCTATTTTCATTCGAAAATATGAGCTAAAACGCCCGAGATATGCCCGTTTTACTAAAAGAACTCATTTAGGCTTTAAACCAAAAATATTCAGCGGAACCTTCGTGCACGAAAATCGAGGCAAAAATCAAAAGGGCACGAAAATCGAGGCAGAAATCAAAATTGATGCAGTGACCAAAAAGATGAAATGAAAATCATCTCATCCGTACGGATCTGTACAATCGCACGGATTTTTCTGGCCATTTTTTTAAAATTCCCCAATAACACTAAAAAATCAATTTTCAGCAAACCCTATCATATTTTATATGAAAATAGGGGTTTTTGGGCCTTCTGAGCGCACCCATGAGGTCTGTTTTTCACTAGCATGATTTTTTTGAGAGATCAAAGTGAAAATTATTTAAAAAATGATGGAAAACCCCTCTGATCTGGCAAAAAAGAACTGGAATGAAACCCTTGCACAGAAAAAAACTCTGTAAGCTGATATCTTCAAAAAAAGAACAGGCAGCCACAGATCTGGAGCTCTGATACCATGTTGGAATTGTGAAACAAGCAAAAAACCACGAGCCATAGGATCAAACACAAATAAATACACTTTCCATGCAAGAGATCTGCAAACAAATGTATGCAATTAACTTCAACAAGAAAAAGTTACAGTAGAGAGAAAACTTTCAAGAAGATATGAAAGCTACAAATATTCTCCCATTGATAATTACAATGAGATCAATCCTTACGAAAGGAGATCAAGAAACCCTAAAAAGAAAAACCCTAGTGTGCACACTTAATAATTAATAATTAATTAATTATTAATGTGCCTAAGTTTAGCTTAAGTAACTAAAGTGATAAGTGACTTAATTAATTAACCAATATGATTAAATTAATTAAGTAAAACAACTTATTACTCTAACACCCCCCCTTAGATGAACTTAGGAAGTAGCTAAAACACTAAGAAAAAGATGCATGAAAGCAAAGATGGGTCCCGACAAACAAGGCCAACTAAGGTACCCATGTACAAACAAAGATCTCTCTAAAGAGGAGAAATAGAGAAAACCTCATGGGAAAAACTCTACTCCAAAAAGAGATCAAAGGTGATTGAAGGACTGAAAAACCTCCAAATCAAGGAAATGTCTTGAAAAAGAAGAACATGTAGAACATCACAGAAGCATGAAGAAGCCGCAAACTCTGTCAAAAGATGACTGCTACGATGCTGAAGAACCTCCTCTGAAGATATGATGATCAGGATCAAGAAGACAAGAATCTGCATGAGTACCCAACAACACTACTCGAATCAGATGGCAAACAAAGGCAAAACATCTGGAACGAAGATACAGATGGTAAAGGTACCAAAATTCTGAAGAACTGATCATGAAAAAGTGGAAGGTCACCTCCAAAAAATAGGAATGTAAGAGTGTCCATATGGTAAGTGATCCATCTCACCGAAATGCATGGGTAACCAGCTGCTGCATTCGCCTAGTACATAGGAACAAATACTGTATACATAGCTCACTCCAACGAAACCAAGGAAGCATTAACACCAACAGTAGAAACCCCCCCATAATGCTGAAAAAGGAGAGGCGTGACAGGTACACTGAAACTGGATGCCTGAAAGTAGTGCATGAAGAGGAACCAAGAGCATCTGAAGGTGCAAACATAAAAGTACAAGCTGATAGAAAGGATGTGAAACCAAAAGTCACATACGCATGAGAAAGGTATGAAGGCAAACAAAGGCAAACATCAACCCCCATGACACTTTATATCATAGTGCGAGTACAATAAGGCACAAAGTGATGTGCAAGAAACCCAATACTACACATATAATGCTGAGGCACTTTATCTTAGTGCGTTTACAAAAGAGAAATACATGCAATGTGAGCCCATAATGTCTACAATGTCCAAATAGGATAACATGTTGAAAATACAATTCTCTTATAGAAAAAAAGAGGAAATTGGTAGTACCATGATGAAGTACACGAAAAAACATGCAGTTTCAAAAAAAATGGCACCCAAAAATGTGTCCGGATGCAGAAGATATGGCCCGTCAAAGTCTCCAAAACGAGAACTGAACAACAACAGCACTGAGGAAAAAGAATTCTGGAAAAAACCAGAAGTCAAAACTGGAAAATACCTACACCACTGCGAAGAGCACGAAATTCCACCCCATTTCAAAAAAAATTGCATGCAAAAAGCCCACCGTATGGCCGAGATATGGCCTCTGGAATATTGGGTGCAAATTTGAAAAACCCAACGGAGAGGGGCTGAGTGGGCAAAAAGTGATCTCCGCCAAATTTAGGAAAAACACCTCCAGATCTGGAGGTCCGCCAATTTTAGTGAGTAGGATAAAAAACTCCTCCAATTACAGTGCATTATTTTGCATAAAAAAACAAAATTACCAGACTTTGATTTTTTTTTTAAATCATAAAAATTACAAAAAATGTTTTTTTTTTTTTAAAAAAACAATAAAAAAAATATTGACATATATATATATATATTTTTTAAAAATATATTAAAAAAAAGCATTGATTTTTTAAAAAAAAATCATAAAAAACAATGGTGCCTGACCGTCGCCTTTAAGGCCGGGCGACTAACGCAGGCGGCAGCCGTACGGGGCCCGCAGGCCTGCGTACGAAGGTACTTGCGGGTACCCTGTACCGCAGGCCTGAGCAAGCCTTTAAAAGGCTCTTTTTTGTTTTTAAAAACTTTTTTTTATTTTTGTTTTTGATTTAAAATCAAAACAAAAAATTTTACAACTTTTTTAAATTTTTCTGATAAAATTTTTTTCCAAAAAATTAAAAAATACCAGGGCTTGAATAAATTTTTTTCTCTTGATCCACATGCTGGCAGCGAACAGGGCCGTACGGACAAAAAATTTTGTCTTAGAAATCAACTGCTCGGATTTTGACGATTTCACAGTCGATCTTAGGGTTTTTGGCTGCTGCGGACGTAATGGCGAGGTCCGTTTGGGTTGAAAATGCTCTGAAAAATCGAACACCCTCTGGATTTGGCAAAAAATGCCCTTTCTTCAAACCCTCACAGATCTGACAAACAGAAGCCAAATTTGACGAAACAAAGGTCGATCTTGACTATTCCGGCAGCTCTGGAATCAATGGAGAGGTCTGATTCACGCCAAAAATGCTTCGAAAGATGCCCACCTCCAAATTTTGCAAAATAAGCAAAAGAGATTCAGATTTGAAGCTGCAACCCTTGTTGAAGAAGAAAACCTCATAAATCGAGAAGGGGTTTGCTGAATCCATGCTCTGATACCATGTTGAAGTTGAGAAAGCCAACTTCACAGACCTCGAAGATCACCTGCATGCAAATAACCTGTCACAGAAAGAAGAGATGGAGACAAACAAGCAAGAGTGCTCTGAAAGTTGAAAAATGTATTCATCCGAGAGAGAGATAAATTACAATGATGAATCCTTATAAAAGGATATTGTGCAACCCTAAAAGAAACCCTAATAGGTAGACATTTAACAATTAATATAATTATTAAATGTCACAAAATGCAACTAAAGTGAAATCTTAAGAGAGGAATAAAGGTAATTTAATCAACATGATTAAATTGAAACCTTTACTCTAACATTCTCTTGATTGGGGGGCCTTACACCTTCGATTGTGTTGCTTGCAAGCATTCAAAAATTTGAATTTGGCAATAATTTTGAGAGTTGATTGATTTGGTTGAATGCTTATTTGGTATGAATTCTTTAGTTTATGGTTTTTTATGGCTTGATTGGTGAGCCTTACACCTTCGAGTGTGTTTCTTGTAGGTATTCATAGAGGAAGTGACTAGTAGTTAGGCTTATCAATTTGTTTGACGGGACACTTGGCCATGTATTTTGCTTACAAATAATTTAATATTTGGAAAATATTATTTTATTATGAGAATTATTTATTTGTAAGATGTCACACTTGGGCATGTATTTTGTTTATAAAGGATTTTGTATTTGAAAAATAGTACTTTATTATGGGTGGTCATTGCATATGTGGCTAGGATAATTAAGCTCTATATTTTTAATACATATAGGCTAAATATTTTTTTATAGATTCTAAATCTTATCAGCATGGTATGTGTATAGTGTATGTTAGTTGCTTTTATGTTTTAGAAGATTTGTAACTTTTCTCTCTACCACCTATTTTGAACAAATAAATATTAGTTAAAAAATTAATATTCTCTAAACAATGATTGGCGCATATATATGTGAAACTTTTAGGAATAATTTATTTATTTTTATTATCAAATAATAGTTTACAACTGAGCCCACTTTGGTCAACTCCTATACCCAATATAGGACCTCACTCTACTATGAAGCTCTCTCCCCTATTGCATAGGTGAAAAATGTATTCCTAATTTTCAATTCATAAAATTGATCCTTTTATGCACAATTCTCATACTATTTTTTATTACTTAAAAGATAATAATACATTATTTACTACAAGATAAAAGTTTATTTTTTGAAAGGTACATCTTTAGAGTCTAAGTTCAAGTCCAAACAAAAAAATAGATACGAAGGGCGAACTCTACTCAATATTAATAGAAATAAAATGATAAGTGGGGAGATAAACTTTAGTAGAAAGGGGATCATGGTCATCAAGTTTTTCCCATCATTAGTTGGGATAGAGTTGTCATCAATAGGATTGCAACAAGAGCATCCTCCTACTCCTAGTTTTTAGTAAGCTACTTAGCTCAAATAGTGGACATAGCTAGCTCTCCAAGCAAGAGAAATTGCTAGGATTCAGCCAACCAGAATCACCATGCCCTTGAGAAAAGGTGGAAAGTGGTCAAAAGGGTTTCAATATCATCTGTGGTTAGTACAATCATTGGAACCTTGAAACTAAGAGCCTTGAGACTGGGATACTCAATCTTGTTTGGTAGATTGACCTTTGACCATACGTGAACCTACACAATGTGGAGTAGACAAAACTTGGGCCTCTATGAATCATGTAGGGAGCATTGCCACAATGACCAAGAAGACCCTTTTTTTCAAGTGATCTCTTGAGGGGGCATCATATCTCCATTTATCTTTCATTGTTTCTTCTAAGCAACCAAGACGTATTTATATTTTCTTTGAGATGAAACCACTTCTACCAATCACGATGCCGCATCAAAGAGGTAAAAAATGTAGACACCCTGAAATGGGTCACTCACATTTAAGTTGTATAATTAATTAAATAAATATTTAATTAATTATTATTTGAAATTCATCTCATTTTTCATATTTTTGTAACTAATTAAATACATTATTATTTAATTAGATAATATTCATTTTCATAATTAATTAAATTACATACATTTTTCAAGGTTGACTAATTTGATTAATTCAACGATAGCCCTCCACTCACAAATTCTTATTATTTTAGTTAATTAATTAAAATCTTGCACTAGTCTTCATTAATACCTTTCCCAATTTTAAATTCTTCAAAATCTATAAACTTGCCATCATCTAACAAGTGTTGACCCCCTCTTAGTCTTCAATGCTCACACATGTGTGAGCATGCATAAATCACCTCACACTTCCACCTCACCCTTTGACTTGTCTAGTATTCATTGTTCACACATGTGTGAATGCCCTATCCTTTCCATTTCCTTCGACTTGTCTCTTTAGAGGATCTTCCCATCACCTACTCATTCCAAAATTCTTCTATTTTTTTTTATTCACAAGCAACCCTACAACACACCTAGCTCTCTTTCCTATGACACATGTCATTTTCATAATCCTCCCTTGTGACACTTGTCACAAGGCTAAGCCCTCAATCCTCCCACTCACTCTCACTCTCACTCAACCCTCCATTAATCAATGCATCCTAGTGCTCAATTTTTCTCACTTAAAATCTATAAATAGGAGGCCTTCCTTCCCATTTGTAATATCCACTTGCATGTTAATATTTTTTTGTTCATTTGATCATAAAAATCCTTTGACATACTACTGTTTTGTTGGTTAATTTTAACAATTCACACTTCAAATTTAGCAATCAATTAGATCATTGTGAGGATCAAATCAAGTGGAGAAGGGATGCACTTTACTTCAACTCAATTGGAGGAGTAGGGTAAACAAAGGTAAAAGGTTTGGTAGATTCTTTAAATATTTATGTTATTTCTCTTGCTTATTTTCTTGTTTTCAGGTGGAATAGGATAATGAGTTGACACATATTCTCCTTATTTCATTGGATTCTTCTTTTCATTATCCTCTTGAATTTAGATACTTAGATAACAATCCCTTATTTTTTGGTTTTCTATATCTTTCCTCATCCTCATTGCATTTGAAAATTATGAAGCTATATATTGTAGATCTTCCCTTCCATGTACTCAATTACATGAAATTTTGAATACATATTATTATTCTTATTATATTTACATAATTAATGTATTATTATCTTATTACTTTTAAATAGACTTATTATTGTGCAATATTCATTAGACCTATAAATCCCAACTAATCAAATCAAAATTGATTGTGAGCTACCCTTTTACAACACTTACCTATACAAAAAATCTAAATTAATTGTATAACTATTATTTACAGTAATTTATATAAATATAATTCAAAACACAACTTTTAAAATTTATTAAAACTTTAAATTCTCTTACTTTTTAGTTTGTATATCAAAACCATAATTTCCATGTAAACTCACTAATATTAATATATAATATTTACAAGTATGTAAGAAAAATTTAATCTCACATTATTTAAGATACATGATTTCCACTTTTAAGTGATATATATAACAATTTAATTTAATTGAGGTAATTTTCCATTTTATATCCACGTTACATCTTAGTATATTAAACCAAAATGAGGAATTGGTTAAGCTATAATTTGGTAAGTGTAGGTGAAAGGTTGTAGCTTAAACGGATAGCCTTAACCCAAATGAATTGATGACCATGTTCAATGACAAATAATACATGGTCAAGCATAAAAAATCTACAACTCTAAGTGTACACACCCACATATCACTACCACCATGTAGTCAAGATTTATGCCAAGCTTCTTGTTCCTACACCATGCCACACAAATAAAGAGATCAATGGAATTTATAATTAAGGGAACTCTCATAACAAAATAGAAAAATTAAAATGGGTGTATTAAAAAATAATATTCAACATTGTAAGAAGTTGTATGGATGAGAAATTTTAAAAGCTAAAATTATGAGAATGTTTCAACATTTCATATGATTTTTGAAAGGTTTTTTTTTAGTTGGAAAGATGACTATATTTTTTTTAAATATATATGAACAACAATCATTTAAAGTTATATTTCAATCTTAGTAATAGTCACATTATAAATATGCATTTTCATCAATTGAGTGGTATAAGAGAATATGTTAGAATGATAATTATAATTGTTATAACTACATTATTTTTTTCATTAGATGCATAAGCAACATGTATAATATTACTTACTAGTTAAACATAAGAATTTTAATTATAAAAGGTCCTAAATGTTAGTTAAAGTAAATAGAATAGAATATAAATCATAAAATTGTTATATACAATATTTTAATATTTTTGAACATATATAGCCACCCTTTATGATTTCAAAATATACCTTAGTAGATACATAATTTATATTAGTTTTCATCATCAATTCCTACTCATTAGTTTAAAAATTAAATCTTACTCAATTTAATAATTAAATGCAAATCTAGAAGTTGAAGAGATTAAGTGACATGGAGATTAATTTGTTCTATTTCCTACAACAAGATCATATTTATTGGGTAAAAATCTATATTGAATGTGAAAAAATTGTAGTTCAAAGAAAAACATATGACCAATAATGTCCATCTAGATATAATTTATTTTATTTTAAAGAATTGATAAAGCAAAAGAAGGATAACGATAAGAGAACTTACCATTTGATGATGATGGTAGAAGTACTAAATGCATAGGTGCATTATTGGGAGGAAGTTGCAAACCCAACTGGATCAAATTTTTAGTGAGAGGATGGCGAACACAAATAATAATGTCATGAAGACCAGCTTGTTCATCCAACTTTGTGGTCATTTTATAAAGGTTATTTCCCTTAAAGATGAAGAAAGACCATTCATTGTCATTCTTTATGTTTCCATTGGCATCACCTATGGCATAATATATAGACTGTCCATTGGATGTATGTGGTGTACTGGCTGGTGATATAGCTAACTGCAAACATGTCATAAAACTTTCAGAATTATAACTTCTATTTATTATTAGAAAAAAAGTTTAAATTAAATCTTAATTTTAAAATAATTTTAAGAGTTGAAAAAGTTAAAATCAAATGACTAGAGTCTTTGTGAAAACTCAAAGTCAAATCTCCAAAATTTTATCTAAAATAAAATTACAATACTTTAATTTCAATTCCCTCATTTCCCCTTTACAATTATAATTTGAGGTAAAAAAAAAAAACAGCTTTACCAATATAAATAGATTTAACTAGAAGTAGATTGAAATGTAATGATTAAATTAAAGAATAAGTATAATTAAAAAATAAAGTGGAATTTTAGAAATCTTCTTATTAAGTGTTGATTGTAAGGAAAAATGTTATAATGAAATAAAGGTATATTGGGATATTGAATATAAGTGTTCTTGGATTTTAACTATGCAATAGTTTTTAACATCAAGCTTTCAATTACACTTTGGATCTAAGTTTTCAATTATACTTTGTGATCCATCATCATGATGAGAAAAGCAAAACGAATGAAAAATGTGATCCTGAAAAAAAAAATTCGGATAATTTCTTTCATTGTCTTCTCTTCCTATTGTCGTCAAATGATGAAACACAAAATGTGATGGAAAAACTTGATGTTAAAAATTATTACACAATTAAAATCCAAGAATATTCATGATCATCTATATATGGATCAAAAGAGAATCATCATGTAATTAATAATATTGAACAGCTGAAAATGGATGTACAGGAAGCTATGACTAAGAACATACCTCTGATTCCACATCTATTTGGGTTACTTCAACCTCCCAGAATACCCAATACTGTGTAATTGTTCTGTGTGGAACATCATGGGTTACTCTATTCTTCCATGGTTGAATGATCCCATTTGCACACAAATAAGTCCCATAGTTTGATTTAAGCATAACATGAGAATTCCCATCCTTGACTGGTTCCCATTCAACAAATGAATCTAACATTGAGGGCACAGTCTGTAATACCTTCTTCCCATTCTTTCTTTTTTGGTTTTTTAAGATTGCAAGAATCGGTTAATCTCCTTGTAAACTGTAGTGCGTCTAGTAAAAAAATTTCACTCGCTAGGTGACACGTCTTCCTGAAACTGGAGGGAGACTAGACCTCGTGACTTCTTGGAGGGAAACTAAGTGACTTCTTACCTGCAATAAATCTTGATCCTTTAGGGAACCATTCAATTCTACTAATAGACAAAAGATCTATTGACAAAAGCCAACAAACCAATTCTTCTGTGGAAAGTCCAAGGCATTTTCGTGGAAGTGTTTGAGAAAATCCCTATTTATTTTCATGATTTTCTACTTCCTTTCTAGATGCAAACTCAGTAGCGTATGCTGCAAGCAAAGTATAATGGAAGTCTGTAATTTACAGCCAATTCTTTTTTGACTTTGTCTCATTAAATATTTTTTGATTCGGAAACATCCAAAGCTCTTTGACTTGGCTCGTCTGAGATAGGCTGGTGACTCAAACATTTGCTCGTTTTTCTATTTCGTATTTGAATCTCAAGAGGAATTTGGACTTGGAATGGAATGGTGGGTTGTAATAATGGTACCATCACTGTACTAATGTCGGTATTGATAATTGTATTTGCTAACACTACCAATATTATTGCATAACTGAAGAGTGTATTGGTGAAAGTACCTATGATATCTCCTATTTTGCAGGTCATTAAATTGACCCTTTTTATGAATGTCTTATATTATGTTTTATTAATTAAAATTATAATAATATATTATTTTGTTGAAGACATGTTCTTATTTGATCTTCTGAAGTTCTTTCTGTTCATCTGCAATCATTGATTCTTGAAAGGGAGGCTTCACGTCACGTAGGGTAACAATCATTGCAAAATTTATGATGGATGGTGAGGTAGGCGACAGTCAATGACATTAGGCAGTGGTAGGGTTTCGTATGTCTTCATTGCAAAGTCTACACAGTTTTTTTCAACGACATCGTTGATAGCTCGACACAATTTGTGCAAAAACTCGAGGTAAGTCGCTTGCCTTAAACCTAAATGTTAAAACCTAAATGTGCTCTTGCCCAGTAATTTTCATTTTAATAAGAATACTCTAAAACCCTGTCGAAATCTTATTTTTAGCCTGTAGCTCACCAAATTGGAGAAGTGAAAGGTCAATACCAGTGAGGAACAGTTTGGAGGAGCAAAAACCAATAGCGGCAGTAAAGCAGCAAAAAACATAGGATTCCTCTATTTTGTAAATCATAAATATAAAGACCAAAATCTATTGCCTGAGATTTTTTTTAGCATTGTATATATGGTCAAATTGGATTTAGGTCAATCGATTTGGGTTTTTTGTTCTATGAACTCTATATTTTTTTTATATTATTTCTTGTAAATGTGTGGGGTTTGTCTTTAATGAACAATGGCCTCTTTGGTGTAGATTGACGTATATTACTATGCCTGAGCTATAAACTTTGTTTGAGGGACTGGGCCTCCTTTACCGAAAACCTTAGTTTCATTATCTTGTAGCTGATAAGACCCCAAATACATACATTATAGATTCTAGAAGGTGTTTCTTTTTCTCAGCTCAGCTTTTCCCAGTGTTCCATGGAGTTTTGGGGACGGGGACGGGGGGACGGCGGGGGACGCGTTTCTGGGATAGGAGACGGGGGGCCTAAGTTTGGGGATGGCAGGGGGACAACGAGAGGACGACGGCGGCGGGGCGGCAGCGTGGCGGTAGGGGGCGGCGTTGAAATACATATACTACTTGAAAAATTAGTTATAAAAAGATGTATAACAATATAATTATATTATTGTAGAAGCCTAAGGAATAAGTAAAGTTAACACATATAAACAAAACTTAAAACTTAAAAGTTTAAACACAATAACACATTGCAATGATATATCTTATCATTTCATTGAACTAGTGAACCACTAAACATTGAAAATTAAAATGAAAATATAGATATTGGAAAATGCAACAAGAACTAGATATTTCATAATTTGAATTTCATAATCATGATTCATGAATCATAATTACAATCAAGTATCACTGTATCATCAATGTTCAAACTTCAAACTTCAATAAAGTCAAATGATTGATTTAAAAATAATAATTTAATTAAACATAAAACTTTAACTTTAATTTGTTTTTTAATTTTTTGACTAAAATCAATGCATTTTCAGGGGGACATCTCGGAGTTTCCTTGGGTGGAGGGGACGTTTGGAAGTCTCCCAGAAGTTTCCTTGGAGTCTCCTAGAATTCTCCCAGAAGTTTCCCTAGAGTCTCGCAAAAGTTTCCCTAGAGTCTCCCATGGGAAAGGTCTCCCTCCAGGGGGAGACTTCAGGGGGACGATGGGGGGATGGCGGAGGGACGTTTCCTAGGCGTCTCCCCATCTCGAAAATGAGTGGTTTTTTCGAGGGGACGCGTCCCCATGGAACATTGGCTTTTCCCTTTTGTTTGGTTTTGTGTAGATATTTTTTTTGTTTGAAGTCAAGATGATGTTGCAAGAACAGGCGTTAGAGTTTGCAAATGTAGCTGATTAGATGTAGTTTATTATTTCCCACTTCTTGCTTATGAACTGAAATTTCATTTTTCACTATAGTTTTCTTTTGTTTTGTATGGTGCGACCTCTTTAAGGAGATCACAACTCCTTAAGATGGGTGGCGCCCTCTTGTATAGTTGTGCCCATCTAGAGAGGCCCCGCCCCTCTATAGAAACCTACTTCCCTTAAGATTTTTATTGAAGATTCTTCCTACATGGAAACATTGTTTAAGTTCTCAGTCCCCTCTATTTTTTTGTTTTTTTGCTCTGGCTTCCTCTATCCAATATGAATACTTCACATTCTATAGTTCCATGTGGTGTATCTAACTCTGAAAGTGTGGTTACTATGCTACAAGTATGCAAAAGCCAAAGAAATGTGTGTATGCTTTTCAAACACTCTAATTATCGAGGGCTTTGAGAGATCAGTTTACTTGAGTAAAAATGGTAGATTTACATAGTTTTTTCTTCTAATAGTATAGCTAACTTTTTGTGAATGGGCAGTGTTGACGCCAGAATTTGATGAGGTAACAGTGCCTTATGGGAAACTCAGTTCAAGGGGGACCCTTTTGCGCCAAACTGAGTGACCTCCGGATTTTAAAGAAGCCGACTTCTTCTATAATGTTGTTTTTTGGGAAAGGGAAAATGAAACAGATATAATGAAGCAAAATCTAATCTAAGGCGATGCGCCAAACTTTGCTGATGGGCATGATAAATCATAGATTTAGGGGCCTAAATGGTGTTGTCATGTTCCAAAATGTCAGAGACTTAAAACTATAGCATGAACAGTTCATTTATTGACATAAAATAGTATTGCATACATCCTTACTACTAAGAAGAGTCATTTAGACATGATTTAGATAAGCAAGCTTGTATTCAATATATAGAATTCTTGTCAAATGAAATGCTTAAGACAATAAAAAGCACAGTTTACAGTTTAATCAAAACATGAAAAATAGAAAGGTCGAATAGTGGGCACAGTCTGAAAGTTTCTTGCGAATAAACATGCAAAAGAGCCTGGTGTCTCTTGCTAAAACCAGTATCCTTTTTTCTAAAATTTCTTGGACCATTCTCTTATTGCTGAGAGAGTATATATAGCCGGGGAGACAATTCCCACCGCTTTGGAGAGCTGTAACAGAAAATATTTCCCAATCCCCTATAATGATGCCAGAATCAAAAGATTCCCCAAGCCGTTACAACAGCAATGAGTTAGAACACAACATCTGGTCATTCAGTTGCAAGCGCACCCTTCGCAATGATGGCAGTGGTCCCAGCTAGACTTGAGGCGACAAGTGTCATCCACCGCTTCAAATGACCCAGACGAGTGACACCCAATAGCATAATCTCCCTCAGCCAGCCTATCGCCCGCTTCAAGGATCAGTTGTAAGGCACGTGGCAGCCTGTCGCTGCCTGAATGAAAACTTCTCTCATTGCTGCCAAGAGATTGTGAAGAAGCAACATGTGTCCAACGGGCTGAGATCCTTGTTGCAGTGGAGAGAAAGCTACATTAACTGGGTGCGAAAGACGCGTGGCAGTGTTTTGCAGCCTGCAGTTGTTCACCTCCCTGCTATTTGAAAAATCTGTGAACGATTGCCACCTAGCAGAAGGTAGGGCTCGCCAACACCTTTTTTAGAAAGCAAAAAGAAAACCCTGTGCAAGCACCACGCAGCCCGTAGTTGTTTATTCTATTCCCATATGAAAAGCTTGCGATACGCCGCCACGTAGCAAGATGTGGGTCCCTCTAACAATCCTTTTAGAAGTGACGACCTCCGCGATCTGCTTTTGCGACCCGAAGAGACCACAAGGAAAAAAGAAATAAAAACCCCAGCAAGCGAGACACGTGGACGCCCAGCGCAGCTCCTCAGGACCCGAAAGGGAAGCCGCTACCTGAAGTTGTGAAGAAGAGATGCGCAAAAGGGAGAGATCAAAATTCAATGGAAAGCTGACTAAACTCGGCGACGCACAGGCCAACGCACACACATTTACAAAAGAAACCCGAAGGGAGCTGTTAGAATATTTAGTCTAACAGCTTTTGGCGACTATCAGGGGCGTTTCGGATAAGGAACGAAGAACCCAAAAACTCTCTGGTTCTGCAGACCAGAGCTTTATCCATTGGGCGAATGGAGTCAGAGTTTGGAAAGAGCAGCTTGCAAGGGCGACCATTCACTTTCGGACGGCTTTGCCATGCTGCACAAATTTTCTTGTGCCCCACGGAGATCAATAGCTTCCTTGTGAGGCAGCACCTCAGGTAGGCTGGCGCCTGCTTGGATATGGAAAAGAAGCTACGAGAGTGGATGAATGATCGTCTCAATGTCGGTTGCCGTTGGGGAACTGCTGAACTCCCTAAATGCCTCTGGGTCATTTTACTTCTGCTCAATAACCTCTGCGATCTGTGTGGTTGTTGCAATGGAACCATCCTCGAGGAACGGGGATGGCAGCCCCAGCTTGCCTAGCTCGAAGAAACTTCCTCGAATGCCATCCAGTGCCTTACCTAGAAAAGTTGCCGCTGCCTTAGTGCGCTGGAAGGCGGAGTGACAATGAATGAATTTATTTGTTGTTTGAGCAGCAATGTCCCGATCTTCGATACCCGCCCTGGCCAGGATTTCATCCAAGACTGATTATAGCTTGTTGAGCAAGTCCCTTGCCTCAGGAACCTTCTCTAGGATGAAACGTGGGAACTGCTCCATTGTGTCGTTGGCCTTTTGATTTAGCTTTGATGCCTTGGTGATAAATTGAAGGGTAGGCTGCAGTGTTAGGCAAAAGGTCTTGACTTTCTCCCAGTGAGAAATGTACAATTGCCTAACCAGCAGAATGACATCAGGTTGGGCAGGGGCAGGCAACAGAGAGGCTTTAAGCGAAGAAATCTCTGCGTCCCTTGAAATGAGGGCCTTGACTAATTCTGCCTTCTTCCTTTTCTCGGATGCCAGTTGCTCCGCATAGCTATTCATTTCTTTATTCCAATTCTGTTCGGCTCGGGAGTGGTTCGCTAATTGCTCCTCTAGGGAAGCCTTTGTCTCTCGGAGTTCCTCTTCTAGCTTAGCCTTCAGGCTTTTAAATTCGGCCTCTCTCTCTTGTACTTTTTGCTCATACTGCTCTTGTAAGCGCTCCAACTCCTCTCCCTTTTGTGCCATCCCTTGACTATACTCAAGGCGGATGCGTTCAAGCTCTTCCTCTTTTGACTGTAGGCTCTGTCGGGCCGCCTGGTTCTGGCTTTGCAACTCTTTTACTAAGCCTGGGTCAGCAACCTGGGTTTTCACAATTTCGCCCTGAAGCCTGTTCCTCTCCTTCTCTGCTGTCAGCGCCCTTTCAGTCATTCAGGCGATATCTGCCTCTAAGGATTTCTCTTTTGTCTCTAGAAATATCACCCTCTCCTTGGCTGCCTTGAGCTGCTCATCCTTCTTCTTTAACTGGCGGCCAGTTTTGAGGAAGTCAGAAGTGACCACCCGTTGCGTCTCCTCCATGATTTCGACCTTATTTTGTGGCCTGGCTACCTCCATGTCAATTCCGACAACATAGATCTCATAGTCTTCGGGTTGCATTTCTCTTTGAGGCTTGTTTATCCTTGGGTACATGGTCGCAAATTTTAATTCTTGACGGGCCTCATCATACGACGCTTATACTATCGGCTCGGCGGGAGCATTGTCATCCTTTGCCTTGTGTCGCCTCATTCTATTTGCGCGTGCTTCTTTTCCACAATCTATCTGCGCTATGAATTTGGCTGGTGATGAAACTAGCCCACCTGCGAAAGGAACACCAAAAGGTAGGGCATATGGATAGGTAACTTTCATAGGCACACACATTTGCTTCTTTTGGAGAGTGATTGTTTGTGGAGAAAAGTGTGGAACGTTCTATAGCTTCACCTGAGAACTATCAGCAGGGCTAGGTATTTGTAGCGGCTGAATCGCGGATTCAGTCGTAAGGTTCATTGGCTGGAGAAGGGAAGCTGCTGACTGGATGACAGCTTGTTGCAATGGAAGATGATCAGTAAGCATAGCGGAAAAAGAATGGCGGCCGACTGGGGGAAAATTTTCTGAAAGCGAGGTGAGGAAAGTCTGAGCGGCAGCAGTAGGTGTAAGCATACTCGGAGGAGTAATTATAAATGGTTGGGCCTGTGAAAACTGGGCAAATCCAACTGAATGAGTTGGATCAAAAATAGAAGGTAGAGGCCTCAGACTTATGGCAGGAGTTGCTAACAGAGCAGGGGTGGATACGAAGGAATGAGATGCAAGAGAGGAAGGAGCGAAATGTACCTATTGACAGGTCGGTGGTTCCAGGATCATCCGTGACTCACCCACAAACTTCGATATTTGGCTAGCAGAGGGCACTTCTCCTCTGACAAGTTCTTGCAAAACCCCTCCGATAACACTTTCCATGCGCTGCCTTTTCGCCGGCGGACATTCACTAACTTCGACAGTCAGATCTTTCTGATGAGGCGTTAGCCTGGCTGGTTTGGCGGCCCAAGTACGTGTGTGCGAGCCTCTTGATATATTAAAACACATTAGTGGCCACATAGGCGTCATGCCCGGAGACGTTGCCCCCTTGCGTTGAAGAGGATGATACCGCCGCTTCTTCTTCATGCTCCTCAGATCCTTCTCCCTCTTCGCTCCTGTCAACACTAGAGATCAAGCTGGGGTGGCCTTCATTCCACCATCTGTCGAATTCTTGGTCGTCCTTCAGCTGATTATAAGGAGCATCCAACTGTGCTATTTCCTGGCGATATTTCCAGAAAGCTCTTATTTTTTCATCATTCCATTCCTCACCCCTCTTTAACTTGTTGTACATGCTGCACTCCATCGGAAGATTGTCCCTGACAATGGCCACAGGAAAGTAGAACTTGTGTCATGGGCCCCTAGTGTCCGGTGTAGGGATTTGCGCTAATTCCACAAAATCTTCCTCTCTATCTATCCGCAGATTAAGCCGTTTTTCCCAGTATGGTCGAGGAACATGGGTAACTTTCATATGTGGCTCTGGTAAGTTGTTGAAAGGGTTGTCTCCCATTTATCAGTACCAACCCTAAATGTGCTAGCTTTTCTTCTAACAACTTGTGCGATTGTTTTTTAACCAGCGTTATCGACTTGAAACTCTTCGGACAAGTGAAGAATCCCTTCTTCTTGACACTTCTGCTGCTACAAAAAGTGAAATCAATGACACACACCTGCCAGAAAATTTCCAGCGCAAGCACTCTATCGGTGACGCAGGCTGGGAGTAGGAAAGGTTTGCCAATAAAGCCTCGCATTCAGAGGATTGTAAAATCTCTGCCTCTGAACCAGTCACAGGTAGGGGTGTAGCCTTGCATAAATTCGGTCTGCTCCTGGGTGAGCCGGACGATATCACCTTCTCTGATTAAATCATTCAAGACCAGGGCTATGAAATAGTCCGCGAACGCATAATAATCATATGTTGCGGAAATGAAAGGTGTCCATGTAGACACCGGCTTTCTTTTATTCTGCTCATCAAAAATTGATAGCAGAATAAATCGGGCGAAGAAATTTGGATTCTGATGCAGGAACATGTGGACCAGGTAGGAAATAAATCTAAACTTCTTTTCCACTTGATAATTCTCCATTTGATGTATCATTTCTTCAACTATGAACTCAGCAAAATCATACCAAAAGAGTTCATGCTGCTTGCAAAACTGTATTGCAGGGCCCAGCTAAAAAGCCTCGATCTTTTCATCAGAGTCTCGGCCGCAAACAAATGCTAGCATAGACATGGTGTCCTGGAGATCATCGCGGAATGAACCACGTGATAATGGGATACTTGGTGCTTTAGCGGATGCGACACCTTTCTTATTAGTCTCTTCTAACAAGAAATCTGAGCCGGTTTTTATCTTCCTCCATATTTTCTCCC
Source organism: Sequoia sempervirens (assembly GCA_007258455.2). Taxonomy (NCBI): domain Eukaryota; kingdom Viridiplantae; phylum Streptophyta; class Pinopsida; order Cupressales; family Cupressaceae; genus Sequoia; species Sequoia sempervirens. The sequence goes on along the minus strand of VDFB02047230.1, from coordinate 41,278,515 downwards.
CCTTGCTTGGGCGAAAAGGCTTGATAGTCTCCTTCCTCCTACTTGGGTCTGGGATACATAACATGTGCTAGATGGCTTCTGGGCTGATATGCACCCTTAGGTTGTGACCTTCAATGCACTGGGTATCTGGATTATAGCGTTGAAAAGTTGCGTCGACCACCTCCGGGCAATAGTGCACCAGTGGGACCATATATTGTGGGAGACCACTATACCAGACTCTACCTGTTATGGATTAGTCTGCCTTTGTTGCTGATAACCTTGCACAAGCTGCCTCTCTGAGGGATTTAGGGTTCTTCGCAAGCTTTGGGTCATAGATATTGTTCCATTCTTCTTTAACATTTTTCTAGTTACTCCATTCCTTGGGTCTATCCAGTTCTTCCGTGTGGGCTCTTCTCGTCTTCACGGGTATACCAGGCGTGGCATATGCTACATCCTCGTATACGTACACCTCAACCGAAGAACGAATAGCCATGAACAGTTCCTGGCTAATCTCTTCCTGCATCGGCTGAGCTAAAGATTCTGACATTTTTCTTTCTCTGCAGAATTTGTAAGCTCCTGGCCTGTGAATATGCTTGCTCTAGATAGACGGACAAAAAACAACTCTGCACTTCCTTTGCGTTTGTAAAAATACTTTGAACTATTAAGCCTTTTCATGCAATAATAACAATTTTTCCCAAGGTGGTAGGCGAAAGCAAGCCTTTTGCATTTAATTCGGCATGTACCGTTAATCCTACAACTTGTGCAAGATGAATTGACTGCTATTCCAAGGCGGCCGAATTTCATTATTACATTTACGCGATCATGTGATACGCCTTGATTTCCTTAGAAATTGAGCTTGCAATTGGCCTTCTAACCTTGCGTTAGCATACGCTGACAATTAATATCTTGGCCGAAATGATTACGCCAAGCAAACGATCACCGCCTGAAAAGATATGAGTATCACCTTGGGCTCTGGGACGCGCTTGAGAGATGACACAATAGCCTAAGACCATACGTCCCTTCACCAACAAGCGCCACCTTTTTAAAGCTAATTAATCAGCTCATTAAATTAAACACGCCTTGAGTCGTGCTATCATGGATGTACCGGCCCAAAAATGTGAACAAACGTAGACTCGGCTTTCGAGACGGTAGCTAGCATAATATCACGTTTTTTAGAGGTGGATTGACATGTGTCTTGTCAATTTTTCTATAAATAGGTCAGTCGATAGTGAGCAAAACAAACCTAGCATTTGAGAAGTGATAGGTTAGTAGCAGAGCGTTAAACAAGTCTTTTCATAGGTTAGGTGGTGCATAATTCTGGCATTAATTTAGAAGCCCAGGGACAGTGTCAGGAAAAAATGGATACCCCAATTCTCCTAACCTCATTTAAATCACATACGGCATTTCTAGGTGAGATTTCGACTAGGAGGCTGAAAAGGATGACGAAGAACAAGCATTCGCTGGTTCTGGTAGCCATTAAGTGGGTCTTAGGCAAGGATTGCGTAGAATATGAGGATAAGTATAGGGTGAATACCGACATATGCTCACACTTTGTAGCGTCCATGCTGGACATTTGCGTTCCTCGACCACTTATCCTGAAGCTAGTTAAAGAATTTTTTTTGAAGAAATACTTGAATGGGCTTGGTGAGGTCGTTGCACATGCTGCATATGGGATAGGCATGCCAATAGCCAGCAACCTGTGTCACTTTATCGAAGAAGAAGCTGTCGTCGTTTGGCTGCCATTCCTCAACGGATTCCGTCTGCAGACCCGTGACCAGCACCAGCAGAGGGTTACCCAGGCCCTACACTTCCTGTTTCGGAGCTACAACATGATACCTTTCTATGACGTAGACTGGTACACTGACTTCAGGAACCTGGTGTTTCCACCGCCAACGACAGTTGCGTCAAATGATGCTGCCAGTGCCGCTGAGGAGCCCGTGGACGAGGATGAAGTGGACGCTACAGTGAATGTGTCGATTGCTGCCAGTCATACCTTTAGATAGATAACCCCTTTGCCTTCCTACTCAAAATGTAACTCTCCTGCTTAGATAAGCCTGATAAAAGGCTATTGTATATAATATATCCTGATACTTGTACATTTTGGAAATCGGCCTCCCAACCATTTTGTAACAAAAGATCATATATATAAATATATACTTCTCATTTTAAGGAAAAATCCATGCTCTTTTTTCTTCTGTGTTTAAAATTTTTTGGGTTTGCAAGTTTTGTATGCTATTCTTCATGTATGAGTGTATTTTGTGTAAAGCAACTCCGGTGTGTTACCCGCCAACGATAATGAGCAAATGCGTAGAAAGATAACTGATTCTAGAAAAAAAACAGGCCAAACACAGGAAAGGAAATGAAAGCACTATTTGCATCTGTACAAGGTAGAGCTTAATGCTTAATGGAACAACTTAAGATGAATCCCATTGACCAGAATTCCTAACGGCTCTTGTTCCATATTTTCCAGCTCAAAAGCGTTGTGTTGCCTGCAGCGAATGATTTTGAAGGGTCCTTCCCATAGGCTATCAAATTTACCGTGTTGACCTGGCTTCGCAACCTTGCTGTCATATTTTAGCACTAAGTCTCCACTTTTCAGACCTTGGTCGGAAGCCTTCTTGTCAAACCATCGTTTGACCACCTGTTGACGGCTTGTCATTGCTATTAGGGAATTTTCTCTTTTTTCTTATACTTCCAACAGTTCAGCGAGCTGAACCTCCATGGCTCCATTTTGTTCTATCTCAAGGGATTTCAATAACTGTATTGCTGGGATGTCCATGGAGATAGGTAACAACGCCTCCTTCCCATATACCAGCTCATAGGGTGAAGTCTTAAGGACTTGCTTAGGAGTTATGCAGTTTTCTTAGAGTGCTTTTCGGAGATTTTTATGCCATTCCCTCTGATGCTCTGAGCCAACCTTTTTAAGGAGTCAGACTAAGCTTTTATTTGTGGACTCAGCTAGGCCATTTCCCTATGGATAATAGTTTGATGATGTTTTAAGGAATATGCCATTCTTTAATTTGAAGTGACATACCTTTGTACCTAGAAATGCTCTGGTGTTGTTCGAAATGATTGTCTTCGGAGGGCCGAACCTCGTCACCAGTGCTTCGAGGAAGTCTACAATCTCTGTTTCTGTCGCACCCTTAAGGGGAACAGCTTCTTCCCACCTTGTGAAGTAGTCTGTAGCTATTAGGATCCACTTATGTCTGGCACTAGAAACCGGGTTGATCATTCTGATGAAGTCCAGGCCCCATTGCGCAAATGGTTCATCCGCCACGATAGGTTTGAGGGGCACCGCTGAATTCTTCCTTCTGTCAGAGAAGAACTGACATTTTTTACAAGCCCTTACTAGAGAGTAGGAGTCACTGAAAAGTGTAGGCCAGTAATATCCAGCTCGCAGGACCTTGATGGCGGTAGTTTTGGCGGAGAAATGTCCACCTTCGTCGCTATTGTGAAATGTGTCGAGGATCCTCTGCGCCTCCCTTGAAGTAACGCATCGCAGGAGCACACCATTGAAATTTCTTTTGAAAATGACTCCTTCTATCAACGTATATCCGCAATTCTGAAGCCGGTAATACCTTCTTTTTTGGGATGAGAGGCCTAGCGGATACCTTCCGATTTGCATGAAGTTCATTCTATCTGTCAGCGAATCGTCTTCCGATCCTGGTTCATTTATTAGGATGAGCTTTGGTTGTTCCTCCTTGGCAGGTACCTCCTCATTCTGTGCCATATACTCACACAGTCCTCTGCCTTTAATAGTCTTAGTAGGCCTGACCTTGATGTCATACTCCAGGATCTTGGTAATCCAATTAGCCCTTTTTTTTGTAATCTCTCATTCCATGATGTATTCACGCACACTAGAATGTGCGACATATACCAGCACTTTGTTACAGGAAATTAGATGGCGAAACTTTTTAAGTCCCTTTACTATTGTGAAGGCCTGTCTTTCGACGAAGTTATAATTCGCCTCATATTCCTTTAGGGTTCGGGAATAGAACGCCACTGGATGCTCTCCCTTTCCCTCGCTATCTTTTTGAGTCAAGACAGTAGCGATACTGGACTTACTACTGAAGGCATACATTATAAAATCTTTGCATTGATCTGGATTAATCAGCACCGGGGCTGTGGAGATCGCTTCCTTGACCTTTTCAAAAGTCTCCCGAGCTTCTGGTGTCCACTTGAAAGCTTGATCATTTTTTAGTATTAGGGTGATCGGCCTAATCATTCCCGCGAAATCAGAAATAAATTTGCTGATGAAATTTACCTTGCCCAGAAAAGACTAGACACCTTTCTTATTTACCGGAAGGGGAAGCTCCTTGATAGCCTTTACTCATTCGGGGTCAATTGAAATACCTTCTTTAGACGCAACATGCCCTAGCAGCTTACCCTGCGGTACTCCGAATACACATTTCTTTGGATTTAAGGAAACATCGAATTCTTGGCATTTTTTAAAAACTAATTCCAAATGATCAAAATGATCATCTTTAGATTTAGAGAACACAGTAAGGTCATCCAAATAGATTAGAATAAACTTATTGATCAGTTCACTGAATGCGATGTCCATTGCTCGCTGGAAAGTTTCCCCTGCATTGGATAAACCAAAAGACATTTTAGCATATGCAAATGTTCCCCACTTGGTGGTGAATGTAGTCTTGTGCTGATCTTCTTCTTTAACTCGAATCTAGTTATAGCCAGAGAAGCCATCCAACAGAGAGAACATTTCCGATCCTGCGACAGTTTGGAGGATTGACTCCATAGAAGGCAATGGATAGTGATCCTTCAGAGATGCTCTGTTCAAGTCTCAGAAGTCCACGCATAAGCAGATATCGCCATTCTTCTTTCTGACTGGTACCAGATTTGATACCCAAGTACTATGTTTGATTGGGAAGACAATACGTGAATCAATGAGCTTGGTTAGCTCTTGTGCCATTAGGGCCTCAACTTTAGGGTTGACTAGCCTTTGCTTCTGTCGGACTGGTTTTGCACCTTCTGTTAGTTCAATAGTGTGTTGAATGATGCCAGGATCGTAACCCTCCAGTTCATTGTAGGACCAGGCCACTACTCCATATTTTTTGCAGAAACTGATAAGCCTTCCTCTATCTTGCTGTGGAACATCTTTTCCGACCCGGAGATTCCTGCCATCGAAGACCTGAAGGTTTTCATAATCACTTTTGTCTGCCACGAACTTCCACTTATCATTTCGGGCGTCATTACAATCGAAAAAATTCTCGAGAGTAACTAACCCTTTCAGAAGTTTATTTCACTTGAGCTGCATAATTTGTCCTTCATAGGCCTCAGCGATCTTTGGTTGAAGTTGATCAGCAAATTCCCCTGAGTGCTGGATAAACGAGGCGATGTGCTCATCACTCTCAAAGACTTGTCAACTCTGATCATTATCGGGAATTGCTGGTCGGACAAGCACTCGCACTGAATATTTGTTCTGAAGCAAGTCAGAGACAGGATCAAACTGAGCACCGATCACCGCCATGCGATCTGCGTCGCTATTCCGTGTTCGAGGAACGGTTAGGATGTTGAAAGCTTCAAAACCTTCAATCAGGTCCCAGATCCGATGCCGGTAAGATCTCATTCGGACATTCTTCACTGCGGAAATTCCTCGAACCTGATTAACTACCAATTCGGAATCTCCGAACACAATCAATTGCTTGATACCCATTTGTTCCGCTAGGCTTAGGCCTTAGACTAACCCTTCATATTCAGCTTCATTGTTTGAATAGGCGAATTGGAATCGGAAAGACCTCAACAAATTTTCCTTCTATTGGGATATTAGACATACCCCTACTCCAGCTCCAACTTTTCTCCTTGCTCCGTCAAAATACAATGTCCACAGCTCATTTGCTTGGTTATCGTCAGATTCTTTGGCAACCTTCGGAAGAACCTGGTCTTCATCATAAATCACATATGTGCTCAATCCGGTAGCATGATAATTCCTGAAAGGATCATTGTTTATGTGTTTGCTTAACAGAGCATCTTCCTTATCATTTTGGTCTCCACTCACCCTCTCTTCCTCCAGCAGTTCGACACTATACATGTCCTGCTTGGTGATAGAGGTATGTGTGGCCTCAAAATTGATCAGGGCCTCATCCGCCACATGTTCGAAATGTAGAGCCTCCAATTCTATCTTCATTTTTGCGCCATGTTTGGTCCTAAGTATTAGATGTGACCAATCTAAAGACAAATATCCGCCCACCTTTGAAGTAAATTCTCGGGATAGACAGAGACCGAACATAGGAGGAACATCTATGATCACCGTATCTTGCGGGATCGTGATACTTGGGCAGACAAATAACGTTAACGGAAGCGCTTTGATGAAACCCACGGTATCAACCTTATTTCCATCTAGCTGCATTACCCCTTTCTTCATAGGTTCGTAACTGAGTCCCAAGGCTTCGGCTATCAGTTTTGGCATAACCGTTGTACTAGCGCCAGAATCAATCATAGCATTATGTAATAGCTTTTCCCCTACGATGAGAGTCAAGAAGAAGGGTTGAGGTTTTGGCCTACCTCCGCTTTCCGCATGGGGCTCCTTCCCTTTGTCTGTAAGGGCCTTAGCTAGTGGCATTTGATAAACCACCTTTGTACCGGTAGACAGCTCTGTTGGTGCTGAGTTGATCTCTTGCTGAAGCGCCTTCTGTAGCATAGTCTTCTGTTCTGGGATAGCTAGAATGTCCCATAAAGATGCATTAGCGGATGATTTCTTCAATTTCTCCACCACATTAAAAGGTGATGAGCTCGGAGATTTCTGCTCCTTTGCTTTTGTTATAATAATCTCCTTCTGTGGTTGAGAAGGCGAAGAGACGGTCGAAGCACCGGGAATTTGATCAGACACGCCTTTGCATTGCGGGCTGTCTGAAAGTGAAACAACAGGCTCACCGGTGAATCTCCTCTTTGAGCATGTGTTATAGTTAGATTGCACCTGTGGCGTTTCGGCTACGGATGTGTCATTGGCAAACACCTTTTCCTCGTCTTCCATCCAGGAGAAGAGTGCATGATCAGGAGCAATATCAGACTCTTGCTCTAAAAACATTCCTTGCATTTGCACGGTAAGGACCGCATTCTCCATTGCCGAGGTACATAGGTATTCTTCATTTTCTGTTGTAGTACCTTGACTACGTTGCTCTGCTACCTTCTGTTGTAAGTTGCCATGCAGACAATTTCGGGGCATATGTGCATCATTGCAGGGAAAACACCATGGATTGATGTCATCAATAAGATTGTTTTGTCCCACGGTTAATTCTCTACTTGAGCTTGGCGATGCACTTGTGAGCGGTGTAGGCACTAGGACCATTTGGTTGGTAGTCAACGCTGGTGGATTAGTGCGAGGCGCACTCTGATAATGATTTTGCTGATAAGTAGACCGCCCACCCTGATAGTTTTGATATGCGGGCCGTGGAGGAGTTGTTTGGTTCCGCTTGAGAGTTGTTATGTCATTTGCCATAGTTCGCAACATCTCTTTGAGGTCGCCTATTTCATCCTTGGAAGAACCTAATGTAGAAGCCAAGCTTTCAGGAGCGGCCGCATATGAGTACATCGACTGGGGAGTTGCTGCCGCACTAGTCGATGCAGCCTCTTGTGCTGAGTTTGATATTTCAGGAAATATCAGGATAATAGGTCGAGGAGGCAACTTTCCGCAATCTATCAAATGATTCTCAGCTTTGATAGCGGTAACATAATCATTTGGTAGAGTGGTTCCTCCCAAAGACTTAATCATCAGAGAAATGTCGGGGTTAATGGACTTCAGATAAAATATGAATGCCAGTTCTGGAGTCGGGCAGATGGTCACAGGAATCCTCTGCCAATTTGAGTGAAATCGGGCATTGAAATCCGTCAGAGCCTCCTGGGGCACTCATCTTATGACGGATAGCTAATAATATAACGAAGACCGATCTCCGTCATTTGAGAACCTTTCATAGAATGGATCTCCGAGGTCATCCCAAGTGCGAATTGAATTCAGAATCAGTGTTCAGTACCAATCCAGAGCCTTGCCTTTGAAGGACGCAGCAAGGAGCCTCAAGGCTACATTCTGTGCTGTAATACCGTGTACCAGACATACATCTGCTACATCCTACAAATGTTCTGCTGGCGTTTTTGTGTTGTCTCCGGCAAATTTGGGAAGAGCTTTCAAGGCCGAAACTGGGATAGCGCCCCAAACAGCAGGCACTACCGGAGCTACCAGGGGACTTCCAGCATCCCATGCTACATAGTTTTTGTTCACGGCCGGCAACATGGTGAGAGGAAAGGGCGGTGGCAATGGAATCGTTACTAGCTAATTTGTAGCCTGGACTGTCCCTAGCAAAGGTACTAGTAAACCTGGGTTATTTGCAGTCTGGGATCTAGTTACATGCCGATGGCTCATACACCCCTCTATAAGGCAATTTCATTAGTTTAGGTCCCACCAGGCGTGCCAGAAAAAGGACAAACTATTGACGCCAAAATTTGATGAGATAACAGTGCCTTATGAGAAACTTAGTTCAAGGGGGACCCTTTTGCGCCAAACTGAGTGACCTCCAGATTTTAAAGAAGCCGGCTTCTTCTATAATGTTGTTTTTTGGGAAAGGGAAAAGGAAACAGATATAATGAAGCAAAATCTAATCTAAGGCGATGCACCAAACTTTGCTGATGGGCATGATAAATCATAGATTTAGGGGCCTGAATGGTGTTGTCATGTTCCAAAATGTCAGAGACTTAAAACTATAGCATGAACAGTTCATTTATTGACGTAAAATAGTATTGCATACATCCTTACTACTAAGAAGAGTCATTTAGACATGATTTAGATAAGCAAGCTTGTATTCAATATATAGAAGTCTTGTCAAATGAAATGCTTAAGACAATAAAAAGCACAGTTTACAGTTTAATCAAAACATGAAAAAAAGAAAGGCTGAATAGTGGGCATAGTCTGAAAGTTTCTTGCGAATAAACATGCAAAAGAGGCCTGGTGTCTCTTGCTAAAACCAGTATCCTTTTTTTCTAAAATTTCTTGGACCATTCTCTCATTGCTGAGAGAGTATATATAGCCGTGGAGAAAATTTCCACCGCTTTGGAGAGCTGTAACAGAAAAGATTTCCCAATCCCCTGCAATGATGCTAGAATCAAAAGATTCCCCAAACTGTTACAACGGCAATGAGTTAGAACACAACATCTGGTCATCCAGTTGCAAGTGCGCCCTTCACAATGATGGTAGTGGTCCCAACCAGACTTGAGGCAACAAGTGTCATCCACCACTTCAAACGACCCAGACGAGTGACACCCAATAGCATAATCTCCCTCAGCCAGCCTATCGCCCGCTTCAAGGATCAGTTGTAAGGCACGTGGCAGCCTGTTGCTGCCTAAATGAAAACTTCTCTCATTGCTGCCAAGAGATTGCGAAGAAGCAACACATGTCCAACGGGCTAAGATCCTTGTTGTAGTGGAGAGAAAGCTGCATTAATCGGGTGCGAAAGACGTGTGGCAGCGTTTCGCAGCCCGCGGTTGTTCACCTCCCTGCTGTTTGAAAAATCTGCAAACGATTGCCACCTAGCAGAAGGTAGGGCCCGCCAACACCTTTTTTAGAAAGCAAAAAGAAAACCCCACGTAAGCACCACGCAGCCCGTAGTCGTTTATTCCATTCCCGTATGAAAAGCTTGCGATACGCCGCCATGTAGCAAGATGTGGGTCCCTCTGACAATCCTTTTAGAAGTGACGGCCTCCGCGATCTGCTTTCGCGACCAGAAGAGACCACAAGGCAAAAATAAATAAAAACTCCCACAAGTGAGACACGTGGATGCCCAGCGCAGCTCCTCAGGACCTAAAAGGGAAGCCGCTACCCGAAGTTGCGAAGAAGAGATGCGCAAAAGGGAGAGATCAAAATTCAATGGAAAGCCGACTAAACTCAGTGACGCACAGGCCGACGCACACACATTTACAAAAGAAACCCAAAGGGAGCTGTTAGAATATTTAGTCTAACAGGTAGCTTATGTAGTTTTGAAATAAATTTTTGATTTATTTTCAATGCAACTATGTTGAATGGTGATGGTGAAAATAGAGAAGAAAAATTTGTATGCACAAATAGATCCATCAATGTGCCTCAGTGGTGTCCTAAAGTATATTGTAGCACCCTTGCAAATACCCACCCATCCTTTTCTAGAAGCAGTTCTACCCATATGACAAATTATAGATGCTTTCTTGGAATTCAACTTTGTGGATGAGGATGTTTAATGCATTTTAATTTTAACTTCTTCTCCATCTCCCTGGAAAAAGTAAATTGGTACTACTCCCTCTCTCAATGTTTAACCTGCAGTGCTTACCTCTTGGTTCACAATAAATTCTGAAAACATTGTTTCGTAGACACCGATATTTTTTCTTATTTCTTAGATTCACAAAGGCTTTTCTCATCATGAGGTTGTCCTAGGCTAAGGTAAGCTTCTGTTGATAAGGCAGAGGAGGTGAATATTCCACGCCTCTTTGGAAGCCATGTCCTACTGTAAGAAAAATAGAAAATAAGGATTCTATTAAAATTATTGTAAATAGATGGGCAAGTAGAGAATAAGTTTAAGTGATTTTCTCACCACCATACCTAAATGTGGAAATCTTATTTTCAAGTTGCGGCTCACAAAAATGGAGAAGTGAAAGGTCAATACTAGCGAGGAAGAGTTTGGAGGAGTGAAAACCAATAGCGGCGGGAAAGCAACAAAATATTGTGACAGTTGTTTCTACATTTATGTAATTATGAGACACAAATTTGTATACATAACTATTAGAGGGCTGGTACAAAATCCCCTCTGAACTTATAATTATCAAAAAAATGCATATTTCTTTTTGGACAACAATTTCAATCTTAGTTTTATATGCATAACAACACATATTTGATTTTTGACAACAATTTCAATCTCAATTTTATGTATTGGACCATCCATGATGAATTTTTTCTTCAAATGCTTCGAATGTCATTGAAGTCTGGGTCATTATGGAAGACAATTGTCATTTTAATTTTTTTTTGCATGCATTTTTTTACTACATGAGATCTAATGGTAGATCATTTATGCAATTTTGCATTCACTTACAAGGATTTAAATACAACTCAAACAATCAAATGGGAAAATAAAAATTGCACATATTCTAGTCTAATAATGCATTTAGTCCAATATATTCAAATTCTACATAATATTCATATTCCACTTTGATAATGCATTTTGTCATTTTAATGTTATATACTGAGTACAATGATATGACTATGACCTATGTGGTCTACATTTGATACTGGATGATAATACTAATCAAATTTTGACAGTTCAACCAAGGTGATGGACTGAATGTATAATGAATAATTTTATATTCAAATTAGATCTGTTAAGAATAGAAAGGACCATCATATCATTTGATTTGCTATTATTTAGGATCCCTTTTACTATAGTGCCTTGCCAAATATAGATCTGAATTGTGCTTCCCATCCTTACTTTATTATGGCAGTTTCAGACTCAAACTTTAAATGTGAATTTCTAAATTTTTATAACAAAGGAAAGTAACATGCGGTTGAATACAAAAAAATCATCTTATAAATTTATAAAGTAGTCATGATGTTGATATTCTAAAGTTTCATGTCCACATTCTAAACAAAAGGATATGATTTGCAAAAAACCAGACCAAAAACTCCCCCTAATTGACCTTCTACATCTCTTCGGTGTACCTATTGCACACCAAGGTGTCATTGCTAGTTTTAAAATAGGTAATAAAAAGTTATATTTTTAGATTTTAAATTTAAGTTCAAATAAAAGATAAAAATATATAAAGGGTAAAGTTTGATAAATATTAATAAAAATGAAAATGTTAAGTGGGGAGAGAAACATTGGTAGACAGGGGTCATGGTCATCAAGTTTACTCATCATTAGTTGGCTTTGAGCTATCATCAATAGGCTTGCAGCAAGAAAGAGCACCCTTCTCCTAATTTTTAGTAGGCTATTGAGCACAAATAGCAGAGATAGCCAGCTCCAAGTAAGGGAACTTGTTAGAAATTGGTCAACCAAAAGCACCATGCCCATGAGATAAGTTGGAAAGTGGCTAAAAGGGTTGAGATCATCTATGGTTAGCACAATCATTGGAACCTTGTAGCTAAGAGCCTTGAGACTAAGATGCTAGATATTATTTGGAAAGTTGACCATGACCATGCTTGCACCTATGAGATGGAGATGAGGCAAGGCCTAAGACTCTAAGAATCGTAAAGAGTATTACCCCAATGATCAAGAAGCTCCTATAAATGCACAACTTCTAATGCAATTTTATGATCCTACACCTAGATTTGTATAAGCACATAGAGCAAATCAAAGCTTTAGTATATTAAAAAAGTGAACATCAATAGAACAAAACAAGAGAAAATTTTCTATCTTTTCAATTACTAAATACAATTTTCATCTCGAAAGAATGCCAAATTTGGGAAAATTTAAATAGGATGTACACAATCAAGCACTCAACAACACCATATGCCATATAAAGGGGTCAAGTTGAAAAGACTTGAAGAAGTCATGTATTGAACTCCAAGCTTCTTGAGCTCTATTGTAAAATAAAAAAAGATGCCTAAGAGACTCCAATTGTCAACAAAAGAATAGTGGGGGTTGAGGACTACTAGGTGATACAAACAAGAACCAAGTGGAAGACCTTAATGAAAATGCACCATGCAAAATGAGTCAATTTAGCTCAAGAATTGTTGCCCAACTAGTCTAGAATCAGCCACACCAAGTGCCAAGAGAAGACTAGAAGTGCCAACATTAGTTGAATTGGTCCACCTTTGAGATATGAGCCATAAGACTCAAGCATCCCTTACAAGGCTTGTAATTGTGAAATGGCATTTCAAGATGCCATTTCCAATCTTTCCACAATGGCTTGTAGGATCTAACCCCAATCTTGTGAACCATATGGGGAGGGATGTCATCAATAATAGTTTGAAAGGTCTTTGAATCCAAATTAGATAGTTGGAATTTCAATATTTAATATATTTTATCAATTATATTGAACAAGTTGTTAAGAATTTAAAGATAGTGTGAATTAATGATTTGTATCGTTTTCTCTAATATGTAATTTTTCAAAATTTTAGAAAATTAGTTTTTATTATTTTTAGTTAGTTTTCATTCAATAAAATTAGCATTTTTTATTATTTAATAGTTAGTGATATTTTGTTGTATCAAATAACTATTTATTAAAACTAAAATCTTTAAGAGATTTATTGGAACTTCAACATCTTTGGTAATTTTATTGAATATTTAATTATTATTAATCTTTAATTAGCACTAACAAAAATTGAAATCTACATTTTACATTTATGTTTTCCTACTTATTTAATTTTGTCATTGTTAAAATAAAGACATCAATGTAAGGAATAGTACAATTTTTTTTAAATGACCTAATTTGTTATTTTTCCCAATATCTCAAATGGCAGGGATTTTTTATAATGAATCAGTCTATCTTATAAAAATAAAAAATATTATATTAAAAACATATTAAATATTCTATATTTTAGAAAGTTAATTATGAGGGCTACATACATGTAAAATCTTATTTCTAAGTCATTTCATTTGATGTTGGCACATGTGATGCAAAGTTAACTATTTTGACAAAAAAAAAATTACATGTGGATAGGAGAAAAAAATGCCACTACATAAACATCTTTGATCGAAAGATGAAATCCAGTCCATATAAAAATACATAGTTTAGATCAGGTTTTCTACCAATTAACTAGCAAATCAAGGTTTTCCACCAATGGGCTAGCAAAACCAATTAGTAGATGGAAAGACCTTAATCAAGTTCACTTTTTCCTTCAAATGTATAATCTATATCATGTCTCATGTACCAAATTCTATCAACACATATAGAGGTATTTTTAGTAGGTAGAAGTGCCAATGCCACAATAGTGATAGATGCCTTTATTTCATAAGCAAATGCCCAAGGATCTTCAATCAAATGGTAGCCAATCAAACCTTATTGTACTATGATAAACCACATGTCTGCTAACTTAGTTCAATCAAATATATGTTCAAGTGAACCCATTCAATTCTAAGCGTGATTTATTTTGAAATTTTTATTTTGGCCCAAAAGTGAGACTCACCTATGTGATTTCACCTCATCATTCAATACTTTCTCTTTCATTTTATATCATTTTGTATGGGTGTCTTTAAGTGTTTAATTTTAGTCATTAAAAATCGATTATTATTGTTTGTTAAATTTGATGGTATTTTACATTTTAAATTGAAAGGATCTTATATATTTTTATATGAGAACACTACATTTTGTAGACATTATTTTTCTATGCACCATAATTTTTATTCTAATTTAGTTCTAGATTATGAGAACACCATATTTGTGGATATTACTTCGATTTAAATACTATAATACTATATTATATTTGAAAAAATAGTATAAAATATGAATTATCTAATATTTTGTTATATATTTTTTAAATTTAACTTTAAAATATAAAAATAAAATATTTATACATAATTCTTTTAAATTATGTTAAAATTTGCATACCCATGCTAATTCTATTTAGTTTTGAGCTCATCTTGATGGAATGATTTAACACAGTTACAATGTATACTCTTGTGTTTATTTTGACTCATATCTATCCTCATTTACTTTTACTTAAATGCATTTCTTTACATTCGACCTTATCCTTGCCCTATTTGCACTTATTACCATAATTCCATACATTTGATCCTTGCCTTGAGATCTCTATCTTCTTATCCTAGGGAAATCCCATGATCCTATAATCAATTACAAGCCACTCAAGATTGACCTAATTTATAAAAAAAAAAATCTAAAAATGTCAACCCTCCCACCCTTTTTCCACTAGCTATTGGGATTTCAATTGATTCATGTTGTATGGGTGTCTTAAGTGTTTATTTTAAGTCTTTAGAAAATTATTTTTAAGTTTTGTTAACTTTGATGGTATTTCACATTTTAAGTTGAAAAGAGATTGTAGATGTTTGCATCTAATAAATTACATGAGAACAATACATTTTGTAGGCATCAATTTTAATAAATCATAAATATTTATTCTAAATTAATTATAAGTTATGCGAACAATAGATTTGTGGGTATTACTTTTGATAAATAGTATGATATTACTTTATATTTTTATTAAATAGTATTAGATATGAATTGTGTAATCTTTCAAATGTTCCTTTTTTAATTAACTCTAAAATATAAAACTAAAATACTTATGTATATTCATGTAAATTATGTTGAGATTTGCAT
Source organism: Sequoia sempervirens (assembly GCA_007258455.2). Lineage (NCBI taxonomy): Eukaryota > Viridiplantae > Streptophyta > Pinopsida > Cupressales > Cupressaceae > Sequoia > Sequoia sempervirens. The sequence continues at coordinate 41,263,296 of VDFB02047230.1, read as the reverse complement.
ATCCATGATAATTTCCATTTAGTTTTGAGCCCACTTTGATGGAATAACTTGATGCAATTACAATGTGCACTCTTGTGTTAATTTTGGCTCTTTCCTTGACCCCTATCTATCCTCATTTACTTTCATTTACATGTATTTACATACATTTGACCTTATCCTAGCCTCATTTGCACTTACTCCCACATATTCATTATATTATTGGTTCATACTTCCATACATTTATTCCCTACCTTGAGGTCTCTATCTCCCTATCCTAGGTCAATCCCATGATGCTTTAGACCAATCTTAAGCCACTCAAGATTGACCCAAAAAAATTAAAATTGTAAATCCTTTCTCCCTTTTCCACTAGCTATTGGGATTTCACTCGATACATGTTTGTGTGATTATGTATTGATTTCCTTATTATTTAAAGACATACATTTGTGCAGTAAATCACATCAAACAATAAGAAGGAACAATTATATTACAAGGAGAAATTATCATAGGAACGTTTAGATTTGGAGCACTACAAATAGCACATTTGCATTAGAATCAACATGTAGTCCATTTCATGCTTGAGCTTGTTGTCTTTGATCGTTGCCCAAATTCATGGAGTTGGTTTATCAAGGGGGTTGACTAAAAAGAAATCAAGGGGGTTGACTAAAAATAACTCGACACTCATAATTCATCAACTTCCCTAAGTTGTTCCTAAATACCACTAGTATTTATGTGCATCATAAGATAACAAAGATCATAAAATACTAGGTTGTAAAATTCTACAAATCACCAGATGAAATATGTGTTGCAAAGGTAATTTTTGGGTTTCATGTAGGTCAATCTTGATGGTGATCAAATTTTTGCAACAAAGGTCATTTGTGTTTTGCATGTGGATCAATCTTGAGTGGTTCAAATTGACCAACATGCAACACAAAAATGACCTTTATAGCATAATTTTGATTTGGTGATCTATATACTTTTGCAACCTAGTATTTATAAAAATTTTTATCTAATGATGCATGCATGGATTAGTGGCATATAAGAGTAACTTAGGGAAGTATATGAATTATGAATGTCACTTAGGATTGACCCACATGAAATTATGAGATTGTTATAGTCCCAAGACAATGAGCATGTCAAAGGAATTAATATATGGACATTAAGGTTCACTATTTATGTGTTGCATCAATATTTTTTTCAACATTGTTCCAAGAGCCAAGTGTCCTAAATATTTTTCATTTAATTTCCAAAAATAGTATATTAAATTTATTGTTCACAAATCCTCAATTATATTTAGATTAGTTTTTTTAATTTGAGGGTGAATTATATTTCTTTAAATTCCTATCTCTCGTAGCCATATAATTGTTTTATTTAGGATACAAGCTTCTCAACATCCTAATCTTCATTTGAGGAGTGTTTTTCTAAATCCCACAATAGTTTCCCACTCCAGTGATATTGGTAAAAAATGTCTTAGATGTTCATGGTGACAATAATATGAATGATTATAATCATGATGCCCATGTGAATCAATGATGTTCATGTTGACAATAATATGAATGATTATAATCATGATGCCCATGACAATAACTTGTTAGTTTAACCAATGTTGAGAATCATACACAACTATCAAATGTGATTTATATTTTTTTTCAACAAGCCACATGGATTAGAGGTCTTATAAGATAATAGTGCTAATATTTCTTTTGTACTTTATTTTTTAGGACACCTATATCTCCTCTTGCTTTGGATCTTTGGCTGTAACTAATTACCAATACATTACATCTTCCATTCCTTGTACCAATAATACTCATATATACTTGAGAGCTCCTACCTATACTCATCCTAATATATATCAAATGAAAAAAAAAGTGGATACAAGGCCTAATGGAATAGACAATGATGAATTAAAGGATGAAAGGTGGAAATAGGATGGAGGTATTTTGAAACTAGCCAAATATCACCATGTTAGTTCTAAAAAGAGTAACAACTAAATTAGACATCACAAGCTTGATTGAAAAAAGTGGTCATCTAGAATGATGTGGAAACTAATGTAGAATAGGAACCAAAGATGAAGATGAGAGAATAGTTTTGATGGAACCAACATCAAAGATGAATATTATTTCATCAAGGGTGTCCTCCAAGTTTATAAGAAGAGACTCATAAGACATACTAGAAATATTTTTCAAGTACTCATCTCAATGAGCTAATTATAAAATACATTTAATATAATATTCTTTCACTAAATTATTGGAAGCCTCATTGGAAGCAACATTGAATTTGAAGTAGGAGAAGATGAAGATGAGGTATTACTATGTGTAATCTAACTACAATTATCATCCCTTGATGATGTGCCCATGAAAGATGTCTAGGTATGTACACTATATATATGTCAATGTGGGAATAGAAGAATCCCCAACCTTGGATTGTTCATTTGGAGATAAAGAAGATGAAACATCTAAATCTACATTGGGATTCATAAAATTAAAGAATATAAAGAAGTATCTAGAGGAGAAGGATCATCAAGAGAAGTACCTCTATGTCATCATGATGTTCAAGTTATTCGCATTCACTAAGTGCCTTAGCTATACCATTAGCATATGGTATAAATTCATTAAGTGATACAAGAAAATCCATAGTAGGATCCTTTGGGAATGAAATTTCATTTAGGTATCCATGCATCTCATAGATTTTTCTCCAAAGGTCACAAGTGCACTCAATATATGAGGCAACCTTCATGGTGTTGTTATTGATGTAACAACTAATTAAGCTTATAACATGATATTTCTTGTCATCCCAAACATCCTTCCACCAATAAGAACTTCATTCAATAACAAGCTAATAGAGATGAGGTAAGAGATAAAGCCGCTTAAAATGTTTCAAGATTTCATCTCACGAAGACTTATAGTTTTGTCTATTCAATATAATAACAAAAAAGATGAAATTCTTGAATACTCATGAATATCTCCTCAAATGAATGAAAGAGAGATAAAACTAGTAAGAGACCCTCCAAAATGAAACTTTATCTTATTTTGATGGATACAATACTCAATAAAATATTTGTATGTACAAAACGGTCATGAAACTTAATGTCATTGTGATCATAAGTTTCTGATAAAAAAACACTAGTACAAAAACAACAATAAATGACTAAAAAACTACTAAAAATTGGTCATGTGACCACTAGCAGCTTATTTCCAATCATTTATAATGTGACCAAATTTATGACTAAACCATTTTTAGTCATTTATTGGTTGTTTTGATTGATCAATTTGGTAGTATATTTAGTCGTTAATTTAGTCATTGATTGTTGTTAGCTAGTCATTTATTTAGTCACGGTAGTGATTTATTTAGTCATGGTAGTTGTTTATTTATTCATGGTAGTCATTTATTTAGTCATGGTAGTCATTTAATTAGTCATTGTAGTCATTTATTTAGTCATGGTAGTCATTTATTTTAGTCATGGTAGTAATTTATTTAGTCATTGTAGTCATTTATTTTAGTCATGGTAGTCATTTATTTAGTCATTTATTTGGGTGAATTAGTGATTCAAATTACAAATCAAATCTAACTTAATTAATCCTCACAAATTTATGCATATAAACTTCAAGTATCATAGATATTCAAATGTTGAGAGAAGCAACATGAAATGAAGACAAAAATGCTTGAACAAATATGATTGATCACAAATAGATCACAAATCAAAAGAGCCACAACACAATATTTATGAGTTTGAAAATTTACTTCATCAAGCCTCATTGAAAAATTAAAACCTCGATGGTTACAGCCTCACTGACTGTTTTACAATGAATTTCTTTTCTTGAAAGTTTCATTTGGATTTGAAACTCAAGAACATTTACAACAGTTATACTTTACAGATCTTTACAAATCGAGGCTTCTGTTTTCCATATATTCATAAACCAAAAGTCTTTTTGGGCCTTGAGAAAAACATCCCAATGAACGCAAAAGATTTCGGTGATGAACATTTGAGATGAGCTTCACTTCAATTTCAAATTGAAGTTAATGCATGGCTAAGTTGAGAATGGGCTAATGATAGCTTCTTCACTACCACTACTTTTCCACATTTCAACGTTCCCTATAACCAAACAAATCATCAAAAAATGGACCCTTTATATATGTAAATATGTCAGTCACAAAAGAAAGGGTCATTTCTAATATTTCATAATTAAAAAATTAATTTAGGTGTGGTTTTGCTTATGGACTTGGGCACTCAGATTTGGAAAAGTCTACAATGGAAAAAGATAATCATCTCACCAAGATTGCAAGCTGAGAAAATGATGTGCAATCTCTAATATCCAAAATACCAAAGATGTCATGCTTTGCAGTCAATATATGCATTGGCTTACCTGAATGCTTGTCAAGAGAAATCTGCATAGTGCGGTCACCATTGAGCCTTCTCACATGATCCAACATAAATAAAATGAGATTAGTAGAAACAAATGCATATATTTTGGAACTCTAGAACCCAGATTTCATCCAACATAAATAAAATGAGATCCATCCATCGATGGAGAAGAAAAAATATTGAAAAACAAAAATGTCGTACTAATAGTCATTGGTAATAGTGTGCACAAATGGGACTATAATGTACAATTTTCAAGTTGGGATTGTTGAAGTTGAGAAAGCCAACCTCATAGATCTTGAAGAACACCTACATGCAAATAACTTGTCACAAAAGAAGATATTCGAAGCAAAGCAAGAATGACTCTGAAAATTGAGAGTATATTATTTAGAGAAAAAAAAGTGAAATAATTACAAAGAACAATCCTTATAAAAGGAGATCATGCAAACCTAAAAGTAACCCTAATAGGTAGACATTTAATAATTAATATAATTATTAAATGTCACAATATGCAAACTAAAGTGAAATATTAAGAGAGGAATAAAGGTAACTTAATTAACAAAATTAAGTTAAAACCTTTACTCTAACACCCCCCCTTAAGATGAGCAGGAGAATAGCTACAAACTAGTGCAAGAAAGCAAAGGTAACTACAATGCATGAAAGCAAACAACAGTCCTGACAACTAGGCTAGATTAGGTACTTGAATACAACCAAATCTCTGTAAAGAGGAGTAAAGGAGAAAACCCAGTGGGAAAAACTCCTCTCCAAAAAGAGATGAAAGGCGACTGAAGCACTGAAAAGTCTCCAAATCAAGGAAATATCCTGAAAAAGAAGAACATGTAGAACATCACAGAAGCATGAAGAAGCTGCAAACTTTGTCGAATGATGACTGCTATAGTGCTGAAGAACCTCCTCTGAAGATAGGATGGTCAAGATCAAGAAGAAAATAATTTGCATGAGTGCCCCCAACGACACTACTCGAATCAGATGGCAAACAAAGGAAAACACCTGGAACTCAAAGATACAGATGGTAAAGGTACCAAAAATTCTGAAGAAATTTGATCAACCGAGGAAATGGAAGGTTGCCTCTAGAAATAGGAATGAAAGAGTGTCCATATGGTAAGTGATCCATCTCACCAAAATGCATGGGTAACCAGCCGCTGCATCCACCTAGTACATAGGAACAAATACTGTATACATAGCTCACTCCAATGAAACCAAGGAAGCATTAACACCAACAGTAGAAACCCCCCCATAATGTTGAAAAGGGAGAGGCGTGACAAGTACATGAAACTGAATGCCAAAAAGTAGTGCATGAAGAGGAACCAAGAGCATCTAAGGTGCAAACATGACAGTACAAGTTGATATAAAGGATTTGAAAACAAAAGTCACATACACATGAGAAAGGTATGAAGGAAAACAATGGAAAACATCAACCCCCATGGCACTTTATATCATAGTGTGAAACAATAAGGCACAAAGTGATGTGCAAGAATCCCAAATATACATGTACAATGTGGCACTTTATCTCAGTGCATTTACAAAAGAGAACATGCATGAAAAAGATGTCTACAATGTCCAAAAAGGACAAAAAGCTAGAAATACATATGGAACAACCAACAATGAGTTATCCCACGCAAACAAAAAGTTTCCATGAGCTAAAACGTCCAAGTAATTCACTAGAGTGTGAAAACACAAAAAAACTGAATAAAATGTACCTGGAGAACAATTTGGAAAAATTGCATAGATGGAACTAAAGAGCTCTGAAAGACGGTTCCAATGCTGCTAAGATCGCAAAAAATGGAGAAACTGATCAAAAGTTATGAGCTCAGGACTGAAAATAGCTCCGTTTACTTCAACAGGATATAGAATGTACCAACAGAAAAATATAGTGATGAGACCAACACCACTGGAAATTTGACGGAATTATCTTTCTAATGATATCTCGTTTGCCAAAAAATGATATCATATGCCCAAGTTACGGCTTCTGGAAGAAAACAGCTCCAAAGGAAAAAAAATAGTGTTGGATTAAATTTGATGGCTAGAGGGCCGTCGTAGCAAAAACCAAGGCCTAAATTTGATGGCCAAACGGTCGTAACTGCACTTGCATAATTGGGCTTATTACAATAAAAAATGTTTTTTAAAAAAACATTAAAAAAAATATACAAATGAGTTTTTTTGAATAAAAAAACTCAAAAAAAAAAAATTGGGGGGGCCATGGGACTCACCTCCACTGCACCTCATTGGGCAGTGCAGGGTACCATGCACAAGCTGCGTAGGTACGGACCTACGCAGGTACCTTGCCTGCGTCAACTTTAAAAAAGCTTTTTCAAAACTTAAAAAAAAATTGATTTTCAAAAAAAACTTTTACATAATTTTTTAAAATTTTCTAACAAAAAGATTAAAGCCAGAAAATAAAATTTTTATTAGGGCATGAATTAATTTTTTTCTCGATCCACGTGTAAATGGTCGTACGACTAAATTTTTTTTGCCTCAGAAATTAACTGGACCAAATATAAGCGAGTTTACAATCGATCTTTAGGTTTTTGGCCACTCTAGACGCAACAGTGACGTCCGTTTGGACTCAAAATGCTTCGAAAAATCAAGCACCCCCTGTATCTGGCAAAAGAAGCCCTTTCTTCAAACCCTCACAGATCTGACAAATGAAAGCCGATTTTGATGAAACAAAGGTCAATCTTGACTATTCCAGCAGCTCTGGATTCAATGGAGAGGTCATATTCACGCCAAAATGCTTCTAAAAATGCCCTCCTCCAAAATTTGCAAATAAAGCAAAGGGGCTTTAGATCTAAAGCCTACAACCCTTGTTGAAGAAGAAAACCTCATAAATCGAGAAGGGGTTTGCTAAATCCATGCTCTGATACCATGTTGAAGTTGAGAAAGCCAACCTCACAGATCCCGAAGAACACCTACATGCAAATAACCTGTCACAGAAGAAGATATTCAAAGCAAAGCAAGAATGACTCTGAAAATTGAGAGTATATTATTCAGAGAGAAAAAAGTTAAATAATTACAAAGAACAATCCTTATAAAAGGAGAACATGCAAACCTAAAAGTAACCCTAATAGGTAGACATTTAATAATTAATATAATTATTAAATGTCACAATATGCAAACTAAAGTGAAATTTAAGAGAGGAATAAAAATAACTTAATTAACATAATTAAGTTAAAACCTTTACTCTAATAGGGATTGGTCTTGTGCTTATAGAAAAAGAGCAAGGAAGGGGAGTCGATGAGCTTAGTCATTTGCTTGTAGCAACTGATGGACAAGAGTGAAAGAGAGAGTTACAATTGCTCCCTACTCCATGTATTGGGCTGCCACCTCCCCCTAGCAGGCAATGAAGAAGAGCAGAGCACATGCCTCAGAAATAACAAATACAGGTGATGATATCCTCCAAGTGCCACAACAACGGGATGATAACAACTCCTCCAAACTCTTCCTCGTTGGTATTGACCTTTGGCTTCTCCAATTTGGTGAGCTGCAGCCTGGAATCTCTAATTTCCCATGCATTACTCATTAGGGTTTTAGAGTATGTTTATTAAAATGAAAATTACAACCAATTTGCCCACACATTAGGGTTAATTTTCATGCACAAAAAGTATTTCAAAATGGATTTAAAAGTAAGTAAATTACAAATAATAAAATCTCCCACTTTTGTATTATTATATAATATTAAATATATTATAATATAATAATATAATATAATATAATATTATTATATAATATTATAATATTATATAATATAAATATTATAATATTATATAATAATATATTATAATATTATATAAATATTATTATAATATCATATTATATAATATAAATATTATATTATATTATTATATTATATATATATATTATATAATATATATAATAATAATATAATATAATATTATATATATATATATTATATAATATCATATTATATTAAATAATATATATATTATCATATTATATTAAATAATATATATATTATATTAATATATTGTATTGTAATATAATATATTAATATTATATTATATGATAGTATAATACAACTCACTCCCTCAATTCAAAATATTTTTTTAATTATCCACTTTAATATCATATTGTCTAATTTTTATTTGTGACTAATTATTTAGTCATTTTTATTTGTGTGACTAATTATTTAGTTGTGTTTTTTACCCGATGATCAAATTAGTCACTTATGATGATAAAATTAGTCATTTATTTAGTCATTTATAGTTGTGTTGCAAAAAATGAGTAGAATTTAGTCATCTTTAGTTGTTGTGACTAAAAGTGTTAGTCATGTAGTCATTTATTTGTCAAATTCTACTAGTGAAAAGGAGATGTTTTAGGAAAATTATAATCACCCTAATTGGAATAATACAAGAAATATTTAAAAAATGTAGAGCTAGAAAATATCTAACACTTATAAAAAGGTAAAAAAAATTGACATTTTTTTGGTGAAAGTTATGTTTGTTTTCTATAAAAGGTGCTCAAAAAATGTCTTAGGTCAACAAAATAGGTCCTCGAGGATTGATAATATGACCTTGGGGAGTATAGTCTTATTATGTCCATATGACCAACATATCTCTTAGCACCTTTTTACCCCATGTAAATTCTAAAAAATAGGAGAATAAGATAATAAAGGAGAGAGTATAATAGTTGGCAAAGTTATGTTGTTGGTATAGTATTTTTGGTTGTGATATTTAGTTTTGAAACATATTTATATTATATATTGTTAATAACTATTCTACGTGTAAATTAACAAATGATCAAATGTTTGTCAAGATGGAAACTTACATGAACATGTGAGAACTTGTCAATTCCATCTAAAAAATCTTAAATATATCATTTAACAAATGTCATAAATACTTTTTTATTTTACATAAAAAATTAAAACTATGCAATATAAGTATGTTACTTATAAAATAAGGTGCTCATATGAACAAGTGATGCTCTTATGTAGAAAATACTATTCTTATATTTACAACTATTGGTGCGGCAATAAATATTGTAGTACTTCATCTTATATGTTTGTCTCAATGTAAAAGGTGGGTACAATAATTAATCTTGTAGTTTATGATACAATGTAAAATATTAAATCAAAAGTTTTATGATCATTTGAGTTGAATATAAGTTGTATTTTAAATAAGAATATGGTGTTTTTGTAATAATAAATAATATTTTTTGTTCAATTATTAGACAATTCATATTAGATATAAAAGTTAGAGATAATTAGCCTGCATGGGTAGTGGAGTTGGCTTGGGCTGCGAGTTTGCTCCCCAGTGGTTCCGGGTTCGACTTCAAGGCCCCAGGCTTACCCGATGCACGTGGTTTGTGGGCTATTGTGTGCATCCTCAGGGGACTAGTCTCGCCTCAACTCACCCTGTAAAGGGAATGTGCTAGGCTAAGTCGTGGCCTAGACACCCTTGGGTAATAACAAAAAAAAGTTATTAAGATTTAAATAGTTACCAAAAGTTTCAAATAATAATATGATATTGTTTTAGCAACAAATGATCTTTTTATTTAACTATTAAAATTTTCATAATAAAATTTAATCGAATCATTAAAAACATTTAAAAAACACTTCTCACTAAATATAATATGACAAATTGCATGATCATACCTTTAAACTTTAATTATTAGGTTGAGAGGTATTTCACACATACAACACAATCTTTGAGAGTCCGTGTACATAAAACCAAAAAGTAACAAAAGATTTTTAGAATATAAGAAAAGAGAAGGAATTTTAGAATATAAGAAAGATAAAATTTCATTTCTTTTTGAAAATTGTAAAAATTATTTTAGATTTTTAAAGCAAAATGAAATATAAATAATGGAATATTGAAATTTAGATTTTTTTTTTAAAAGGTGCAATGCACCCATATTATTAGGGGTAAACGCTTTTGACCAAAGCTATGAATCGAGTACAAGAAACCACAAGAAACTACCAAACCCACAAGCACAATGGCCCAACAAAGGAACAAGGCATGCGAGCCCTTGGCCCAGTGAGGGTTTGAACCCTGGTGGTTGTCACTACAACCAAGCGACATGACCACTGAACCACACCCTTATCGACAAAATTTAGATTATTTGAATATTTATTAATAATGTTAATTAATTTTTTATATATTTTTTATAATACTTAATAAAATATTATCCTCATAATAATATATCTTGATGTAAGATAAATAAACTAATATATATATATATAAGAAATAAAGATCTTACACAATGGAAAGAGATAAGCCAAAAACAAAAATCTTAGCCCACCATCTACATGCGTACTTACCACTTGGCAACAAAAGTATTACACAATGAATTACTAGGTGGGTTCCCTGTAGAAAGGCAAAAACTTCCCATGGGAAAATACTTCCATGTTACGACACCTTACACATTCAAAGGCTTGCACTCCAAGACTTCACATAGGCCACTACATAAGCCATACGTTCAAGTATCAGGGTGACTAAAGGGCCATGTAGGGCACTGCATAAGCCACACTGGTTGCAAAATGGGACCTACCATGAGTTCAAACAAGGTTGTATGATGGGTGCCGTCAATACTATGGTGCATCTTGATGGTTGGATAGATGGTGTCGTCTAGTCTTATAATCCTTCTCACAAATTTTACATATAGTTTTGTTATTTGTAAGAAAACGATTGGTAATATCACTAGCAATTGTATCATGTGAGATATGATGGTTATGTCGATAGACAAATTTAAAGTAAAATAGTCATTGTCAATAGACTTTTAGTCTACTGTGAAGTTGAACGATTATGAATAATCCCACCATGGGTCAAGCCTTGTTGAGTTCAAGGTCTTGACACTATAAGGGATGAGACTAAGATCATGCCTATGGTGACTTTGACAAAATGGATACCCCTTGGCCCTTTGCACTCAACTAAAGAGATTTTAGCCTTAGACTAATGCTCTCGTATCAAATTTGATATAAAAACCCTCCAAAAAAATAGGTACATTAAGTATATATATAAATGTATTTATATAATTTTTTAATTATATATACATATATAGTCAACCATTTATGTGATTGGAGTACAATTAAAATATAGGTTTAAAAATGGAGTTTTACCTTTCCCACTTGTTAATATCATTTCTTATTTGCTATAAAATAAGTATATATTCTAACAAAATCAATTATCATAATAAGTTTTATTATTTATTAGTAAAATGAAAAATGAAAAGTGAAAAATATTTGAAATGTAAAACAATTCACCAAAAATAGGTGTTTGCGCTCGTTCTCTCTATCATTTCACGTCACTTGCTTTTTAACTAAAGATAAAATATAGATTGCAATAAATCATGCTCTGAGTGATTTTGGCGAAATGTACACCTTGTAGTTATTGGCTCTTAGTCGAAGAGATTTCAACCTTTGACTCATGCTCTCCTATGAATTTTGATATAAAACCTCCCCAAAAAATGGTCATGTATATTAAATATATATAAAAATCTATTTATATAATTTCTTAAATTTTTAATAAGAAAATATGTGTGTAATATTATTAATTAATATTGTCAACCACCTATGCCATTGGAATAAAGGTAAAATATAGGGTAAAAAATGTAGGTTTTCCTTTCCCACTTGCTCATGTCATTTAGTAGTTTATTATATAATAAGGTATTTTTTAATTATAAAATCAATTATCAACATGTTTTTTTGGGAGGATTTTATAGCCACAAGATTGTTTTGCTATTAGATATAGGATCATAAGCTTTAAGTTGAAACCTTTTTTTATTAACAATCAAGGATTGAGGGGTATCTATTCCGCCAATGTTGATGGGGGCACAATCCCAACCTTGTCCCTTATGGTGTTGGCACCTTCTATGCAACAAGACTTGATCCCTTGTGGGTTCATTTAGAACCATTCAACTTGACCAATAGACCAAGGGACCATTGACCTCATCATTTTTGTCATTTATGAATAAAAAGAAAAGTGTAAAGTGGAAAAGACTTGAAATGCAAAACAAGACAAAAAATTCTTTAGTTATTTGCACTCATTCTCTCTACCATTTCATGTAACTTGCTTTTCTACTAAAGATAAGATAAAATACATGATTGCAATAAATGCAACCTTTCCTTGCTCTTGGAAATGGAAATATTTTACAAAATAGATATTTGAATTATTTTATTTGTCAATTTCAATGTGAACATCTTGTTCGCATTTGAATGTGCAATTTATAATTGTAGTTTTCAACAAGCTTCCATTTAACAAATTTGATTTACAACAATCTATCTTAGTTTCAAAATCTTATTCATGTGATTAGTTATATATTTAAATTATGTTCATATTTAGTAAATTCATAAAATAAATGGATTTCCTACTTTATAAACACTTTCATCTACATACCAAATTAAAAACAAATGAAGTTACTCAATATTTCAATAGATGCATTTACCTCAATGTAATTGAGAAAAAATAGGAGAGAATTTAGCACACAAATAATATTATATTTCTTCTCTATAAATCATTCAATGAGATATTAAAAATTTATATGAATTTGATCTCCTATATTATGAAACAAATAATTCATAACAAATCATAAAAAATACTCAAGTACTAACAAATGACTATTCACATGTCCTAAAGACACACTAACGAATCTAAAGATATGAGAATGATGTAATATTCCCAACAATAATAAGATAACAAAATATTCCATACTCATCAAATTTACATCACATTTCTAACTATGATACCAATCTTACTACTATTTAAAATATTTGTATAATACAAGTTCTATTGAATTTAATGCCTCTTAGGTGGGCATGCTCTTGTATTAAAATTTTTAATTCTAAAACAATATTTGATAATAATATTGAAATACCCAATTCTTGAAACCCACATATAAATTGATCTTCATATACATATTGCTACATATCTTAAAGCTACTTGTTTGATCCTTATATGTGTGCACCAATTGCAAGCATTAATTGTTCAAACACATGGCATTCATGGAAAGAGGATTGGTTGCCATTTTGTGCCTTGGAATAAAGGTTCAAGACAAACTTTATACTCATCATGATATAAATAAATAAATAAAAGCTACCTCAACCAACCATATTTGAAGGGTTTTGTTTCTTTCTCACCATTGCTATAGTGCACAAACTCTTCTTTATTCTCCAAAATACATGTAAGTTTTGAGAATTCATTGTACAAATTGAACACACATACATTTCATATGCTAAGCCATGTTATTGTTTTTTGCAATGTACAAGTGAAGCAATGGAATATTATTTATTTTATGTGTTTTTCATTTACGTTGTAAGGTTGTTTGCAAAATAGGGAATAGTTATGTTCGTTTTAAGTTTTGAATTGAAATGTTCTTGGAATATTTTTCTCCTTATTGACCATATATGACTTAATTGCATGTTGGGTATCTTTAATAATATATTAGTTTTGATTTCGATGAAAACATCATTTTGTAGATATTGATGAGTGGATCTTGTGCAACATCAACACTACTCTTTATTATGATTTTTTGAAGATTAATACCTTTTCTTTATATTTAATTTAAAAAATATATATTTTATATAATTTCTCAAACTAATAAATTTAAGGTGGTTATACTTTATTATTTACACATTTAATTATCTTAATTTATGTGAAATGTTTTAATTTTGTTGGTGTAAACAAGGATATTATCTAACACATTCGTCTCTTAGGTCCTATTCACACTTGCTAATTAAGTTTACTTACATTACACATAGGATACTTACAACTTTATGTCTCATATCATAAGATTAAGACACTTGCCATAATCTTATATTGTCCTATGCATCACCTTGACCTATATAACCAAGGGTCTTTCATACATGTTATATGATTGTACATATACATGTTCTATTTACATTCTTTGATAGGAATACATTTTATTCTTGTCATATTGATCTTTTCATTTTTTGTGTTTTTCATTATGCCATTGGATCTTGAGTGGGTATCTCCATAGCCAATTCTTACTTGGTATAGAGCTTGTTGAGTGTCTTTGGTTAGTATTTTGGGAGATCTTGACTACAGATCTTGGTTTTTCTTGAAAATTTGAGTATGATCTCTTGTATTGTATGATGACTTGGAAAATCATTTTTTTTTATAAAAGTGTAATATTTTTTGAGGTTCCTCTTTGTAGATTTGTTTTGAAAATTCATATTAAAACAATGTGTTGGTATAAATCTAAGTATGTAGGTATGCATATGAGCAAATTTGAGCTACAATTTTGGAGCACCTTGGTTCAAATTTGACCTTTCCATTGTATCCAAAAGGCTTATGAACCTAAAGATTAATTTTCAATTCAATAGATTTGGAGACTTAATATTAATCATATCATAGGATGGATTGGTTCTAGTGTTGATCATAACACTATGGGTGATTTACCGAGCATTGATTACCATCACACACTTTGGAATAAGATTTGGGAGATCTTTGGATACCCTAATATATATCCATTCCTAAATGATCTCTCTTCAAATTGCCTCATCCCTATTGATGATGCATAAAATATACCCTTTGATGATGATCCTTTAGATGGGCTTAAATATATCGAATATAGTGATTGTTTAGATGACATAAAGACTTATCTCCTTTCTTCTTCTCCTCTTATTGAGATCACATATCCTTAATCTATTTTTTATTATTTCTGCATTCATGGCTCCTAATAATTTGGTACAATAAGATGCTCATTGTCTTCCAAATATAGCTACTTGGGATGAGTACTTGACAAACATTTTAGGTTTCTTTTATGAGTCCTATCTTCTAGACTCAGAGAACACTATTGAGGATATCCATATTCTCTTTGATGTTTAGTCCTATGGAGTTACATCATCTTCTTTAGATGTTGTGGGGGAACCTAAACCCTTTTATTCTTTCTCCACATATTCATTTATCTCAAGTTGGTATTGGCTTGGAGACTCTCAAGAAACATTTCGAGGAACCACTTTTGTCTTTGGATCACGTTGTATATTCATCTCTACTAGATTTTGGATTTTCATCTTCATCAATGTGTATTAGAACACTTAACTTGGTAGTGGCATATTTTAGCATCAATATGGAGACACTTGAGAAAATTTTAGAGACTTCATTAATTTTGAGCTTTCTTCCTTCATATTCCTATTAGGAATGAGAAGGCATCATGCACACACCTTTGGTTTTGTTTCTTCCTAATGAGGAATGGTTTTTTATGATCATGAATCATAGTCTACATCCAATTTCAAGCATCTACCATTGGTACAAAAGACTCTATATTGAGGGAGTTGCATTGCCTCTCTTCTCTCTTTTGGTGGGGAATTTTTTCTCACATGGGATTTTTTATTTATTTTTTATTCAATATAGTTTACAAAAAAATGATCTTAAAGATTAGACTTACAACTTCATATCACATAACAATATTGTTCATAAAAAATAAACTATTTTGTGGTGTATGTCTCGTAGGGAAATTGTATATTATTTTTCCAGATTCTATCTAGTTTTCAATCACAAAAGGTATATACATGTATATGTATTCTTAGTAGCTATGGAGTAAATCCAATTTTTCCTTTGTATTCGTCTTTGGTTTTTCCTTATTGTTGTTTGGATCTTCCTTTATGATATATTTTAGCCTTAAAACCATTGGTTTGCATTAATCAACTCCTCCTTGGTTATTTCAATCTTGCCATTCTTCATTAGCTTTTGGAACTTCTCTTTGGAAACTTCTAGAGTGATGGAGACATGCATGTAAACATTATGAGATGTGAATCTTTTGTTAGACTTAGTAAGTGCCCTTCTAGTGCCTTGGTATTTTTTTGTATTTCTAGATTTCCATAGGAACCAAAGAATTTTTGTAGTTAGAATTGGCCAAAAAAGATTAATTCCTTTTCCTAATCCTTCAATTTTTCCCAACGGAATTTCTTTCTTTTCTTTTTCTCTTTCCCCCCCACCCTAATAAATCAATTAAGAATAGGTTCCATATTTCTTTAGAAAATAAATAATTAAAGAATAAATGAGAAATAGATTCATATTTCTTATAGTTGTCACATATATTTGGATTTCCTTTTGGATCAAAATTTGGTAGTTTTTGCAACAACATCATCCATTTGAAGCCTACTTTTTTTGGCTGCAAAACATTATTCCATAAACTTGTGAAAGATTTGTTCCATTGATTTTGACTTAAGTTTAAGTTCCACATTTTGTTAAGCTGCTTAGATAAGTTAGGGGGTTTAGTTACAATATTGTAGATTTATTTTCCTTTTTGATTAATTATCTTTCCCTTTTCTAGCCACATTAATTATTGGTTGCCTTTACTGTTATAAATTTGGTGATTTTCCAGGTTAATTTTAGGATGTTTTAATCTTTCATATGTTCTTTTCTGAGATTAATTATCTTGGTTTAGTTACCAACCTAGATAGACCTCAAATTTGCAATGGTAGAGGCAAAACTAGCAATTCTCTCCTCAAAGATCCTTCTTCCAAGCTTCTTTCACTCCCTTCAAAGTTGATAGCCAAACTTGAACGAATCAATCAATCCCAATGCCAAAGTTTTTTAAAAAACAAAACTCCCACAAAACCCTAGTTCATCATCTTCAATTGTGAGGGCAACAAGTGTTTCCTCCACAATTGATCACCCATCTCTCTCAACCCAATCCTTCACACTATTGGTGTGAGGGTTGCTCAAGCATGCCTGGAAGTGTCATGCCTTGACTCACTTCTAAATTTTTTCACTCATGAAAAAGGATTCAAAAAAAGGATCTGAAGGTTCTAAAATTAACTTTTAAACCCATGAAATTATCCCCAAACCCTAGCCTTATGACCTAGGGTCATGAAAACACCTTAAAACATAAATAAAACACATTAAATCAAAATTAAAACTTGGACTTAATATGCACTACAATCAATTTACACAAGACACTGCACTAGACATTAAAACAATAATTCTTACTGGCACATGACACACACTATCCACATTACATAGAAACATGACATATAAGACCCCAGTCTTCCCAAATAGATTGGGTTGGGTTCACAGGTATGCACAATTGTCACCTTGGAATTTCCTCGGGTCCACTTGTCATGGACTAAACCTACACACTCAATTTCAATAGTTAATCCAACATTCATAATGAAATGAAGCATGACAAGTACAACATGATATCTATATAATAACATTTGAAGAATTTAGCAGCTCATCACATTTATTCATTCCATGACACACATATCACAACATTAATAGAATCAATCTTAAAAGATAATAGAACATGAATGCACTAAATGTGGTATCCATCATAATTCATCTAATCATATAATCACTCACTCAATAATAGACACGATCATCAAGTTAGTTTGATCATCCACATATTTATCCCAAAACCATAATCGATGAAGGTGAGTGTATATGCATGTGTTTCACATAGATGAGATAACTCCAAAGTATGCTCAACCAAAATACATGGCAACATCATAATCCATAACATAACTGTCTGTGAGAATCACAAAATGATCGACATTACACACAGTTTCTAGTACTATAAGGTAGGTCTCACAAAAGAAAGGATTAAACTATCCAACAATGTCATTATGATATGAAAATTTGAAGGATTATAGCCCTAAGTGTAGTACCCCTCCATTTTGCTTATATTTTATGATAGTATGTTTTTACTTTGATAGACTCTGATACTTTGTTTTGATGTATTTGATCGTTGACAGTAGAGCGATGGTGGATTTATTTTATGATGTGATGATACACTATTTGGTGGTGATTATTTTTGATATGTTTTATGTTAGCATTGATGTTTACTTGAGATGATATTGCTTTATATGTTCATGGTAGTTTAATTGATATTTATTTCGTCAGTTCGGTGTGACATTGTATTGGTGAGGAGAACGGAATTGCATCACTCGCTTGCGAGTGCCCTGTGATTTCTACAATTTTCTCTTCACAGTGTGTTTGAATCATGGATTATGTATATACATGTACGATATATGTCTGATTGCAGGATCACAGGTACATGACATCAACTCCACCTGGTCTCACAAGTCTGAGCATGTCTAGGCTCAACGGTAATGTTGATTGGGAGATAGTAACGGGGTTTTTCATAGTCTAGCCTCAAACCTAGTTACAGTGTGTCGTCAGTTTAGGTCTGGTATGTTTTGTTGTCATGTCTATGTTTGTCTTGTTATTTGTTATGCAAGGTTTATTTTGTGAATTTAATGTTAGATTAATGTTCTTAATAATTCAGTGCTTATTTAATTAATTTTAAATATTGTAGTTAAAAGCTTCTTATTTTATTTAATTAATTAAATTAGTTTATTTGGTAAAATAATTTATTCCTTATGATTAAAGTTATTTTATTAAATAAATTAATTAATTGATTAAATTTTCTTGATTGAGTGAATATATTAAATATAATTTAAATGATTTTATGTGAAATAGAATTAAAAATTTGTACAAAGAAAATGAAATTAATTTTGAATTTTTAAATTAATAAAATAGAATAAATTCTTTATAATTATTAAAAGAAAATATATGTGAGTTTGTTATAAGATATTTTTGATTATCCATGTGTGTGAGTAAAATTAAATGCAAAATTCTTGTTGAAAGATTATTCTCAGAGAGAATATTGCCAGAACTGGGAAAGGAAAGAAGGCACTGGAAGTGGAGATTTGAAAAGGGCTTTGGAAATTGTACTCAGAAGGCGAAGCTATTCTCCAACTTTCAATTCTTCAAGCTACAAAAAAATAGGTTCCTTGTTAATGATTTATTTATTTGTTGATTTGAAAATATTGCTTGTACAAAAATTCAATTTAGTAGAAGTTTTGTTAAATTTGTTAAATAGAAAGATTGCCTGAAGAAGAAAATTTGATTGAATTCTTCTCGATAGAAAAAATTGTTGAAAACATTGCAATAAAATTAGAGAGCCTCACAGAAGATTATCGCTAAACAATAGAAAATTTTCAAAGAATACAAAAGAAAATCTCTGTAGATTTGAAAATGAAATTCTCTAATTAATTTGAGGAAAAGGAAACCTCTGTAAGAAATTTTCTGATTATTTCCAGTGAGAAATTGGGTTAAAAAGAAATTCCTCTGTTATGGAATTTGAAAACCTTTATGAAAATTTCTAAACATCTCCTATTGAAATTTTTTGTATATACATATTTATCTTAAAATATGCATCTGTGATTGTGAAAATAATTTCCATTCAGAACATTTATGTTGATTAATATATATATATGAGGTTTTCTATCAAAACATTTTAGAAAATGTTATATAAAAAAATTATAATATTGAATCGTCGTACGACGAATTTGTGAAACAGAAATATTGTTTTTTTAAAAGAAAAATAAAACTTTGATTTATGGGTGGCGATGGGGGCTACCCCCACGACCGACCCCCATAGCGGAGCTGACTGTGAGGGCAGTGCCCAACGCTGCCTATACAGCCACGCCCCACTAAGGGGTTCAGCTATGTATGGCAGCCGACCCCTGCCTAATTTATTTTGTTATTATTTCTTTAATTTATTTTATTTTATTTTAATTTATTTCTTTAAAATATTATTGCTGATAAATTTATTTTAGTCAAATAATATATATATATATATATTTATATATTTAAATAAATATTAAAATATAATGATTTGAATGTGTATTTATTTAAATGTATAATATATTGTTGATTAGTGTATGAAAACTATGAATAGATATTTTTATAATGAAATGTATTAAGTAAAGAAATCAAAAATTTCATTATAATGCATGAATGCGGAATTGGAGTTAATTATTAGTTTTAAATTTCATATTGATTGAAAAACGAATTATACTTTAGTTGATTAGTTTCATGCTATATGTTATATATTTGATTGGATTTAGAAAATCCTAATGTTAGATTCCTATTTTCCTGAATTGCTTTAAGTTGTTTCTACTCTTATTGGGAAAATTGGGGTTATATGGGGTTATAAGTCTTCCAGATACCGTTTCTTTATGAGGGAGTTGTTTTTATGGTGGTTCCATATTTTGAACAAACTAGGGTAGTGCACATAGTTCTATTCGGTTTAAACACCTGGTTCTATGAATGGGTTGTGATGTCTATTGTATTAAGTTGATATTTGTTGTTGGTATGTGTGCACCTTGTCTACCCATAGTTAGTGGAATTAGTTTCCTTATGTTGTTGTTAGGGGAGTGGCTCTTTAAGAGGGACGACACACAAAGTGGTGCCTGGGTAACTCATGTAGAGCTAGTTTAATCAGTGAAAACTAAATTAATACATTAGGTAGTCTAATACCTTTAACTCGATTAATTATGTGTCACTCATGGAATCAAGGGCTAGTTCAGACTTGGGGATGAGTCGAGAAGGCTTGGAATGGCAAGATCGATATCTTGTCATTATGAAGGATAATTGATTCTGCAATAGATTGCATGTGGGGACGGGTTTTGTAAGAGGTTACCAGGGTAACCCAAGATGGGGGCCGGAACCTAGGAAGATTCGCCTGGGTAACCTATGCAACATTGTGATGAAACTCCACCTATAATAACAGTATCTTTGTGAACTTATTATACTTGATCTTTCAGTTCTGGAAGCAATGTAACCATTAAGTTAAGTTTGTACTTGTATAGTTTTGTCTATGGTTTTTCCTGTGTCTAGGGTTTGTAGGTTATGTCTAGGGAACCTTTTTACTATCTCCTAGCACAGGGGGTGGGCCTATGGGTACCACTTGGTTGGGTGGAATGTGCACCTTACACTGTTTGGTCCCCAGTTCTTGTTCATAGCGACGAGTATTTCTTGATTGGAGAGATCATGTATGGATATGTAATTTCTCATGTTTCTCATTTGTATTAGTGGATACCTTATTTATGTATCACTCCTCAACTGTAATCGAGGAGAATTCTTGTAACATGTAATTATACACTTTTGTATGACCTACCTCATTTGGAAATGAGTATTGTAAATGTTATTATAAATGCAATGTAAGAATGAATCATTTATGTACATTATACCTTCATTGATGTAAATTATTTGTTATTGAAAGTATGACATTAAGTTTATGAGAATTAAACACATGCTATGTTTAGTTACTTTTGTCATCTATGGGATTTACATGTAGTGCGTTGTCGTGTATCTTAGGGAATGTTGGCATTAATGAAGTTCATGTATACACTTTAAAAAAAAAATTATTACACTTCCGTAGTCATTGCAACATTCTTTTAGGTAACATGGCGGGGCATTACAGATTGGTATCAGAGCAAGGTTCGAACACTAGATGCTCTAGATAATTGTGAGCCCATTAGGTTGTCCTGGATGTTAGAATATGTAGTATTGTTTTCTGTTAGCCTTGTATGTTTTGTATCTGAGACTTGTTCTTGTTGTTTTTGTAGGATCATGCCTAGACGTCATGGTAGAGGTCGAGGTGGAGGCCGTGGGCCGAACCACCAGGTTACTCCTCCTCAGAGCTCTCACAAGAGTGAGCATGCCAAACAGTTGGGTCCTCAGTTGGAACAGAAAAGTGGGGAATAGATTCCAATTCAGCCAGAGGTTGAGGGAGCACAGTTGCATCCCTTATTGGAAGAGGTACTTGCCAGACTTGGTCCGAGGTAGGAAGTTGATCAGGAGGTGGTTAGGGAATGTGATAGATCTCCTAGGAGAATTGTTAATACTGTAGAGCAGGATGCCATAGTTGTAGGACATATGAGAGATTTGTTGAGGGCACGCCCTCCTACATTTGATGGCATAGGTGGTGGTCTAGAAGCAGAGACCTGGTTATTAGACTTCGGAAGATGTTTTTCTATGCACCCATATGGGAGCAATACCCTAGCTAGATGCCCCATCATGCATCTTAGAGCTTTTGCCTCTACTTGGTGGCATTTGGAGGAGCAAAAGCTCCATTTGGAGATTGGGTCAGTTTATTGGGAAATGTTCTTAGAAAGATTCAGAGCACATTTCCTATCTGAGCATTGGAGACAACGACGAGCTGATGAGTTTCACAATTTGCGTCAGATGGCTTTATTTGTTGAGCAGTATGAGCACATATTTTATGAGCTCAAACAATATGTTGGAATTAGAGACGATGAGGCGATGTTGGTACAACATTTCATCAGGGGTTTGAATGCCTATATTAGTGGAGTTAGAGTCTTTGAACTGAAGACTATGGAGGTTGCAGTGGAGAAAGCACGTATTGTGGAGGAGAATCTGACTATGGCATTGGGTGGATATACAGGTGTCCAGATAGGTAGTGCACCTATAGCAGGTTTTGGTCCACAAGGTGGTCAGATATAGACAGGAGGTTCCTCTCAGAACCAACATACACCCGCTAAGGGTGGACAACAGCAGCAACGACGTAATCCACAGAAGAATAATAATTCACAGTATCAACAGGGTAATAGTTCTCAGTCAGGAAAGAACTGTAACTAGTGGCACAATAAGCGTAATTGACAGGATCAACCAGCTCAGAGTGCACAGTCTACAGTTAGTAGAGGCAGCTTTCAACAATCCAATGCACCTTGGAGTGGCAGAGGATTTGGTAGAGGTACCGGTTGTTATTCTTGTGGTCAACAAGGACATATTGCTAGGCAGTGCCCTATGAGAGGGTCATCAGGATTTGGGCAGCGACTGACAACTTTTGAGCCTACAGTTGGAGATGTAGGTCATTCACATATAGTTTATGTTGCGGTAAATAACCGCTAGGATGATCATCAGAATATTGTGGTCGAGACTTCAGGTCAGTTACAGGGTACTAATGTTACTATTCTTTTTGATTTTGGAGTTACTGATTCATTTATTTCACCTACTATTGTTGAGCGATGTGGTATTGTGGCGGTAAAGCAAAGCAGTAAGTGGCAGGTAGAATTCGCCTCTAGGGTGAAGGTAGTAGTAGAGAACCTTGTATATAATTGTGGACTAAGAATTGGTTCGCTATCTACCTTCGTAGATCTTCATGTTACACCTCTTGGTTCGTATGATATTGTTTTAGGTATGGACTGGTTAGAATCTCATCATGCTGTGATTGATTGTCGACTAAAGACAGTAAGTTGTATTAATGATTCTGGTGCAAAAGTTGAAATCATAGGTGTTCAAAGACCTATCTCTTTGCGGATGATCTCTGTTATGCAATTGAAGAGATGTCTTCTTCAGGGTTTTCAACTATTTGCAACAACAGTTAATGACTTGGAGGTAGGGGAGAGTCGAGAGATATCTCTTGATGACCACCCTATCCTCAAGGAATTTGCATATTGTATTTCCTAGTGATATACCTAGTATGCCACCGAAATGAGATATTGATTTTAGAGTTGACCTAGTTCCTGGAGCAGAGCCTATATCTCGAGCCCCATATAGAATGACTACTCAAGAACTAGAAGAGCTTTGTATCCAGTTGGAGGAACTTTTAGCTAAGGGTTTTATTTGTCCTAGTGTTTCTCTTTGGGGAGCACCTGCTATCTTCATAAAGAAGAAGGATGGATCACTTAGATTGTGCATTGATTACCGTTAATTGAACAAAGTAATGATAAAGAATCGATATCTTTTACCCAAAATCGATGATCTTTTTGATTAGATCAAGGGAGCTAATGTGTTCTCTAAGATTGATATGAAATTAGGTTACCATCAGTTACACATTGCAAACAAAGACATTCATAAAACAACATTTTAAACTCGTTACGGGCACTACGAATTCACAGTAGTACCGTTTGGGTTAACGAATGCACCATAATTTTTCATGAGTTTGATGAATGGTGTCTTTCGCACATACCTTGATCATTTTGTTCTTGTGTTTCTCGATGACATTTTGATTTTTTTGAGAAATATGAAGGAGCACGAAGAGCATCTGAGACAGGTATTGCAGTGCTTGAGGGAGAATCAATTGTATGCAAACCTGAAGAAGTGTGACTTCTTTCAGACTGAGGTGAAATACCTTGGTCATGTGATTTCTGGAAAGGGTATTGTTGTGGATCATTCAAAGATCCAAGCCATTGTTGATTGGCCCGTGCCTACCAACGTAGCTGAGGTTTGTAGTTTGATGGGTCTTGTTGGATACTATAGACGGTTTGTTTTGGGGTTTTCTAGGATTGGGCACCCCATTACTTCTCTTCAGAGGAAAGGGAAGAAATTTGTTTAGATAGATTAGTGTCAGTTGGCTTTTCAGACACTGAAGGAAAAGTTGACTAATGTGCCTATATTGGTTGTTCCTGATCCTGCTAAGGATTTTGTTGTTTGCACTTATGCGTCTTTGGAGGGTTTAGGAGTAGTATTGATGCAAGAAGGATGTGTGATCGCTTATGAGTCTCACAAACTCAAGGATCATGAACTGAATTATCCCACTCATGATTTGGAGCTTGCTGTAGTTGTTCATTCATTGGTTCGATGGAGGCATTTCTTATTGGGTCATCGCTTCGAACTTCATTGTGATCACCGTAGTCTGCAATATATTTTTACGCAGCCTAATCTGAATGCTAGATAGAGACAGTGGATGGAGTTCTTATGTGAATATGATTTTGAGGTGAAATATGTTCATGGAAAGGAGAACGTAGTGGCTGACGCTCTCAGTCGCCAACGACATGAGATTTCTGCTATTAGTCTTGGAGTTGATCTGAGGAGCCAAATTTTAGCAACACTTCCTATAGACAGATTGTATCAGGAGGTGAAGATGGAGATTGAATCAGGAAGACCCCTGGAGGGTAGATTCATAGGATATACTCTTGAGTCAGATGGTTTATTACGACATTTAGGTCGTATCTATGTACCATATTCAGAAGGTCTTCGCACGTTGATTATGACTGAGGCACATCGAGCACCTTACTCAACTCATCCTATAGTTAAGAAGATGCATGTGGATCTTCGACAGTTGTACTTTTGGCCTAGAATAAAGCGTGATATCGCTGATTTTGTATTGAGATGTCTTGAGTGCCAAAGAGTTAAAGCTAAGCATCAACATCCCGCCAGATTATTGCAACCACATCTCATTTCTGAATGGAAATGGGATATTATATTGGTTGATTTCATTGTTGGATCACCTATGTCATCACATCGACATGATGCCATTATGGTTACTGTTGACAGATTGACTAAGGTAGCACATTTTTCTCCAATTCAATCATCTTATAATGCTTCATATGTAGCTAGGATATTCATGGAGGATATTGTTAGGTTGCATGGAATTCCTCGTAGGATTATATCAGATAGAGATCCTATGTTTACATCAGCCCTATGGACTTCATTACAACATGCTCTAGGTACACAGTTGAACTTCAGTACAACATATCACCCTGAGACCGATGGTCAGA
The DNA here is from genome assembly GCA_007258455.2 of Sequoia sempervirens. NCBI lineage: Eukaryota > Viridiplantae > Streptophyta > Pinopsida > Cupressales > Cupressaceae > Sequoia > Sequoia sempervirens. Next base: position 41,237,710 of record VDFB02047230.1, on the reverse strand, counting down.
CAGAGAGAGTCAATCAAATTCTTGAGGATATGCTTAGAATGTATGTAATGGACCAACAATCATGTTGGGAAGATTATCTATACTTAGTGGAATTTTCCTACAATAATGGATATCAAAGTTCCATAGGTATGCCCCCTTTTCAGGCGTTATATGTGTTGGAAATATGTGCCTCAATCTATACAGGCTGAAACCTCCATTAGAGTCAAGTCGGTGTGACATTCTAATTGTCTGGCCGACTAGCAGGTTTGTTTTATTCAGTTCTGAACAGGTCGCTGTGACCTTGTTATTGTCTTGCCGAACTGTGGAGTCTATCGCTGTAACATGGTGTATTCGTTATGACCTTATAGCGCTCGGGAGACCTTTGGCCGAAAGGCCATTCAATCATGTATCGGCAAGACTCTTGGCGACTATGGTCTTCGGTGAAGCTAAAGGTTCTCGCTAAGATGTCTCAGCGAAGTGTTAATGTCTTGCCGACAACATTTACTCTGTGGTCCTCGAGGTAACTCATGTTGGCTCAGTGAGAAGTCACCGCGAAAGAAAATGTTATGCCGACAGCGTTTGGTTTGTTTCATCGGGGAGACTTGGCCAAAGGAAGTGCCATTGGTAAGATGTTCTACCAAAGTGAATATGTCTTAGCGACGAAGACTCAAGTGTTAGTCTTCGGTGTAACTCTTGTCGAATGGTGGTCATCAGTGGAACACTGTGTTTTCAGTAAGAAGTCCTAGCGACTCTGATGAGTCTCGCCGATGTTGAAGAATCTTCGGGGTAACTTAATGATCACGGGGAAACGTCTCGGCGATAAGCTCTTGTCTTGCCGACTATTCTTCGGAGCTCGTTATGACTTAATCTCATCGGTATAATGTCACACCGAAAGCTATGAGTTTGGGCGACAGCGATACATGTGGAGAATGTCGGTGTGATCTCTTGGCGAAAGCGATAGGTCAGGGCGACTGCATGATGACTCAGTGTATCTCTTGAAGCTCGATAGAACATCCTGGCGACTACGATGACTCTTGGCGACATCGGTATGAAGTATATGTGGCATCGGTGAGACATTGTTAGTGTCTCACCGAGATGCCAATACAATACAAATTCTATTGACCGGTTGATCATCCTATGTGGAGTCTCGTGGACGAATCAGAGAAGCCGAAAGTGGAACTGTTGGGAGTCTGTTCGTTGCGACGGTTCTGTGAGGAAGCTCGATGAACATGGAACAACAGAGATATACTCTGTGATTACAGTTAGCAGTATGGTTGGTTCGATCAACAATAGAGTGTGAAGAGTTCAAATTGTATCAGTGTGGATTCGATTCTGTAAAGACTGTAATCAGAAAAGGTTCCTGTGCAATTTGGTTAATGGTGAATGCTGCTGTATAATGACACCAGAAAGATAAGTCTGGAATTTGTATGTAATTTCATTACTGTAATACAAAGTGATTTCTCTTGGTGTGGTGGGTTTTTCTCCCGTAAGGGTTTTCCCACGTATATCTGGTGTTCATGTGTGATTGTCAAAAACTTTGTTTCTGTTGTTTGTTTCTTAGTGCATCTTAAATTGGACTGTAATTGTAAATTTTAAAGTGTATCTACGTTCTTTCCTGAGGTATTGACGTTAGGAGAATTGTTTTCCGCATCTAATTTTCCTTACAATATGGACGTCCTTGTCGGACTCCATTAAGTTGGGATCAGCTTGAGGATAGAGTGTTACTTGGACCTAAGATGCTTCGAGACATGGAGCAACAGGTTGATTTCATTAGAGAACATCTGATAGCAGCACATGATAAACAAAAGAAGTATGTCGATGCGCATAGAGTGGATCGCCAGTTTTTAGTTGGTGATCGGGTATTTCTTCGAGTGCGACCACGAAAGAGTCCAATCCGTTATGGAAAAGGCTCTAAGCTTGTGCCTCAATTTGTTGGACCATTTGAGATTCTAGAGAGGATTGGTTCTGTGGCGTATTGACTCGCCTTACCACCTAGTTTGTCACGTATTCATGATGTCTTCCATGTGTCCATTCTTAGACCTTATCATCCTGATATTTCACATGTACTTGATTGGAATGTGTTACAGGTGGAGGACGGGCAATTGGCTTTGGAGCCCGTGGGCATTCTTTAGCGTTGGAGGCTTGTTCTCAAGGGTCGAGACGTTGATCAGGCGAGGATCCAATGGGATCCTAGTGATGAGGCATCAGCTACTTGGGAGGATGCGACACACATGAGGGAGCTTTATCCCTATTTGTTCGCAGGCTTTCAGGAGTAAGCCTGATCCTAGGGGGGGATGTAGTACCCCTCCATTTTACTTATGTTTTATGACAATATGTTTTTACTTTGATAGACTCTGATACTTTGTTTTGATGTATTTGATCACTGACAGTAGAGCGATGGTGGATTTATTTTATGATGTGATGATACACTGTTTGGTGGTGATTATTTCTGATATGTTTTATGTTAGCATTGATGTTTACTTGAGATGATATTACTTTATATGTTCATGGTAGTTTAATTGATATTTATTTCGTCAGTTCGATGTGACATTGTATTGGTGAGGAGAACGAAATTGCATCACTCACTTGCGAGTGCCCTGTGATTTCTGCAATTTTCTCTTCACGGTGTGTTTGAATCATGGATTATGTATATACATGTACAATATATGTCTGATTGTAGGATCGCAAGTACATGACATCGACTCCACCTAGTCTCACAGGTCTGAGCGTGTCCAGGCTCAACGGTAATGTTGATTGGGAGATAGTAACGAGGTTTTTCCTAGTCTAGCCTCAAACCTAGCTACAGTGTGTTGTCAGTTTAGGTCTGGTATGTTTGGTTGTCACGTCTATGTTTGTCTTGTTATTTGTTATGCAAGGTTTATTTTGTGAATTTAATGTTAGATTAATGTTCTTAATAATTCAGTGCTTATTTAATTAATTTTAAATATTGTAGTTAAAAGCTTCTTATTTTATTTAATTAATTAAATTAGTTTATTTGGTAAAATAATTTATTCCTTGTGATTAAAGTTATTTTATTAAATAAATTAATTAATTGATTAAATTTTCTTGATTGAGTGAATATATTAAATATAATTTAAATGCTTTTATGTGAAATAGAATTTTAAATTTGTACAAAGAAAATGAAATTAATTTTGAATTTTTAAATTAATAAAATAGAATAAATTCTTTATAATTATTAAAAGAAAATATCTGTGAGTTTATTAGAAGATATTTTCGATTAGTCATGTGTGTGAGTAAAATTAAATGCAAAATTCTTGTTGTAAGATTTTTCTCAGAGAGAATATTGCCGGAACTGGGAAAGGCAAGAAGGCATGTCACGAAAAAGAAAAGAAAGAGGAAATTGCTAGAAAAAATGTTTTTTCTGGGGTTTTTGGTTAAAAATTTAGAAGAGGTTCTCGGGATTATTTGCTGGTTTAGTATTTTGCATCTTTCTGGAAGTGGAGATTTGAAAAGGGCTTTGGAAATTGTACTCAGTAGGTGAAGCTATTCTCCATCTTTCAATTCTTCAAGCTACAGAAAAATAGGTTTCTTGTTAATTATTTATTTATTTGTTGATTTGAAAATATTGCCTGTACAAAAATTCAATTTAGTAGAAGTTTTGTTAAATTTGTTAAATAGAAAGATTGCCTGAAGAAGAAAATTTGATTGAATTCTTCTCGGTAGAAAAATTTGTTGAAAACATTTTTGTAGAAAACTTGTTACCTCTCTATGTAAAAAAAAAATTTACCCAAAAGATTTTATGTTTCTGTAGAAAACATTACAGTAAAATCAGAGAGCCTCACAGAAGGTTATCATTAAACAATAGAAAATTTTCAAAGAATACAAAAGAAAATATTTGTAGATTTGTAAACGAAATTCTCTAATTAATTTGAGGAAAAGGAAACCTCTGTAAGAAAATTTCTGATTATTTCTTGTGAGAAATTGGGTTAAAAAGAAATTCCTCTGTTATGGAATTTGAAAACCTCTGTGAAAATTTCTAAACATCTTCTATTGAAAATTTTTGTATATACATATTTATCTTAAAATATGCATCTGTGATTGTGAAAATAATTTCCATTCAGAACATTTCTGTTGATTAATATATATATATATATGAGGTTTTCTGTAGAAAACATTTTAGAAAATGTTATATAAAAAAAATTATACTATTGAATCACCGTACGATGAATTTGTGAAACAAAAATATTATTTTTTTAAAAGAAAAATAAAACTTTTATTTATGGGGGGCGATGGGGGCTACCCCCACGGCCGAACCCCATAGGGGAGCCGACTATGAGGGTAGTGCCCAACGTTGCCTTCACAGTCGGCGGCCTACACAGTTGCGCCCCACTAAGGGGTTCGACTGTGTATGGCAGCCGACCCCTGCCTAATTTATTTTGTTATTATTTCTTTAAATTTTATTTATTCTTTTATATATATATATATATATATATTCATAAAAATTTATAATTTGTTTAAAATATTATTGCTGATAAATTTATTTCAGTCAAATAAAAATATATATATATATATATATATTTAAATAAATATTGAAATATAATGATTTGAATGTGTATTTATTTAAATGTATAATATATTGTTGATTAGTGTATGAAAACTATGAATAGATATTTTTATAATGAAATGTATTAAGTAAAGAAATCAAAATTTTCATTATAATACATGAATGCGGAATTGGAGTTAATTATTAGTTTTAAATTTCATATTGATTGAAAAATGAATTATACTTTAGTTGATTAATTTCATGCTATATGTTATAGATTTGATTGGATTTAGAAAATCCTAATGTTAGATTCCTATTTTCCTGAATTTCTTTAAGTTGTTTCTACTCTTATTTGGCAAATTGGGGTTATATGGGGTTATAAGTTTTCCAGATACTGTTTCTTTGTGAGGGAGTTGTTTTTATGGTGGTTCCATATTTTGAACAAACTAGGGTAGTGCACATAGTTTTATTCAGTTTAAACACCTGGTTCTATGAATGGGTTGTGATGTCTATTGTATTAAGTTGATATTTGTTGTTGGTATGTGTGCACCTTGTCTACCCATAGTTAGTGGAATTAGTTTCCTTATGTTGTTGTTAGGGGAGTGGCTCTTTAAGAGGGACGACACACAAAGTGGTGCCTGGGTAACTCATGTAGAGTTAGTTTAATCAGTGAAAACTAAATTAATACATTAGGTAGTCTAAAACCTTTAACTCGATTAATTATGCCTCGCTCAAGGGCTAGTTCAGACTTGGGGATGAGTCGAGAAGGCTTGGAATGGCAAGATCGATATCTTATCATTATGAAGGATAATCGATTCCACAATAGATTGCATGTGGGGCCGGGTTTTGTAAGAGGTTACCAGGGTAACCCAAGATGGGGGGCATAACCTAGGAAGATTCACCTAGGTAACCTATGGAACATTGTGATGACACTCCACCTATAATAACAGTATCTTTGTGAACTTATTGTACTTGATCTTTCAGATCTGGAAGCAATGTAACCATTAAGTTAAGTTTGTACTTGTATAGTTTTGTCTATGGTTTTTCCTGTGTCTAGGGTTTGTAGGTTATGTCTAGGGAACCTTTTTACTATCTCCTAGCACGGGGGGTGGGCCTACAGGTACCACTTGGTTGGGTGGAATGTGCACCTTACACCGTTGGGTCCCCAGTTCTTGTTCGTAGTGATGAGTATTTCTTGATTGGAGAGCTCGTGTATGGATATGTAATTTCTCATGTTTCTCATTTGTATTAGTGGATACCTTATTTATGTATCACTCCTCAACTGTAATCGGGGAGAATTCTTGTAACATGTAATTATACACTTTTGTATGACCTACCTCATTTGGAAATGAGTATTGTAAATGTTATTATAAATGCAATGTAAGAATGAATCATTTATGTACATTATACCTTCATTGATGTAAATTATTTGTTATTGAAAGTATGACCTTAAGTTTATGAGAATTAAACACATGCTATGTTTAGTTACTTTTCATCTATGGGATTTACATGTAGTGCATTGTCGCGTATCTTAGGGAATGTAAGCATTAATGAGGTTCACGTATACACTTTAAAAAAATATATATTACACTTTCATAGTCATTGCAACATTCTTTTAGGTTACGTGGCGGGGCATTACACTAAGAGTAAGCTTTCTAAAAGGTATAATTTCTAATATCTTTACTTAATTATTATATTTATTTTTTATTATCTAGTGAGCATAGGTTTTTGCCAAACATAAAAGTCTCTATTTGATGCATGTGAAAAATTTAAAAAGGTAGAAAAATAATATGTGCACTCCATATGGATGAACTTGTTTCAAAAAAGAAAAAATAGTTTGGATATATAGATTAAAAACTATGTATTATAGAATAAAATTAAAAAATACTCTAAATTATAAATAATATGAATTAAAACATTCATAATATGCAACAAAAAAAATATAAAAAAATATGCATGCATGAGATACTAGTGTTAATGATCTATTTTTTTAGAAATTGTAAATTTATCCTATTTCTAAAAAAATTGTATGTTATGGAATAAATATCACTTATTAAAAATATGATAAAGAATTAAAAATAAGTTAAGAAATGCTAAAAAGTGTGACAAAATATTTTTCTAAATTTAAAAAATATATATTTGCAATCTACACAAAAAATCTCAAAAATCAATAGTTCATATTATTTTCAATTTCTTAACAAGTTTGTTTGCTATAAGTGGTAAAAAAGTGAAACTTTGGTTTAAAATATTGATTTCAATGTCTCACTTAGGTCAAAAAGTGGGATACACTATTGAGGAATTATCCATATTAACATCACGCTCATGTGGTCAAAATTAAGTTAGATCTAGTCTAGTTGGAGAAATTTTTTGATGATCAAAATTTTAGGGATATAACTCTTTTTGGAAATGCAATTTAGAGAGAAAATTATGAATGTGATGCAAATAAAATGGTTTAGTCATTGTAAAATATAATGTTTACATAAGTTTAGAATAGCCACAAACTTGTAAAGGAACAATGTACCACATAGTTGCTTATATTTAAAACAAAGAATTGATGCAACATTCATACTACTTACTTTCAAACAAAGAATTGATGCGACATTCATACTACTTACTTTCACAAAAGATCTTTGTAATCCTACAATCTTAAGGGGTAGTGCAACATATATGCCATAAATATAATTGGTTAAACTAAACATCATAAGCGCATACCAAGTTGTTACATTAAACCATTAATGTTTTAAGTGTAATATTAGAACATTTCATTGTTATTTAATCTTAGGAGTTATTTAGTGTGCTTTTGAGCTTGATTGAACAACTTTGAAATTGATAATAGATTACTAAAACTTAAAAAGTACTTTACAATGCACAATGTGTCAAACAAACCATATCACCATCAAATTATATCATAAAGATCCCAACTAATAACCAATAAGAACGTATATATTTTAGGCTTATATCATAATCTTGATTAATATATTAAAACACATAAGGGAATCTAATTACAATATTACATAAACCATCATCTAAAAATAACTCAAAGTCGTTGATCATTTCCAACAACATTAATATTTTTAGGCTTATATCATAATCTTGATTAATATATTAAAACACATAAGGGAATCTAATTACAATATTACATAAACCATCATCTAAAAATAACTCACAGTCGTTGATCATTTCCAACAACATTAATATTGTTACTTTCTAGATGTATATCATAGTCTAGAGCACCAATAGGGGGAGAAGTAGTCTAATTGTCATCATCATTACCATAATTTTGGTTTGTAATTTCAACATCAATAGATTGGTCTCCATGCACAACCTACTCAAAAATATCATACTTCTAAATCTTGATGTACTCTTTTTGGAACTATATATATTCTTTCACAAATTTCACATTATGTTTTCTCACATCATGTGGCAAAAAGTAAGTATTTTTAATTTCTTTCTTGTAGACAATGGTAGATCCTTCATCTTGCAATTTCATAAAATTATCTTTTTGGTATCTCAAGAATCATTATAACTTGCAAAACAATGTCAAAATAAATGAATCTTATACAAGACTTTGTAAGGTACCTCCTTTTGGCTAGAATATCTCACCATTTTTCCTTTCCATAAAAAAATATAAAATTTAAGTTGTTAAAAAAAACCAAAAAGTAATAAGATTCTTATTAATATTGTTAACATGTACCTAAAAAAAATATTCTACCAAGAAAAGCCTTTTGTAACAACCCTCCAGTTGTACCTCAAAATTTGACCCTTAAAAAAAACCTTTATTAAGTTATTAGACATTCTTTCAATTATATACCCAAGTATCTTATGTTTATACAAGATACACATTCATCTAAATTAGATAGGCATCTATTCATATGAGATAGCTATTCATCCATATGGGACACATATATATTAAAATTTAATTCATTTGTTACTTTATTATGTGTTTATTCATTTGTATACTTGGGTACTTCTATCCCTATGGGAGATATTTATCCAATTCAAGACAAGCATCCAACCATACAAGTTAGACATTTTTCCATACGAGACAATTCATTCATCCATTCGAGATAGACATCTACCCAAATGGAGTAGGAATCTATCCATAAATTGTAAAACAATAAAGGAAATTAAACCTGGAACTATTGCTACAGGTACTTACAACTTAATATTGTGACTAGTTCATTGTCAAGAATGAATTATGTAACTAACACTGCTAACTTTGACTCACTTCAGAGGATAATGCATTGAGACAAATAAAACATAAAGTAAAAGACAAGATCTTATTCATGATTTCATTCATGTATAGAACATGAAGAATCTGATTAAGATAACTGCAATAATGAAAGTAACTACTGTAACATAAATCAAAGTGGGGAATAGTTACCTTGAGTGGCCCTTGCTCAAGTGACTGTCTCCAAAGAATAAACTCAAATCTAGCTTCTCAAATCAACTAAATATAATGGTAAACTGAAACCTCTTCATTGCATAAAACGAGATTCACAATCTAAAAAGAGTCTTTAGAGATATCTTATTGATGAAAACATAACTAGAAACAAAAGTATTATTTGTGTAAACAGAAGAAAACTATCTGAACATATCCTATATGCTATATCTACTCCTCGACCATTGAGCCAACTATATAGGTTTGGGGGAGGTTTATTGAAACAAGGACTCAAAATAGAAAACTAATTGCAAATCACCACTCCCCTATGAAATAGAGAGTGACAATTTGCATAACTGAAAACATAACTGAAAAAGGTAGAAGAAGTTGATTAGAACTACAACTCTACTACAATGGTATAACAAAAACATAGACTGTGGAAGCAACCACTTTAGATTCCTTATCATAGCAAACTTCTCTCTTCAGTAGCCTTATTGATTGGCATGGTGACTCACAATCATCCTTATAAATAAATGACCCCATCTTTGCAATTGTCATGTTCTTCTCGTTCTAGAATCTCCCTTGCATCATTGTCTAAAATCCTTTGGTTGCGGGCTACACTCTTTAGTTGCTGCAAGCTATGGTTTGCTTGCACTGGCTTCTCAACTACAAGGAGTTAGTTCATACAACATATACACAATACTAAAAACCACAAATTAAACATAGATCCATACTGCATTCCATACACACTCACACAATTGATCATGCAATTAACAACATATTATGATCATATTTCCATACATCAAAACCAGGTTCAAGTTGCATGAAAGATCTAAAAAGATAGATAATGTTTAGGAATGTATATGAGATGAGTATCTGGAAATACCTAAAAGTGAACTAAACAATAGAAAACTAGCTAATATTTTGTCTCATCACAAGGGACGGGAAATCTCCCTTGGATCACAAATTATGTGCTAGAGGATGAAGCAAGCAAGCAACCAACCAACTACATGTTCAAGGCATGGAACTAGGAACCAAAATGTTGGAATAGGGGCTTTGGCTTAATTGAGATTTAAAAGTTGTGGGAGCTCTTCTAGGTGTGCAACCCAATGATATTTTTATTTTAGATTTAAAATGTGTGCAATTGGATTACATTCACAAGTACAAACCAAAGTACTTTATATTGGCAACAAGAATAGGGAATGGAAGGGCTCTGTAGCTCTTAGTATTATTGATTTTGTGGGTATGAAGATAATGTAAATGATAATGCAGAAACATTGGTTTATACTAGACAAGGAGGGGATAGAAAGAATAATGATAAACAAATGAGGATTACAATTAGAGAGATATGAAACTATTTCAAAAGTTCATAATAGAAAAGACAAAGATATATTCTATTAAAAATTTCGAGGTAAGAACTTTATGGGTTTTGTCATTAAACCCTACTATTTTTTTTTACATTAGTGTAGCAAAATTGTGCAAGAAAAATAGCTTCCTTATTCTCCTCATTGATCTTGTGCCTCCTCATAAGAAAATCTTGTTGAGAAACTTGGAATAAAATAGGGTATTACAAATCATAATTCTATTGAAAAAGTAATGAAAAATAATTTCAAAAAGTAGTTGAAATTGGTCATCGTGTTGTGAAAGTAGCATTTTTGTCTTTGTACTATCAAGCCATATACAACAATAAAAACAAGTTACATCATTGAAATAATGTTTTGCTCATTAACACAAAAAAGACATTAAACACTAAACAATTACATATTTCAACATAGAACATATGACAATGAAACCCAATTTACATGAATACAAAGCTTTTATAAGGAAAACCTAAAACTTGCCTTCATCACTAAAACCTAGATTTCAAATTAGCATACCCAAATAATGTATAATATACATTACAAAAATGTTTTTTTTGACAAGGAAAGCAAAAAAATCCTTTAATTTGACAACATTCAAAATACCTCACAAAACAATGAAGAAATGAATTTAACTTTTAATTAATTATTTTGATAGATAGCCAACTACCTCACCTCACCAAAAAAATATTTTTAAAACTACTCTAAGTAAAAAAGAAGTTATCTAGATGATAGTGGCATCCTTATTATGGGAGGTGGATAACCATGATTTTCCAAAGCATCTCGAATTTATTATTTGTTGGTTTGAGAAAATGATTTCACATTGAAAATTCAGAGAGTAGGTGTTATGGTTCACCACACACTAGATTGCAAATGCATTGCAAGGGGAGAGTAACACTCATATCATAATATGATACTTGTCTTCTCCATCGGTTATTTTTTCTATCTTTCACTTCTACTTACTACATTCCAAGTCAAGTTTACAACAAAGTTGAATGGATATGGTATGTGGCATTGCTTTTTCTATGGAATTTCAAAAATAGTAGTCTCTTTTATTTCTATTGTTTGAGACACTTTCTTAATGTTCTTTATCTACTAACCTCATTTGATGAATAGGTAATAGAGATGATACCAAGAATATATTTCTGTGATTGGATTTTTTATTATACTAGTTTTCCAAATTTTCTTTATGATAGAAAATATGAAGTGATCAAAATATCATATTAAATAAATAAAATCTACAGTACAAGGGTGAAATGAACAATCAATTTTTTTATATTTTTTTTAAACATTAAGAATTATATTAATATAAAAGTTCGATAAATAATTAGTTAATATTTAACAAACTAATATCTTAAACACTATAATATTAGTCTGGCATAGACTAATAATAAAATCTTAGAGATAAAAATAAAATAGCAAAATTTACAATCTTAAAATATTAAGAAAGTCTTTATAATATTTTTTTCAATAAATGGAGGAATCAATACTTGGTGGGACTTCCAAAATAGATTTCTTAACATGCATCACTATAACCTCCATCACATGAGCTTCTCTCCACCTATAAGACAGTAAATCCAAAAGGATCGAACCTGCCACCATCATCTATATTTTCCAACGACTTTTGACCCTAAAAAGCCTTTTAATTGAGATTAAAAAAAATCAATCATTAAAAATTCCAATGACCATTCTTAAATATTGTTGAGTTCACAAGAGTTGAAAGTCAATTTTGATAAGAATAAACTTGATATCTGGTGTTTGATCCAAATGAATAAATCTAAAGGATCTTACTTTTGGCTGCCCTTCTACAGTAAGAAGTGCGGTGTTGCAGTCTAGAAGAAGGTATGCTATGTAAGGTCATTTCATCCTCATTCAGGCTCGATTCCTCAGATTCCCAAAGCATCCATACAGTATGGCCTTGCGCTTCAGTGAAGTGCCCACCGAAGAAATCCATGAAGGGGAATGGCTGATTCACATAAAACAGGGCGTTCAAGCTCAGCATGCCATCGCCCGGCCCCCAACCGTCTGCATCTTCACCGTCCCCAAAATCCTCATCAACCTGAAGCGCGATGCATATCTCCCACAGGTGGTCTCCATCGGCCCCTGTTACCATCGGACCACAGGCCTCTCCGACATGGACAACCACAAGCTGCGAGCTGCTCAAAAAATGACCAAGAGGCTCTACGGAAAAACAGATATTAACTCCCTGGCCGAAGAGATTGAGAAAATGGACGGTCAAGTCAGAGACAATTACGAAAAAATCATCGACTGCAACTCTGAAACCCTAGCGTGGATAATGCTCTTGGACGCGTCCTTCCTGCTGGAGCTTCTCAGAACCCTCGCAGGCAAAGATCGCTTTGATTCCTTCAAGTGGTGTATGTATTTCGAACCCCTTTTTGACGAGAGTAGAATTAAGTCTGTGGGATTTGCAGTTCTGGGGGACATCATGAAGTTGGAAAATCAAATTCCCCTGTTCGTCCTGTACAAGATTTTGCAACTGGAGAGCGGATCTGAGAAAGAAGCAGAGGCCAGGCTTTTCGACTTGCTCTTAAACGCCGCTTCTTCGTTTTTCCCATTCAAATACCTGCAAATCTCACGATTTGAACTCAATTCCCCCTTCATTAGTCGGGAACATTTTTTAGGTTTCTTGCACGGTTTAACCCTCTGGTTCTTTTCCGGGACAAAGTCCTGTACTCCCCCTTTTTCATCAACAGAAGAAAGGCGCTTGAATTACATTCTCCCTTCCATTTCAAGGTTAAGCAAAGCCGGGATAGACATCCGCCCGTACACTGGAGACGGCTGTAACGCCCTCAGATTTGACAAGGAAGCCTCTGTTCTCTACCTTCCCGCCATGGTAATATCCGAAAACACTGAAACTGTTGTGAGAAACCTCATGGCTATGGAGGCATTTTTGCCATCGGAGTTGCAGGTTATCTCCTGCTACGTCGGTTTGATGAATAGCTTGATTTTCACAGAGCAAGATGTGGCGCTGCTGAGAATGGCGGGGATTTTTTATATCCATGTCGGAAACGACGCTCAGATCTCTCAGTTGTGGGATAGTCTGTGCAAGGGCATGGCCATTTCTTCTCTCCAGCCGCTCAAGACATTGAAGAAGGAGATAACAGAGGGTTACAGGAGCAAATGGAGGGGTAGATTGATCGATTTCTTCACGAACCATTGCACAAGGCCCTGGCGTACCGCACTATCCGTATTGTCTGCAATTTTCATTTTCATCTTTACGTTTACTCAAGCCCTTTCCTCCATGTATGACTTCCATAACGCTGCCTAGCCTAGGTAGTTCTATAATCCTTCCCATGAATTTTACAGTTAGGTTTGTCACTTGTAAACTACCCTTAAAGCAATCGTATCATAATATTTCTATGAATTGTACCCTGTAAGCTATGATGGTTATGTTAGACAAATTTTAAAATAAAATAGTTTTTGTGAATGGTTCTTAAATTATTGATGAAATTGAATGGTTTATAAATGAGTCTTGTTATGGACAAGTCTTGTTGAGTGCAAGGCTTTGACATTATAAAGGATGAGGTCAAGATCACGTTCTAGATGATTTTTGTGGCTCTCACTTGAAGTTTCAGCGTAAGCTGTGTGTTCCTATTGTTGCAACCATCAGAGTTAATGAATCCACGGGAGGCAGTTAAGCCATGTCATGAACCCGAGCGCCGCACTGCACAACACAAGGAGACCAAGGGTGCACACCTTGCAACAGTCCCCCCCCCTCAGCGCAAGAGAGGGGTTTGAACCCGTGACCCGGGCTTTGATACCAATTATTGCAACCACCAGAGTTAATGAATCCACGAGAGACAATTAAACCATGTCACGAACCCAAATGCTACGCGACACAACACAAAAAAACCAAGGACGCACACCTTGCAACACCCATGTCATATTTGATATAAAAGCCTAAAAAAACAAATACATTAGTGTGTATATATATATATAATTTCTTAATAATATTATTAATCATATTGTCAACCCCTTAAGTTAAAATATAGTTTTATCTTTCTCATGTCTAATATAATTTCTTATTTGTTTTAGAATAAATATCTTTCTAACAAATTCAACTATCTATCATAAATTGTATAATTTAATGAGTAAAAGAAAGTGAAAGTGAAAGTGAAAAAAATTAAAATGTAAATAGCTTTGCTTTCATCTTTTATTTTATATTCTTTAAAAAATAATTATGATTATATTCTATTTAAATTTTAAATAGAATTTCATATAATTATTAATCAACATTCTTTCAAATTCCTATAAGTACAGTCATCTTTCTTTTATTTTATTTTCTTTCTTTATTTAAATCTAATATTATCTTTTATTTCAATCCTTTTATTTAAAAAATTTAAACACTTATTATACTTAAATCTAATATAATTTAATTTAAATGGTTAGGGATGTTATTTTGTGAAACAAGATCTATATAAGACACTATTAAAGTTATAGAATACTCTATCAAAATTATAGGTCACCACGACAATATGGAATGTCAAGGCACCAATTAGACACTATCTTGACTATATTAATAGTAGTACACTTGATTGGACACCATCAACCATGCTTTTGTCCCAATACGCATAGCTAGGGGAGAGGGAGGTAGAGAGAAAGAGAGAAATCTTGATAAACATCATATAATCTTAATAAATCATTTAAACACATTTCAAATCTTTAAATTGAGGAACCAAGAGTTGTTGTCCATAAATAGAAAATGTTATAAAGAGAAAGAGGGTTAGAGAAGCTTCTTGTAGTATCTCAAATTATCAACGTGTTTGGTTTGTTATTTTTTCTTATACTGATTTGAATTAGTTGTAGGGATCTTGCTTGTTGGTTTATTATCACTTGATATGTTTACCCATGTGTGGATTTAGTACTTATTTGTATGCTTATTTTGATCAAGTGTGTGTGATTGCTTGAGTGATGAGTGTTTTAGATAGCTTAAAAATTTCTTGTAATGAAAATGTCTAATATGTGTTGACATGGTTGTTACTTCTAGGTGCATATGTGCTTCTTAATGGGCTACAAACCTATTTATATTTTAATAGCTTTAAGTCCTTGGATGCCTAAGTCTACCCATTTAAGCTTTACCTTAATCCCTCACTTTTGTCATTGTTATTTTATATAAAATTATGTTATTTAATATGTTTTGGAGGGATAAAATATGCTTTAGATACTAATTTTTAGAATCACCAATTCATTTGGTTGAGAATGATTGAAACATGGATTAAATGGACCTCTTGTAGTAGAAGAAATTATGTGGATTGTGTTGAGAGGACAATTAATATGGAAATCTTTGTTCTAACTAATATTATATCTTCTTGTTACAATCATGTTTATACTTGTGTATGTTATGGCTACAAGCCAAAGACCTTTTTAAGTTTTTTTTTTGCTATTGGAATGATATTATGGCCATAGACCAAGATCGATTTCCATGGTTATATTTTGGTTTTATGGGCCGAAGGCCATCATAACTCTTTATATCTTCTTATAATTAATTTTTTATAAGTTGTAGGTTATATAATTGCAACACACGTGACATGTCATGCCCATATTTTTTGACAAGAAAACCTACACATTTTTTTTTATTTTTTATAAAGTTTATTAGCTCTATAATTGCCATGCCTACTTTAATGTGGCTAACTCGTCCGACACAACTTACACATCACGCCACTGTAGCATAACCTATCCACTAAGGTTTAGCTCTATTTGGTAATAAGACATACTCATCATGAAAATATAGTAATATTAGTATTTACTTATGGAAGGAACTTTCAAAGGTAAGAATGTTCTTGATGATAATAACGTGGCTAACACGGATGCAATTATTCAATCAAGTATTACTATTAATACCCATTGTAGAATAGCAATGTTAATGTTTTTTCCAATTAGTCTGAAAATGTTGATTGAATTAACATTTCCAATTTAACATACAATGTATCAATATTATTCAACCCAAATGATGTTGTTACCAATATTGAAACAACTATGATTGTTCACTTTGTGCACATTTATCCATAAATAGAGTGACTCTATATTTTTTAAAATTACTAAATTTCTTTTCATTTCTAATATGAATAAATTAAAGTAAAATAATAATATAATTCTAAATAAATTAACTTAACATTTTAAAAGAAATAATTAAAGAAAGTCTTAGAACTTATTTACCTACCTTTTATCCTTTAAACTTTAGCTTTCGTATTCTTTTCCTTAAAAGGAATTATGGAAACCTATGAAATGGGCGCCCCCTTATACATTTTCATTGCTATTTTTTTTTTGTCTTCTGTCTTTTTTTTAACCTCCACGTCTCTGCAAGGAAGTGTGATACGGCCATGTGAAGCAGATTTAAGAGAAGCAAGAAAATTTGGTGACACAGGTAGATTGGGATCTCACGGTTGAAGAATGAGTATGTTAATTTATTTTATGTTAGATCTTATCTTTGATATTTATTTATTCTATTATTCTCTTTGAGGAATTTTTTTTTTTTCTGTAGTTATAAACTTATAAGTACCAGCATGGCGGAAGACTAAGCTGTCATGCCTGAAATTTTCAACCAGAAAACCCAACAATTTCTTTTTTTATAACCAATTGTTATTAATACCTCTCTAAATATATATATTAAAATTATAACACTAAAGATAGTATTACCAAATTAATATTAATTATATAAGTTTACTAATTTACCAATTCTATATTTACTCCTAATATCATTGAAGTAATATAAATTTACCATTATTAATAATAGTTTTACCAATACTTTACTATTAGTTTTACCATTTATTATTATTTTTCCCATTTACTATTACTATTAACTTTACCAACTAATAATTAAATAACCGTCAAACCTTTAAACATAACTCACTTAACCCTATTATTAACTGCACTTGTAAAAATAAATTTTAATACCATTCACATAGTTAAATGCTTTTAATTTTACTCCCAATTTTAATATTCCACTAATGTAATTAACAATAGGAATATATTAATTCACATTGTCATCCATATAATTATTTATTTATTTAAAAATAAAAGCTATGATGAAATATTTCAATATTAAATGTATTTGATTATTATGGACAATAGTTTTACTATCTATAATATCTAAATCTTCTAACACTACTGTGTATATTTCATTCCTTCTTAAAACTTAAATTAAAAGTTATTTCGTAATAATATCAATAATCCTTTTTATTGATAATAAGTTTATTTCTCTCATACCCAAAAGTAATTTACCATACATAAAATATCATTTACAATGTAAATATAATTAATTTAACAATTCTTATTTAAAAATAATAATACTTACATACATAAAGAATAACATAAGTTTCTATTTGAAAAGCCAATCAAAACTGAAATAAGTTAAACCACTTAATATCTTAATTCCCATTTTAATTTCATTACTCTCATTTTTTATTTTTTTTTAAACTATAATCCATGTTTACTTGTTTACTTTTCTCCTTGTATTTTTTTTTTAAAGTCAAGTGAATAAAATATTTTCTCCTCTTTATTTTGTTTACCTCCGGACAAACTATATTGGCATTTTATATAAAAATATCAACAGCACTAACATCTTGTTCACACAGAAATTTAAAATAACAAGGGTGATTTTATTTACTCGGGTTAAATTACACGCTGGGAGAGGATATATGTGCAGGAAAGTTTATATATATATTTTTATTTTTAAATATCTAATTGATTGTTTTATTTAATGGGGAGTTGGAGGCTACAGACATTAATATATTTTTTTCTTATTTAATATTTTAACCCAAGTGTCCTCGCCAAGCTTCCTTTCACGTCACAGGGATCAAATCAAATGACCACAGGTGGGAATAAAATCAGAGGGAGATTTTTCAAGGATATTGCTGAGGTGGGCACGAATGGTGATGGCAATTAATTGACCTGGCTTGATCTGATAGTGCTTTGATTTTTATTATTATTTTTTTTGTGGACAATGATGCGTTGGTAAGGTGGAGTTATTATGCTCTCAAGAAGAGACTAATACGTCTTCCTAGATTTGACGGTAGCAGCTTGCTGCATTAATTCACTCTATTGTTAAACCATTGCAGGCCACTCTTGACCACGATTTGACAGCCAAATCCAAATGGTGATTTGGTATGATTTTTTTTTTTATATACTATTTCCTGCTGGGGTGAATGTTGTTGTTCCAATTTAATACTATGCATGCCAAGAACTGCTCAGACTCACCTAGCATTGAAAAGCAGGACAGTAGTGTATACGCCATCCATTCTCGTAATAACTACAACTACTACCAAGGTGTCAGGCTCTTTTGTTCTTTTAGTCCATTCTAATAGGTCACATAACTCTATTTATACGCCATCTTCTAAAGGTACAGACATCCCTAAGGTTAAGTAACCCAGCCAAAAAAAAATACAAAATATATATATATATATAAACTAGTTGTTACTGGAGGGTGAGGGATCATACCACGATTATGGTGGTTATGGAAATGAACAGCCTACAGAAGATCAGTGCCATAAGATAAAATCTTACATTATTTATTATTGGACTATCATCCTGTTTTGGTTTTTTTTCTATATTCTACTCACAAAATTTGTATTGCTCTTTTTCTGCAGCATCCTTTTGAAAGGCGACAGGAAATCTGATGCTTTGTTTCACTATGCTAGTATTATATCTGAATCCTTTTGTTTCCTTAAACATTGAGGGCAGTTTGTATGTTACGGATAGGTATCAACATATTATTGTTGTTTGTGTGTTATTATACAACGAAACTAACTGCATGAGAATGCCAGCTAAAATGAATATTGTAGTGATACAGATTTGAGGCATCATATGAACATACACCTCATTCCTGAACGAGTTACTGAAGGGAGTAAATGCAAGAGTATGATTACCATTGTATTTTACCTCTTTGTTTCCACTTAATACTTTAAATACAATATGCTGCACTTAACAGGATCTCCACTTGCTCGCATATAGGGCAGCCTTCCCCACCCCCCGACCCCCGCCCCCTAACTTGCATATTGCCAGCTAAAATGAATATTGTAGTGATACAGATTTGAGGCATCATATGAACATACACCTCATTCCTGAACGAGTTACTGAAGGGAGTAAATGCAAGAGTATGATTACCATTGTATTTTACCTCTTTGTTTCCACTTAATACTTTAAATACAATATGCTGCACTTAACAGGATCTCCACTTGCTCGCATATAGGAGCCTTCCCCAAACTTGCCTAAAATGAATATTGTAGTGATACAGCATCATATGAACATGCCTAACCTTGGTCCCCCTCCTATATACAACATTGCATAAAGACAAGATGGAGCGCCTACATAAGTTTACTATTGATGCACCGACAGGATATCCCACATGCAGTCTTAGTCTATACAGACAGCATCATATGGAACCTGCCCACCTCTCCACTGGGGAAATACAAGCCGCATAAAGACACAACTACATAAGTTTAGATTATATGTCCAATATCTATGGTGCCTATAGTCATGGGTTCAATACCCAGTGCACTGTAGTTTATGCCAAGATACTTGCAGCTATAGGAAATATAGGGCTTAATGTTCCTTCCACTCGTAGGAAAGAAGCCGATAAACCAAACCACTCTCATTTCATTGAGAGGTGAATTAAACCACTAGTTTTAACCCTGTCTTGCACTCGAGTATCTAATAATCGGGTATGTCTATTTCTTATTTAAACAAAGAAATATTGTTCATTGCTAATATACATGCATATATTTTTGTTGCTTTGAAGGGTCTATTTTACTAATCCCAGAAGTAACCCATCGACATATAAAAGTTTTCTATTTCCTTTCATTTTGATGGGAGGTAGTTCTGCATCTATATATATGTTGGTTTTCATTTCACGTTCGGTAAGAAATAATTTTCTTCTTAACTACATTAAATCTTTAAGTTTAAGTATAGATACATGGAACAACCAGAATGCATTTCTTTTCCAACTGCATTAACATGATAGAGGAACTATTACAGACTTCTAACATAGCAAGGATTTTCTTTCAAGGAGCAAGTTTTACAAGAATATATATCAACACATGCATATTTTTAAAACACAAGAGTATGAGGGTATGAAAGTATGCAATATTTTACTACAAATGTATCATTGAAACTCTTAAACCAGATTTCCACATAAGACTATTTGTGCCTACCTTGGGGTATCATGTATCTTTATTCTTTTTAATCTTTTGTGGTTCAATAACAGATTATTCCCACCATAATTTTATGAAAGATGTATTTATATAGCAATCATGAATCTATACAATATAAAATCATTTTGTAAAGTTCAAATACATTTGCTCAATATACTATTTTGTAAATGCCAAATGTAACACCTCCTTATCCCAATATCTTCTTAAACACAAGTCTATGGAGTATTTCCTTTCCCTTTTATTAAAGATCAAAATCTATTATTAAAATTTTCCATATGACAAGGAATACATTGAAATACAAGAAATTACATGAAAATGAATAAAACTTGCTCTTTTACAAATAGTAATGATGAAACAAATAGTTGCATGCCAAGGAATGACGGCTTGCTCTCCACCCTACCGTAATGGCATCATGGAGCCTCATGGGCTCTAGCCATACCTCCGAGCAAGGAATTATCTTAGCTCCAAGATGATGCATGGATTTTTTTCAAATGTTTACAAGGGAATAAGAATTACCTAGCATCAAATTTCATGAATCTAGATTCTCTACTATATGATTCAAACATGAGATACAACATACCATTTTGTTTTTACAGCAATAAAAAGAAGGGGAAATAGAAGTAAAGAAGAACTTATCTCTTTTCTTTAGGTGAGGAATTAACTCTTTTTCTCTTCCTTCCTCTCCAAGTCAAGCCATCTTGATCACTCTCTCTCCAAATGGACTCCTCTCATCTTTTCATTCTTCCTACCATCTTCTCTAAAGTTCTCCAAAAGGAGAAGTGGGTAACACCCTACCCATTCTTCATATCCAACTATATAGGAGTTTCAACTTGCAACCTTTTGGATGGGAAGGTGTGGAGTGTACCTCCCTTCTTCAATGAGATTCTTTTCTCATTAAAGAGGTAGCATGCATTTGGACAACCCCAAATCTTTTCACCTCCCATATTCTCCTCAAAATTCGCCACTCTTCATTATGGTGACTTTTCAAGAGTCAAATCATGTCCTTGGGACCCTATTGCATGCCCACTTGACCCCTACCACTAAGGTATAGACCCTAGGGTGTTTATATTTGTATCCCAACCAAGTAAATTGACCAACAACCCTCTTTAAAAACCCACTTAAAGATCCATCCGAATTTCACACTTGGGTAAGGGTTCCCAACCCCTAACCCACATAATTAAATATTATCACAAACCAAAATAAATTATACATTTAATATCAACCTTCACCTCTTAATCTATCAACATATTAACTTTATATCCTCAAGAAGATGTCATTTGATTTGCTCTCGGTGGTCCTTCCTTCTCATGCTAACATTGTTGCCTTCCTACACATTACCAACACGATCATAAGTAACAATTTGATCACATAAGTTTGTTAACTAAATATTTTATACTTTAGCTATATAATAATCCATTTAAAATTTCAATTAGCTTTTCACAATATATGAGTGCATTCCACCTTCATGGTAGTGACAATAAACAAAATGTCAAAATTAAATGCAAGAATATCACCAAAAGATCACCTTATTTATCATCCATAATATATCTAATCATCGATTCAAGAAAGGAATATAACAATTTAGGATTGTATTAAGTACCTACGAGGCGGGGTCTCACATGACATATAGTATAGTAGGCGTATTATACAATATAAGAAATATAATTTAGCTATTTTGAGCAAAAGAAGTTTGAAGCAAACCATTCTATCATCTGATAGACCAAGAGGAAGGCCCACTCTAGGAACACCTGGTAATCTTTTCTTTTTTGTTGTGTTTAAAGTGTATTAATTTATATATTATTTTATTAATATTCTTTAATTTTCCTCATTTCTTATTCTATGGTTGTTCTATAACTATTGTTTGTAGAAATCAGAGGTGTGAATTATAGAATTACAAATTCATTTCAAAATATAACAATATAATAATTCATGATTTATGAAGATAGACACCACATCAATAATCTTTGATAGTGTACTTCTTAAATATATTTGTGTATGTTTGGTTTGTGTAAGATGTAAATTTATTTTATGAAGTAGCTTTCTATTCTTGTACCAGACAATTTATATTCCTAGTAGATTGTTCATGTTTATGTAATAGATAGTTTATGTAGCAAAAACCCTTCCTATAGTGGACTTAAGATAAACCATCAAATAGGATTCTAGTTTCCACAACTTATTTGTTATATTAAATGGTATTTCATTTTACTCAAATTACTACCTCCAACCCTTGAGCAAATAGCCACAACACCTTTCTCAAGTTCACACCCCAAATTAACATAGGACTAAATTGAAATGAAAACCTGAGTACTAACCATAATTTAAACGTAAAATTGAAATTATTATCTTTATTTTTGTTGCAACATTTTGGCATTGCTACCAAGGACAGGTGTTAAAGGCCTAATAGCCTAGTAAATTGAGTTAGGACCATTGTGTCAAGGAGAAAATCTACGTAATTGTTAGCCTTGCCTAATAAATTACCTTTTGATTTGCATTATTTTAAATCATATAGATGCATGAATTGAGCTAGGGATGATAAAGGTATATTTTTCAAAAAAACTATTATGAGTAGCTCCTCAAACTAAATGAATCCCACACAAGAAATTAAGCTACAACCTTTGAACAAACAAGAAAAATAGAAGTTACTTGACCTTGGTCTAGAAAAATGTGTGATTGAGTCAACCACTATAGAATTTGTAAGTGAAAAAAATAATAAGATCTTGAATCACCAACAAGTATCTTGTTAGAAAGTTCAGACAAACCTAAATCATCACTAGCATTATTAAAACCTCTTAGTCTAGTTGATGTTTCAGTTTAGTTTAAAGCCTCATATTCCCTAAGAAATGGTGATATATAGGAAGTTAAGAGACAACATAAGCCACATCCCTCATCTTTTACTATTCATTAGACATTGTGGGAAAATTAGAAAACATGATTGATGCAAAAGGACATAATCATGAAGCTAATAAAGCCTTGGCCAATACGTTTGACCCTATAAAATTTGAATTTCATATTGCCAATCTTGAAGAAGAACCTATGAAAATATACCTCATTCAACCTTGCCAATTT
Organism: Sequoia sempervirens; assembly: GCA_007258455.2. NCBI lineage: Eukaryota > Viridiplantae > Streptophyta > Pinopsida > Cupressales > Cupressaceae > Sequoia > Sequoia sempervirens. The sequence continues at coordinate 41,214,253 of VDFB02047230.1, read as the reverse complement.
TTTGAGGTCTTTATGTTGAAGATCTTGATATGTTCTTATTTGAATTTGATGTGTTGTCTTATAGCTATGACTACCAAAGTGATGCTCAAAAGATTAAATTATTTCTAGCCACAATAAAACAGGCTACATTATGACAGTTCATGAGACTTGGATGATACACTATTCACACATGAGATAATATAAAAGAATGATTTTTGACGAAATATTAGGATTATTGTAAAAAAAGTTCAAGATGATATTTTTAGGATGTCACAACGAGAAGAATAAATTCTATAAGATTTTCACAAATGATTCTTATTTAGTCTTTAGAGAACACAACAAATATGGTTATCAAATGAGGCTATTAAAATGATTTTCCTAAGAGGAATTCAAGATGAATGTATTGATGCTTTCAATCTTATAGGTGGTGGAGATGTTTATAAACTTTCATTTGATGAAATTTATAGGAACCATTCAAGAACTCACTAGTCTATAAGAAGTTATTTTGGTAAACAAGTTTTCCAAGGTGGTACATCACAAGCTAGAGTTAGGTATGTTGATAAATTAAAAACTAATCCCTTGATTCATATTGGGTTCAAACAAATAAACACTTTGTATATGTTGAAATAATGAATAAGGTTGCCATTAATGAGTTGTCATTGATGTCATCATTGTATTAAGGATGATTGTAGAAGAGACATTTTGCAAGAGGGTTTGATCCACACACATAAACAGTTAAGTATTTTTTCTCAGTGTCTACACAGGCAGATTTAGTACATAGATCCCTCCGGTAATTTGGTTTGCATTTGTTCTCCCTTAGAAATTTACATCTACGGTTCTAATATGTTGTTTATGGTTTTTAGTAGTATTTTCATTCAGAATTTCACTTGGTTTGGATAAGCGGTTTGTAAGTTGCAAGTAACAGAAGATCAACATATAAGGTTTAGACAGTTTCTTATGTAAAGGCTATGCCTTATACGGTCTACACTCCTCCTCGGATTTGGGTTAGACCTTGTAGTTTTGGGAGAATGCTAACAAGTGTCAAAGCATTGTGTTTTCTAGATGGCATGACATTTTTAGGTCCACGTGTCTTGTGATGATGAATAGTTGGAGTATTTTGCTTTTAGGTCCTATACCTAGCCGACCTAATATATGTAAACGGTTGTGGAGATTAAATATGTGATGTGAATGTAAGAGAGAGTTATTATAGGTCCATGCCAACCTATATTATGCTTTTCATGTGTTGTTTTGGATGTGAAGGCATTTTTATTTGAATTAGGTACTGATAAGGCACGTTTTGTATAGTTTAGGGCTACATCTAATTAGGCCGACCTAATTGATGTTTGTGATGAATTTTGATATATACACAAGGTTGTTTTGAGATTGTGGATATCTATTTTGAATGTGTACATGATCTAAATACAAGAAGTGATGTGAAAATATGCAAAGTTGAGCAAATAAGTTGTGAAAGTTGAGAAGAATTGTATGAATGTAAAGCAAAGCAAATATTTTTTATCTGAGTTAAATGAAGTGTATTAAGTCAGTGTTTTGAGCTTAAAAGGAACTAAATCCTGCATATGGTAGATGCATTTTCTATCAGTTCAAATCTTGGTTGTGTATCCACAAACCATCTTTCTCTCTTTCTTTTCTCAATGAGCAGTGAGTTCACTTGGATAGTGATTCCACTTGGCAATGAGCCATTTTGTAATATCTTATAATCGGTTATAATATATTGTGAGCTAATCCTCATCGTGGTTTTTCCCATTTTGGGTTTTCCATGTAAAAATATTGGTGTTCATGTGTTATGTGATTTTGTTGATGTTTTCATTCTTTCATTCCTTATAATAGTTAAATATGTTTTAGTAATTGAATGGTTAATGATTGGATGGTTTAATAGAATACTAATTCAGCCCCCCTCTTAGTATTACAAGTGTCCAACAACTGGTATCAGAGCTTGGATCCTTGGAAGGAGCTTGACCACTTTGGGAAGATCTTGGAGATTGAACACATGGCTAATAGAAATTTTCCTATTCCTCCGGAAGAGATTCCTGTTATTGAATACACTAAAGAAGATTGCATTCTTGGAAAAGATGGAGAACTCAAAGTTTCTCTTGAAGATCTTAATAAAGTTGAAAGTGTAAATAGATATATGAAGGAAAATCTTAAAGAATCAAATGAATGCATCATAAAATTGAGAGAGTAAATCAAGAAGTTCAGAGAAAGGAATAAGAAAGTCAATGAACAATTGAAACAAGCAAATGAAGACATCATCGAACTGAAATTGCAAGTGGAAGAAAATAATTGAGGAATGTCTAAATGTAATAGTAAAAAGAAAATCTGATGAATGCATGAGGCTTGAACAAGAAGTGGTAAACCTGAGATGAGATCTAGACAAAGTGAGAAGTCATGAAGATAAATTCAAGATAAGTTCTACAATGCTTGATGAGTTGATTGCAAGTCAAAAAGCATCCAAAGACAAAGGTGGTTTGGGACTTCAAAAAGGTGAAAGCTCAAAAGCATATCAGACACCTAATGCAAAGAAGATCAATGAACCAGAAGAATGAAAATAAGAACAATGGAAAGATCTAGAATCAAAGAAACAATGCTAGAAGACCTCAAGTTAGACAACCAAATGCTCAAAGGTACCCATCTTTCAATGGTATGTGTTATTCTTGCAATGGACATAGAACAATGTAAAGTAGAAGAAAAATAAATAAAAATGTTCCAACCTTTATTGGTCAATGCTTTACATGCAAGAAATTTGGACATAGAAAAAATGAATACAGAAGTCAAATGATGAATGCATATAACAATGGTAGAATGAATCAAAATTTTAATGGTTACTGTTATACATGCTATGGATTTGGACACAAGGCTAATCAATGCAAATCTAGAATGAATGGAAGGAATGTTGTTCAAAATAATGTTGTATGTCACAATTGCAATAGACCTAGACATATTGCTAAGTTTTGTAAAAGAAGAAACACAAGGAAGGACAATCCGGTAAAGATGAATGAACCAGTCAAAAATATTGATTCGATTGAAGTAAAGAAGGAAATGGAAAAGATTTGGAGAAAGAAAGAGGAGAATAAGAAAAAGGAAGAATCAAAGGCTACAAATGAATCTTTTCCCTCATCCGACGCAGACAACTCCTCCAAGAGTTGAACCTAAGCATTGGCTTAGGGGGAGCAATAACAAATAATCAAACAACCCCCAGTTGATATAAGGTTCCATGGCTTGGCACGAAGATATATGATATAGATGGAAAATTTTGATCTTCTAGAGAAGAAACGAGAAGAAAATATGCAATTATAGAGATTTGTGAAGCAATTAGGGTTTACCGTTGCACAGAGAAGGGTTTTACCAACTTTATTGTTTGGCACATTGAATGTAAATTAGGGTAGATAGAAGGGTTATAAATATCTACACTTAGTCGATTTAATTCACTTTTAAGCATTTGGAGCAAGCAGAGTGAGTTGGAGAAAATTCAAGAGATCAAAGGCAATTTGTTAAGAAGAGCATCAAAACCCTAGTTTTGACTAAGCAAGAAAAAGGTATTTACTATTGTTTTTGTGTCATAAAGTTGAAATAGAATTTGTTTTTCGAACATTCCATATAGGGTTCTACCTATAGAGGATATTAGGGCTTATATCCACATGAAATTGGAGGAATATAACCACATGAGATTTACCGACCTATGGACAAACGAACTAATTGGAGATAATTTCCAAATTAAGCCAAAATATGAAAACATAGTGAAGAAGAAGAAGAGGATGAAGGACCCCAGTTGAAAGAAGAAGAACTAGAACAAGGAGACAAAGGGTAGATATAATTGATACCTTTGATGAAGAGGAAATTGAGAAGGAAAAGTAAGCCTTTGGAATACATGTGCATAAGAAGATGAAAGAAAGGAAAATAGATAAAAATTAGGTGATCTAGAGCAAAAAAAGAAGAAGAAAAAGACAACTCCAGAGAGACCTCATAGTCCAATGAAGTTGGACACATTGTTTAAAGGTATTTTGCATCATGAAATGTTGGGAGAAACATCAACTTTATACCATAATGCAGATGAGGTGGAAAAAGTCACCATAATTGAGGCAATAATCAAATACATTGTCATCATAAAAGCAGATATGGAGAACATAAAGAAAAAGGTTCCAAACAATGTGTGGAACATTTTTTTGGAAAAGAGAAAAGAGGCAATAGAGAGAGAGGATAAGATTAGATCATATGCTTTGGAGAAAATTGGCTTGTCCTTATCTGATGCTGACAAGGCCACATTGGCCCAAGTTTGTAATAAAGAATTTAGAACTAAACATATGGTTACAATTCTTATGGGAAGAGAACAGGATGAGTTTGAGAAAATTCAAAGGAAAATAGAAAAAAAGATCACTAAAATTGCTTAGAAGTATGGTATGATTCCCATTGTTACTGATGCAGAGGAAAATATTGATAATACTCCTCTGGATATAGAATATCTAGTGCAAGAAAGTGTTGAGGATGAGAAGACTACAAAAGGAGAAAAAAGGACCAGAGAGGAAACATCAAAGGATGACACCTCTATTCCTTTGGTGACACATGATATAACAGAAGGAAATCTAGAGACATTTGTCCCTCTAGAAGACATAGAACAGGCCACTAGTGAAGGTGAAAAACATAAAGAACAAGAGTAGGGGAATGAAGAAAATATGGGAAGAAAAGATGATGGTGAGAAGGAAGGAGATGAAGACAAGAATGAAGAAAGTGAGCAAGGAGAGAAGGACATGGAATTTAAGGAGAAGAGGAGAAAAAGGAAGATGAAGAGAAAGATAAAGAGAAGGCCTTGGAAGAAGAAGAAAAGGAAAAGGAAGAAGAGGACATTGAGACCAAAAATAATGAAGAAGCTAAGAAATTTGTGGAGTTACCTAAGCCTTTTGGTGAATCTTCCTTTGGTAATCCATTGAAAGGTCTTTTATCTAAGCAATTAAATTTCCAACTGGTAGTTTCATCATAATTATTGCAATTTCCCATGCAATAGGGTAGTGTAGACTTAGACAAAATATCTCCTATATTCATAAGTTGTAGCTAGGTGATGTGTTTCATGCATCAGCGAGAAATAAATTATTGAAAGACACCAAAGGAGTGGTGAGTTAATGGATGAAGCCATAAAAAAAATGTAGTAGGTAACACCCAAAACAAATGTTGATACATCCTTGTCTGTAATGGAAAACTTCAAACTATTGATTGATTCCTTCAAGGAATATGCCTTTGGTTTAACAGGACAATTTGAAATAGAGGTTGAGATGAGCCTTGCAAAAAAAAAGTTGTCATAGATGACAGATAAGTGTAGAGTGCTTTATGGAAGTGCAAGCATGTGAAGAAGAGGCAATTTTTTTTTTTGTATTGCATGAAGTGGTCGGATGCCACACAAATCATAAAGAATGAAATGGACTCAATTAAGTCACAGATAACTAATGCATCAAGTGCCTATGATCTAGCACTAGACATAAAAGATTAGACCTGATCTGCCATAGTAGACTTGCATGATAGATTCTTCACCCTATAGAGCTAGAAGGAAGATATAACCAAGCAGCTTGGGAAATTAAGGGACTTGGTGAAAAAAACACATATACATGTCTCAAGTGCCCTTGCCGATACTGATAAAATTTCAAAGTTAAATCTTACTCCAATACTTTGGAAGAAGAAGAGGAAACATTGGTGGAGCTTGAGTCTCAGTATAGAATGCTTGTAGCAATCAAGAAAAGATAGGAAGAAGGTGTAAGAGAGGGGGACCACCATGTGCAAGGCCCCAAGTCATGGAGGGCCAAGATGTAGAAGGCTTCCCTAACTTACCTTAGCTTAACAAGATGTTGGGGAATGTGGGATGAGGATGATGAGGACTATAATGTCCTTGAATCACCCTATAGACCCAAAATGCAAGATGGGGCTAGGAGAGCCAGTTTTTGGGTTCAACACTATGCCTTAGCGAGCTCTCTATTCAAGGAAAAAAGCACAGTCCTAGGATGATAGCACAACGCACTAGCATCTCTCAAGTGCACTGGCGTCCGTATGACCAGACAACTTCAAAGACAAGGTCAAACCTAAGAAAACAAGCTAACGACCCATCTAACTACTATTAAAGGGAAAAAAAATGTGATTAAGTACACAAAATACTCTCTAATGTGATACAGTAAAAATACGAGAGTTAAGGCAGTAAGAAGGATCTTACAAAGAAAATCGTTCGCCAACTAGCTCTTCGAAATCATGTTCACTTGCACACAAGAAGGAGAAATTTTTTGGGTGGTTGTATATAGGCCTGCCTTAGTCAGACCCTCGTTTAGGTGTTTCCACCTCCATGGACAACTAAGAAAGTGAGATGAAGAAAACAATGTAGTAAAGAACACTAAAGCACTACAAAATAGTAAATGTGCTTACTCTACCAAGTAATAGAGGAGAGGAATGGGAAGCTTACCACCTCCACCAAAAGAAATCAAGGCTGATGGGGGAGAGATTGAGAGTACTCGAGCCTCTACTGCAATGGTGTGGTCCCAAACTTGCTCTACTGAAGTGGTGGAGTAAAGTTGTTGCTACAATGAGGTGCAAAAGTGCTGCTAGAATGTTTGAAGTGAGTGCAAGAGAATGTGTAGAAGCTTGTGAAGAGATTGTAGGTGTGTAGAAGATGAAATGCATGTAGAAGGAGTGAATTTGAAGAGGAGATGAAGAAAATGACCATATTCAGGTCGGTTGGATGAAGAGGGCTTTACAACTTGACCACCAATGAGAAGTGTAACGCCTCTGCAGGTTCAACCGCGAGAATTTTCTAAGGAAGTAAGCATGCCGCACGAGCGTCTTCGATAGAAATTCCTCGGAAAACACTCAAAATAGGTGCCAAGTGGGATGCAAGCAGCATGCTTAGGTGTAATTAAGCCTCTGAACTTGGTTTTCTAAGGTGGAAAAAGGAAAAAAGGGGGAATTTGCAATAAGGGGTGCAAGTTCACTCTTATACATTTTCCCCCCACTTTAGCAAGAACGAGTAATGATGAGTGCTTCAGTAAAGTAGATCAAGGAAGGAGTAAGTTTAGGAATGTATACCTAAACCATCAAGGAAGCAGACCACGATCTAACAAACCTAAAGGTACATGACAAACGAAGGACTTCATAGCTTCTTGGAACTATGAAGCTAAAGAAAGAAAGTGTCTTGCAGACCCATGGACCTACAAGGGGGCAACCCCCAAGATCTCTCGCATGAAGGAATCCCCATGAAGTAAGTGCCTTACAGGCCCATAGACCTACAAGGAAGGTGTCCTCCAAGAACTCTCACATGGAGGATACCAAAGAAGCATCCCCCAAGATCTCTCACATGGAGGAAGTGAGGAAAGTGCCCTACAAACTTGTAGACCTGTAGGGAAGGTATTCTTCAAGATCTCTCGCATGAAGAATACCCAAGAAAGCACCCTACAAACCCGTAGCCCTGTAGGGAAGGTAACCTCCAAGATCTCTCACATGGAGGAAACCCAAGAAAGTACCCCATAGGCCTGCAGACCTGTAGGGGAGCCACCCCTAAGATCTCTCGCATGGAGGAAGCTCAAAGGAAGCACCCTACAAGCTCTTAGTCTTACAGGGAGGTATCCCCCAAGATATTTTGCATGGAGGAAACCTAGGAAAGCGAACTCAACAAAGTTAGGAAGTGGCCACATAGGCAAGTAAGCAGACAATTGCGCAGACCGTTGATAATTTGGAAAACTTTCAAAGGGGTCTCTTAGGAACCCGTCATGAATAAGGGGTCCAATCAAGAGATGCACAGTTCGAAAGAAAATATTTTCTTTCTCGAATTGAAGGGATCCTTTTTAAATATGTTCACTTCATCAAGGAATTCGAAAGGAAAATTATGCCCCCATGCGAGGGGAAGGTCAAAGCTATTCCCACTTTGGAGGAAGGTTTTCAAGTCCTTTCTAAGTTATGAATCCAAGATGAAGGAAACACATTTTGTTAGGGCTCCAAGTTGAGAATGTGATTTTGAAGAAAGGTTTGTGAAGATCTTTAAGAAAAGATTTGTTGGCAGCGAATGCATTTTTTGAAAATTGGAATGTTGAAGAAAAGCATTGTCACATATGAGAGGGACAACTTAAGCAAGAAGAGAGAAAGATAAAGATAAAGAAAAAGAGAAAAAACACAAACAAAGGATATAGGGGGATTTGGTTTAGTGGGGTCAGATCTGTCCATGCTTATATAAATAATAGGTAACTGCAGTACAAGGTGAAAGATCATCAATCCCCAACCAGATTAGGAAGAATGCACAAAAAACAAAGTAAAAATAAAAAAATGGGTCAACATGGAAGGGAAGCCTAAATGCCCCCAACACTTTGCATCGTCCCCAATTTATCAAAAATCAAGCACAAACATGGAAGAATGATGATAAAAATAGAAGAATGTTTATGACAAAAAAACCACGCCTATATCCAAGCACCAACAGGGGTGACGAGGGTCATCCAGGCAAACATAGCACGATCATGGGGGAACACATCACAAAACACACACACCCACGCAAGATCAAGAAGGGGCCTCCTCCTAACACTGATCGACCAGGAGGTCATTTGCTTCCCACTCTAGGTCATCATAGGGGGAAGGAGGACAAGCCTACAGTGGTGGGATGTTAAGAGGAGGAGCATTTATTCTTCCCACAATAAGGGATAAGGAAGAGGGCCCCTCGAGAGCCTCTCCACTGAGCTCTTGTGGAGCTAGGGTTAGCGATTTTGCGAAGATCGTTGATAAGGTCGGAACTTCATCCATAGAGTTAAACATGCACCCTATAGGAGCACCATGTTTAACTTCAATGGACGGAGCCAACTACACCTGAGATTCACCACTAGGCTTGTCGAATGACTCGGGAGTAGTGACGAACTTAGGGGAAGTCGGGACTGGTTCCATCACTAGGAAAAAACAAGTCAGAACTGGACCACCTTGTGAAGAAGGTGGGCTCCTCTTGTGTCCTTCACTTCTAGAAGGACCATACTCTATCTTTTTCTTCATCGGAGGAGATGAACTCCCCACAAACGAGCCAAGGGGTGTAGAGGAAGAGGAGGAAAGAACCGTGGTGGATACAACTGAGGTATTAATCATATCCACGGGTTTTAGGAAAGGATGGATATCCAGAATGAATGTTAGCAAAGGTGGCTCCGCCGAAGGAGCAATGAACACCTATACCCCCTTGGGGTTAGGCGCATTCATACTCATAGTAGAAGCTGGAGGCAATGCAAAACTAGACCGAAGAGAAGCAGAAGGAAGGGGAGAGAACGACACTATAGGAGACCCTGAAGTAGGGGCATTCATCTCTTCCTCCTTCCTTTGCGAGGTAGCTTGCTTAGCCAAGAGAGCCTTTCGCTGGTGCTTGCGCTCAGGCGCAAGGTGGTTTCTACGACTCTTAGAGTTGGAGGAAAGAGGCTGGGAAGGAGCAAAAGGCTCCTACTCAACCATGAGAATGTCCAATATGGTTGTCTTCAGTGGAGGAATGGATTCCTGAGTGGGAGTAGGAGGAACAAGTTGAGGAGTAGCAGGGGGAGTTGGTTCAAGAGCCTCGGCAATGGGCCTCTTCCATTTCACTGCTTTGGGAGCAGGAGCGGTAGGAGGATGTAGAGGTCGAGACAAGGAGGACCCTCTATAGGAGACCTTCTTCCCATTATACCGAATGGTTCTAGGCTTCGTTAGTAGAACATGAAGTTTGAGTGCAAGACACTTAGGCTTTTGCCAAGTGGACACCACAGGGTTCTCCTACAAGTGTAGAGCAGACTTCGATGGTGCCACAGTAGATCGAGAAGAAGCGTTAGACTGACCAATAGAAGAGGAAGAAGGAGTATCTCAAGACTACTTCTCTTCTTCCTTCCTTCGTACCTTAGTAGCATCATTGGCAGCCTTTAAACAAGCCCTATGTGAAACAACATAAGGTGAGGGAAGGTATATCACTTTCGTCCTTAGGCACCCTTTCTTATAATTCTAATATGTTTGGTGTAGAAGGTCCGTCCTAGGTGGAAGAGGACCAACTGGCATAGGCCAAGAGTAGTCCAAGGATTAGCTACCACGAGCAACCGGTGGTCTATAACCGATGTCGTGGATTAAGTGTACAGAACCCCCATGGATAAATTTTAAGAATTTATGCACAATTGAGGGTACCACGTTCATCGCCACCAACCAAGGGATACCCAATTTCAGGTCCAACCAAGACTGACAGGACAATACTACCCAAAGGGGACACATAAAGCCTACCATGTGTGTAGATAGTACTCAGGTGGATCATACCCATCTTTATGTAAGAAATTAATCAACATGATCTCCTCAGTTATGATGTTTACTTGTGATGTCAGATCAACGAGAACACCTACTATGATGTTTCCATTGATTTGTGCAAGGATATAGAGAGGAGATGCTTCCTTGTTAAAACCCATCGATAGATCCTATGAAGTGAAAGTTATACCGGTACCACTATCCACAGGCTGCGCAAAGGGGATAGGTTGATGCAGGAAGGAGGCCATTACACACTAGATGATACTCTCACAAATTCCCTGAAGGTTAAAGGATAAGATGTTGACCCAATTAAGGTTTCATTACACAACACCTTTGGAACCTTCCAACTATGCCAACTAGGGGTTACAGGTTGGGTTGTAAGGCGACAACCTCACAACACTCACACCTACAACAATCCTAGAGTACGAGGAAAGGAACTTTCAATATCGCAAAACAAAACAAAAATGGTTCATGTTGGGTTCACCAAAAATGTAAGAGAGGGGGACCACCATGTGCAAGGCCCCAGGTCATGGAGCGCCAAGATGCAGAAGGCTGCCCTAACTTACCTCAGCTTAACAAGATGTTGGGGAATGCGGGACAAGGATGATGAGGACTATAATGTCCTTGAATCACCCTACAAACCTGAAATGCAAGATGAGGCTAGGCGAGCCAGTTTTTGGGTTCAACACTATGCCTCAAGGAGCTCTCTATTCAAGGACGAAAGCGCGGTCCTGGGACAACAACGTGACACACTAACATCTCTCAAGTGTGTTGGTCTCCGTACGACCAGACAACTTCAGAGACAAGATCAAACCTAAGAAAATAGCTAACGACCAATCTAACTACTATTAAAGGGCCAAAATAATGTGATTAAGTAAACAAAATACTCTCTAATGTGATATAGTAAAAATGCGAGAGTTAAGGCAGTAAGAAGGGTCTCACAAAGAAACTTTTTCGCCAACTAGCTCTTCGAAAGCATGTTCACCTGCACACAAGAAGGAGAAAAATATTGGGTGGTTGTATAGGGGCTTGCCTCAGTTAGACCCCCGTTTAGGTGTTTCCACCTCCATAGACAGCCAAGAAAGTGAGATAAAGAAAACAATGTAGTAAAGAACACTAAAGCACTACAAAACAGTAAATGTGCTTACTCTACCAAGTAATAGAGGAGAGGAATGGGAAGCTTACCACCTCCACCAAAAGCTCTCAAGGCTGATGGGGGAGAGATTGAGATTACTCGAGCCTCTACTGCAATGGTGTGGTCCTAAACTTGCTCTACTAAAGTGGTGGAGTAAAGTTGTTGCAATGAGGTACAAAAGTGTTGCTAGAATGCTTGAAGTGAGTGCAAGAGAATGTGTAGAAGCTTGTGAAGAGATTGTAGAAGGTGTGTAGAAGATGAAATGCATGTAGGAGTGAATTTGAAGAGGAGATGAAGAAAATGGCCATATTCAGGTCGGTTGGCCGAAGAGGGTGTTAAAACTTGACCACCAATGAGAAGTGTAATGCCTCTGTAGGTTCAACCGCAGGAATCTTCCAAGGACGTAAGCGCACCGCATGAACATCTACACGTCACATAGGCATCCCTGACAAAAAATCCCCCACCGACACTCAAAAAAGGTGCAAAGTGGGATGAAAGCAGCGGGCTTAGGTGTAATTAAGCCTCTGAACTTGGTTTTCTAAGGTGGAAAAAGGTAAAATGGGAATTTGCATAAGGGGTGAAAATTCACTCTTATACAAAAGGTAGATTTTCTTGGCAATCCATTCTACAGAAGCTTCAGGGGTCAACATCTTTGGGTTGATCATTTCTACTTTTATGCACTTTTTTTCAAATTTTCAAGTTTACAGATTTTTTTGTAAATATGCAGATGGTCTAGGAGTTTTTGGTGAAATTCCTAAGGGGGAGTTAGTGCATTCATTCAGTTATTTGAGTTTTTATATATGTCTAAGGGGGAGCATACAATCGTTGGTACCAATACACCCTTTTCCATTGATTTCAAAGGGGGAGAGATACATGGAGAGATACTTGGAGAGAAGTTTTGTGTTGGCACATGTTGACATCAATGAAAAAGGGGGAGATTGTTGAAAGAATGAAGTAGTTTTTCATTAATGAGTTGTCATTGATGTCAACATTGTATTAAGGATGATTGTAGAAGAGAAATTTTGCAAGAGGGTTTGATCCACACATAGAAACAATTAAGTATTTTTGCTCAATGTCTACATGGACAAATTCAGTACACAAAGCCCTTCATTAATTTGGTCCACATTCGTTCGCCCTTAGAAATTTACATATGTTGTTCTAATGTGTTTTTTATGGCTTTCAGTAGTATCTTCATTCAAAATTTCACTTGGTTGGATAAGTGGTTTGTATTTTGCAAGTAACAAAAGATCAACATATAAGGTTTAGATAGTTTCCTGTGTAAAGACTATGACTTATCCAGTCTGCACTCCTCCACATATTTGAGTTAGACCTTGTAGTTTCGGGAGAATGTTAATAGGTGTCAAAGCATTGTGTTTTCCAAATGGCATGATATTTTGAGGTCCACATGTCCTGTGATGATGAGCAGTTGGAGTATTTTTCTTTTAGGTTCTATACTTTGACGACCTAATATATGTAAAGGGTTGTGGGCATTAGATATGTGATGTGAATGTAAGAGGGAGCTATATAGGTCCATGTCGACCTATATTATGCTTTGCACATGTTTTTTTGGGCATGAAGGAATTTTGATTTGAATTAGGTGTCGATAAGGCACATTTTGTATGTTTTAGGGTTACATCTAATTAGGCTGACCTAATTGATGTTTGTGATGAAGTTTGATATATATACAAGGTTGTTTTGAGATTGTGGATATATATTTTAAATGTGTACATGATCCAAATACAAGCAGTGATGTGAAAATATGCAAAGTTGAGTGAATAAGTTGTGAAAGTTGAGAAGAGTTGTGTGAATGTAAAGTAGAGCAAAGATTTATGATCTGAGTTAAATGAAGTGTATTAAGTCAGTGTTTTTAGCTTCAAAGAAATTGAATCCTACATATGGTAGATGCATTTTGTATCAGTTCAAATCTTGGTTGTGTAGCCATAAACCTTCTTTCTCTCTTTCTTTTCTCAGTGAGCAATGAGTTCACTTGGACAGTGAGTCCACTTGGCAGTGAGCCTTTCTGTAATATCTTATAACCAATTTTAATATATTGTGAGCTAATCCTCACCGTGGTTTTTCCCATTTTGGGTTTTCCACGTAAAATGTTGGTATTCATGTGTTATGTAATGTTGTAGATGTTTTCATGCTTTCATTCCTTATAACAATCAAATATGTTTTGGTAATTGGATAGTTAATGATTGAATGGTTTAATACAATATTGATTCACCCCCCCTCTCAGTATTGAAATGGTGAAAAATAGGTATTGCTTAATATGGAACAAAGAGAAATATTGGAAATTATGTGTGGATGGATGTGATTGACCTATTTTCCTTTATTTCATTAGGAAATGAGATCCACACAAAGAATTAAATTACAACCCTTAGGTGAGTCAACTCAATGAGGGAATATTGATTTTCTTATGATTAAGGATGGGGGTATTAGCCTAAACAACACATTTGGGAGAAAAACTAAAAGTACTAAATCACCACAATTATGCCCATTCAAACTTGAATCAATTTGAAGCATAATATGGACAAAAACCACAAAGTTTCGGCAGATCTGGAAATGGTAGAGTGATGTGTACCTGCACCAAAATTCAATTTTGGAAGGCTACCTAGGACTCATTCGCCCATAGGTGAATGTATATTTGTGCAAAGCTTTGACTCAACTCTCAAGATCCTTTGGTATTAGTCTATAGCTTCTATTTGATCTAGGTTTCAATGTCATACAATGAGAAATAAAGTTTGTAGGTGAGATTCCATGGATTGGCAACAAATATGACAATTTTTTACAACTTTGACAAATTTTCCAATTTTTCTCTTCAAGAGATCTTCAATCCTTCTTTAACCTAAGATCTGCAACACAAAAACAAGAGGGAATTTTTGTTTTGTTTTTGGTGAATGGGGGTTTGTCTTGGTCAAACCCCGTTTGGATAATTAAACCTTGAATTGAAATAATGAAACATGAAAGAATGATGAATGAACAATTGTTATTTTGCAACTCACCAAACCCTTGATTTGAAACCCTTGAATGGAGATCCTTGAAGGACTGAAACTCTCATGAAATTTCTTGAATTGGATGTTGATTTGATGACTTGAATAGATGCTTGAATGCTTGAAACCTACATCACAATGTTAGCTCCAAAAACATGTATAATTGTAAAAGACTTTAACATGAGGCTTGAGATCTTGATTGCTGTTGTAGATGACTGATAAATATGCTATTCAATGCTCTTGACAATAATATTTTCTCTTAGGATTAATCTCTCAAAAATATAATTGAAAAATTCTAGTTGATTTTATTAAATAGCCTTGTATTTATAGGTATCTATCCTCAGTTTCCCGAAAATTAAACATTACGAGCTGACATTAAAATTTGAATTTGGGATTATAAAAACACCACCAAAAAAATGTTTTAAAAATGGGTTGAAATTCTTAGGGAGGGGTGAATGGGTCCTAGGTCCCTATACCTAGAACACACATTGCTCAAGGTAATGTATTATATGTTAGCATTAATTGTTGTCAGGTTTCCCCTTTGGAAAATGTAATTTATTAGGATCGTAGATGTAAAATAGGGCTTATTAAGGCATAATTAAGTACAATTTAATTGAGGTGACCCAAACGAAGTGTGAGAATGTAAAGGAGTAAATTTTTTTAAACTACATTTATCCCCCACTTTAGTGAGAGGATGACCTTGCATCAAAGTCACACTAAAGTAGACAAATATGTGTCAAGGGTCCAAGTGTACAAGTGTTGATGGGATAGGATGACAAGGATCAAGGAGGTTGTGCAAGCCCCCAGGATCCAAGATCCCATGGAAAAACAACATAAGTACAAAGGGATAAACACAAGATGTATGATATGAATCAAAAAGACAAGATACACAAATAAACAATGTTAAAGTTAATGCAAAGAGGAAAGAAAGATGAACCAGAAAGTTGTATTATTCCACATCCATCAAATACATTCACAAGGATGTAAAATCACTTATGAAACACATGGATCCATAGGAAAGAAAGTTGTGTTATGCTCGGTGGCCATAAAAAATGTGCTCACAAGGGCTAGTGAAATCTGCTATCCACTAGGTGAGCCCCCAAAAAGTGGCTAATGGGAATTCATACCTCTATATAGGCTCCCATTGTACTAACCATACAAAAAGTTATACCTCCTAATAAATTTGATAAGGTGCCACAACATGATCAATATGCTCTGCTAATTCTACACTAAATTCAACTTCTATGAACAAAGTGAAGAAAGAAATGTCAAAATGTTAATTCCAAAATGAAATAATGCTAATGTCAATAAAATAATGCTAATGTAATTATCACACTTCCTAGGAGATGTATGCTATCATCACTAAGAAGGGAAGATGCAAACAATGAATGGGGGACAATATGCCCCCCACTTAAAATGTCAACATACTTGCTATGTTGGTATTTTAAGTAGAAAGAGAGGAAGAAGTGATCCTTGAAAAGAATGCAAACCTCAAAAAACTAGTTATCCTTGCCCCCCAATCATAGAAATAAAGAAAACCACCAAGAACTATCATGTTGCTTCCAAGAGAGATATGGTTGCACCTAAAATTGTACCACCATGAATGGCAATGAGCAAGACACATAAAGCTACCAATGCCACATAGTGATGAGCAATATGATGGAATGAAAGTCATTATCAATTAGAGGAATTAGGTGCATCAGCACAAGGAAGAGCACCACAATACCTAAGATATTGAATTTTATTAATCAAGACCTTACATTCGTTAGTAGAATGACCATGAACTCTATGATATGCATAAAATGAATTTTTGATGTAAAATTTCTTTCATGTTTTTGGAGGATGAGTAATCAAGTGGGCTTTGAGAAGCCTGTAAAAGATAGTCTTTTGATCAATAGTAGAGGACATTTCTTTCTTAACACAATATGTCATACATATAGTAGATGATGAGGCATTAGATGAGGATGAAGAAAAAGGTTGGAAACCTAGACCTTTCTTGGAAAATTATGGTATAGGCTTCTCTAGATTTTTATCATTTTGCGCCATGTTTTCATTATATCCATGTTTAGAAAGGAGTTTGTATCCAAGACCATAACATGCTTCCAACTCAGATGAATAAATTTTATGCCTTTGAGAAGGATTGGCTTCTTCATGAGCACACAAATAATTGCTAAGCTTTGTAAAGTTATGTATCTTCCTCTCATAAGGGATGGGATTTGAAGAGCCCCCATCACCACCATGGGGTGATGTTGTTTATGTAGAACCAAGTTGAGAAAATGAAACAAAAGGTTGTTTTGGTTTAGATTGTGATATTTTGTACTCTCCCATAAAGGAGGGTGTAAAATCTAATGAACCCCAATTCTCCCTAAAACATGTATGTGAAGATGACTCATTTGTATATGACTCTTTGGACTTTGAGGGTGAGATTTTGGACTCTACTTTGAAACAAGGTGTAAAATCTAATAGTCCCCAATCATCACCTAACAGTTTTTTTGTTGGTTAAATAAAATTAGGTTTACCATCAAATTGTATAGGTTCTACCTTTGAGGTTAGAAACAAATTATTAGGGGAGTTGGAAATGTTATGATCATGTTGAACTTGTGAATTATAGCTTTATTTATTTGCTTCGACTGTGTCTATCTTGTTGTTGTATTCAAATTTCATTTCACAGTGAAGAGTAGATGAGACTCCTTTCATAGCATGAATCCATGGTCTCCCTAGGAGAAGGTTGTATGAAAGAGGTCCTTGAATTATATGGATAGGGGTAGGAAAAACTATAAGTTTGACCTCAATGGGTAATGTGATCATTCCTAATGCTTTCCTATTAACATTGTCAAAGCCACAAATATTAACATAATTAAGTTGAATAAGCTTCTTGTCTACACCAATTTTATCTAGGAGATAAAAATGCTACAAACATTAAGACCTGCTTCATTGTCTATGAGGGTGCGCCTAACTATAGTTTCATTAATCGCCACCTTTATCATTAAGGCTTTATGTTTGTTTTGAATCTAAAGTGAGGGTAATTCTTGTTGAGGGAATGTGATATCCGAATTTTTCACTTGCATACAATCAAATGAGGTTGCAACATCATTCAATTTAACAAAATATTGGATATCATTCTTCTGCAAAACTTCTTGAAGCATCCTATTGTATGTAGGTGATGTTTGGATCAAATCCCAAAGGAAGATGTTTATTGGAGTACGATGAAGTTCCTCAACAAGATCATTCTTTTTACCAGTACACTAAGGAATGTTATATGTGTGATCAATTATGTGATAAGTTGGTTTACTAGGGAGTTTCCTTACAAAATTCAAGATAGCTCTTAGAGGTAATTTATGAGGTCCTATGATGGGAGGTGATTTAGGAGGATCACTAATTAAAGGAGATCCAATTTGTGCATTCATAACCTCAACTGAGTTACCTAGATGACCTTCTAGTGAGAGGGATCTAATGTGAACTAAACATCTTCATCTATGCCATACATCTTACTATTTTTTGAGAGAAATGTAGAATTGGAAGAGGAAAAAATAATTTTATCATGATTCTCAATATTTGGGTATTCTAACACCACGATACCTTCATCACAAGTAGGAGAGATATTGGGAGAAGAACAACTAGGATTGTCATGAATGTATATGGGTGCATCCTCTTGTGCCAAAGTTTTAGTGGATGATCTAGGTGAGGTGAAGTCCTCAAGGACTCCATCTAACATGTCAAATTCATCATAACTAAAGGGTTTGAAGGATATGCTTTCTCCAAGGTTTACCATTTAGTTTTTGTTTTTTTGTTTTGATGCTTTTAGGGTAGTTTTTGGTTTTTAATGATTGTAAAATGAAAATTAATCTATCGAAACTATGAAATGATATTGAAAATAAAGGAAAATATACACAAAATATAACACCTATTCTGAGTCCTTGCTGAAAGTTTTTAAAATTGAATTTTTCAAATTCTGAGTTGTGTGTGATTTTTGTTTCTAGTTACAAATTGAGAGTTCTATAATAGGTTTTTCCAGGTTTTTCTAGATTAGGCTTTTCAAATATAGAGGGCACATTTGAGGGATTATCTCTCCTATTTGATGAGAACCATTGCACAACTGTTGTCAAACCATGCTTTTTGTGGATATTGTTCAACATTAGTTTCCGTATAGACTTGATTTTTCACCTTCTTTGTTGATTGGAAATGTACCTAATTTGATTGTGGCATATTCATATTCCTTTGGAAAGGAGACACATGAGAATTTTTTAGAGACATCATCATCATTCATATGGATTCCTTTTCCTACCAATTCCTATCCGAAATGGGAAGCATCCCTACATTTGTACTTGGTTTTGTTTCTTCCAAAAGGGAGACAATTTGTTTGTCAAAATTGGATCATGTTTTTTCTTCAGGCACTTACCATTTTTGTAGGCTATTAAACATTATGGGGTGGCTACATAGTCTCTCTCTTTCCATCTTATGGGGGGGCTATTGATTATATTGTATTCTTGTGATGCATGTAGCTCTTGGGGGTATTAATTCTAAGACCTCCACTCATCACTTCCATTACTTGTACATGATTTGTATTAGATTTGCATTATATCTATTTTTTGGAGAGGATTTTTGTCTCATGAGGTTTTCTCCTTTTCTCTGTTTGTAAGAAATTTCATTTTCATTTGTACATGGGTACCTAACATGGTCTAGTGGTCAGGACCCATATTGCATTTGCATAATAACTACACTCCCAAGTTGCACTTATGGGGGGTGTTAGTGTGAATGGGGTTATTTCCTAACTATTTCCTAGTGAGGACCTATTCACATCATTAATAATTTTACTAAGGAGTTAGTTTCCTAGGTGGAATTCTAGAAACTAGTATTAATGGCGACATGTCTTGACATTAATTAGCTTATAGTTATCTAGGAATTTAATATTCACTCATGCATTTAAAATTATGTATTAGGCATTTAATGTTTGCATCCAAGGTAGTTATCCTACCTCCTCTCACCTTGCCTATATAAATAAGGTGCTTCTTCATTTGTAAATCATCTCATTATCTTATATCTCATTATTTCATGATATTCTAGAGATTCTAGATATCAAATTGATAATAGATCATAATTTGATCAAATTTTATTCTTGCTCATGTTGCAACACTTTCTTGTTCGCATGGATGGTGTATTTCATGGTTTGATCCTTTGAGGACTACGACTTTACTTGGGTTATTTGTTCATTCATATTTCCAACAATGAGTGATTCCTCTTATGCCAAAGATTTAGTGGATGATCTAGGTGAGATGAAGTCCTCAAGGGATCCATCTAACATGTCAAAGTCATCACAACTAAAGGGTTTGAAGGATATTCTTTCTCCAAGGTTTACCATTTAGTTTTAGTTTTTTTTTTAATGATTTTAGGGTAGTTTTTGGTTTTTAATGATTGTAAGATGCAAATTAATCTATATAAACTATGAAATGATACTAAAAATAAAGGAAAAAGTACACAAAATCTAACACTATCTATAACTGAAACATGCAAGAGATCCTTCCAAAATGCTACAAGATTTAACTAAAGAAGCAATTACTTGAATGCACAAAATAAACTGTTTCTAAAAATCAATGCCCAGATATGAGAACATAAACAAAAAGGAAAAAAGAAGAAGCTAAAGATCACTCAAAAACTTGTCTGAAAATCCTATACATGGACTCATTCATCCATGGGAAAATGGGTCCTTGCTCAAGGTTTTTAAAATTGAATTTTTCAAATTCTGAGTTACTGTGTGTGATTTTTGTTTCTAGTTACAAACTAAGAGTTTTGTAACAAGTTTTTCCAAATTAGGGTACACCTAAATACAATTGAAAATGAGGTCAAATGATGAAAAAAGCGACTATTTTTAGAATGCAATTTGAACCGAAATTTGAACTTAAATAATTGAATAATGATCTTGATGTAAGTACAATGCAAGATGAATGCAAACCTAATGCAATTTCTCTCATTTTCTATAAATTTAAGTGATGCAAACATGCAAAATTAAATCCTAAATGCAATATGCACTAATGAAAATTTAAATAACCATAAATGTAATGAAACTAATGCAAATAAAATGCAAACTTAGTGCAAAACTTAGATCTAGGGCTGAAATAAACTCTAATTTTCAAAATTTTGTTGTACAAAGTCAGGTTCACCAAAATGAAACATAGAAAAATATGTTTCAATTAATATGGAATGGGGAAAATGGGGTTGATGAACCTATATTACTATTTTCATTAGGAAATGAGACCCCCATAAAGAATTAACTTACAACCCTTAGGTGAGTCAACTCAATGAGGGAATCTATATGTTTTCTTATGATTGAGGATAGGGGTATCAACATGAACAACACTTTTTGGAGAAAAACTAAAAATACTAAATCACCACAATTATGCCCATTCAAACTTGAATCATCAATTTAAAGCATAATATAGACATAAACCACAAAGTTTCAAAATATATAGAAATGGCAGAGTGATGTGTACCTATCACCAAAATGTGGTTTTTGAAGGTTGCCTGGGACTCATTCATCCATAGTCGAATGGATCTTTGTGTAAAGGTTTGAATCAACTCTCAAGATCCTCTGGTACCAGTCTATAGCTTTTGTTTGATCCGGGTTTCAATGTCAGGCAGTCAGAAATAAAGTTTGTAGGTGATATTTCGTGGATTGACAACAAATATGATAACTTTTTGCAACTTTGACATCTTTTCCAATTTTTCTCTTCAAGAGATTTTCAATCCTTCGAGTCAACCTAAGATCTGCGACACAAACACTAGAAGGTTTTTTTTTTGTTTTTGGTGAATGGGGGTTTTCCTTGGTCAAACCCCATTTGGGTAAGTAAACCTTGAATTGAAATAATGAAACATGAAGGAATGATGAATGAACAATTGCTATGTTGTAACTCATAAAACCCTTGATTTGAAACCCTTGGATGGAGATCCTTGAAGGACTGAAACTTGCATGAAATGGCTTGAATTGGATGTTGATTTGATGACTTGAATAGATGCTTGAATGCTTGAAACCTACATCACAATGTTAGCTCCAAAAACATGCATGATTGTAGAAAAAATTAACATGAGGCTTGAGATATTGATTGTTGTTGTAGATGACTAATAAATCTGCTCTCCAATGCTCTTAACAACAATATTTTCTCTTAGGATTGATCTCTCAAAAATATAATTGAAAACTTCTAGTTGATTTGATAAAATAGCCTTATATTTATAGGTAAATCTATCCTTAATTTCCCCAAAATTAAACATTACAAGCCAATATTGAAATTTGAATTTGGGGTTATAAAAACTGTCAAAAACATGTTTTAAAAATAGGTTCAAAGGCTTAGGGAGGACCCATTCTCCCATGGGTGAATGGGCCCCAGGTCCCTATTTCTGGAACACACATTGCTCAAGGTAATGTATTAATTGTTAAAACATGTTAGCATTAATTGTTTTCGGGTTTCCACTTTAGAAAATGTAATCTATTAGGCTTGTAGATGTAAAATAGGGCTTATTAAGGCATAATTAAGTCCAATTTAATTGAGGGGACCTAAACAAAGTGTGAAAATGTAATGGAGTACATTTTTCTACACTACAAGTATTACAAGTGTTCAATAGTATACACGTAAGAAACAAGAAGAATATGATAAATAACTTACTATTTTTTATCTACTTGTCATAAGAGACAAACTAGTAAAAAATTTCCTTATAGTAGAACAAAGATTTCATCTCTAGAAGATGTTTGCAAAAACACCTTCTTGCAACCATCACAACAACACAATAGGAAATTAGCGCCAAATTTTGTGCTAGATTTTAGTGTATTTGAGTCCATCAATTTGACTCATCTCATGGCGCAAAAGTTGGTGAAATAAGGTTTCTTTTTTTCATCACCGATTTTTTCGCCAGATTTAGTGTCGGATATTGCGCTAGAAATGTGGTGCCAACAATAGCGTCTCCTTTAGTGTCAGGAATATCATCGAGAAATAATGTCAAAAATAGTGTCTAAATTAGCACCCAATTTAACTTCTAGTTCTGCTTCCATATCTTCTCCCATTTTTGCTTCTAGTTTTGCTCCCAGTTTTGCTTTCAATTTTTCTTCCAGTTTTGCTTCCAATTTTTCTTTCAATTTTGCTTCCAATTTTGCCTCCAGGTTTGGTTCCAAGTTTGGTTCTAGTTTTGCTTTCGGTTTTGCTTCCAGGTTTGCTTCTGGTTGTTCTTTCAATTTTGCTTCCAATTTTGCTTCTAATTTTGCTTCCAATTTTGCTTCCAAATGTGCTTCCAGTTTTTCTTCCAAGTTTGCTTCCACTTTTGGTTTTGCTTCCAGGATTACTTTCAATTTTGCTTCTATTTTTTCTTCTAGTTTTGCTTCCAATTTTGCTTCCATTTTTGCTTCCAAATTTGCTTCCAGTTTTGCTTCCAGTTTTGCTTCCAATTTTTCTTCCAAGTTTGCTTCCACTTTTCCTTCCGGTTTTGCTTCCACTTTTTCTTCCAATTTTGCTTCCAGGATTGCTTCTGGTTTTTTTCAATTTGCTTCCAAGTTTCTTCCAAAATTTGCTTCCAGGTTTGCTTCCAGGTTTGCTTCCAATTTTGCTTCCGGTTTTGCTTCTAGGTTTTCTTCCAGGTTTTCTTCCAGGTTTGCTTCCCATTTTGCTTTAGTTTTGCTTCCATCTTTGCTTATGATTTTTGTTTCCAGGTTTGCTTCTAGTTTTTCTTCTAGTTTTGCTTCCAAGATTGCTTCTAGTTTGCTTTTAGTTTGGCTTCCATTGTTGCTTCCTTTTTTGCTTCTAAAAATGCTTATTGTTTTGCTTCTGATTTTTCTTTCAAGTTTGCTTCTAGTTTTGCTACCAATCTTGCTTTCAAGATTTCTTTTTGTTTATTTCTAGTTTGGCTTCCATTGTTGCTTCCTTTTTTTCTTCTAAAAATGCTTCTTTTTTTGCTTCCATTTATTAATTTAATATGTTTTATTTCAATTTAATTAGTTAAATATATGATGACTCTTAAATAACTCATATGATTATAGAGTAATTAATTTAATTATTTAACTCATATGATTAAATAACAAGATAATTATTATAACATGGTCATCATCTATAATTAAAAAAAGTGAGTCAAATATCTATAATTTAATTGAATTTGACAACATCCATCCTGGGCAGTAAATTAAAATCATCATACATAATAAATATTCATCCAAAAATAATCAACCACTTTTAATATATATAAATTGACAAGTCAATACTGATAAGATCATCATCATATATAACTAAAACAAGTGAAATTCAAATATGCCAGTTGATCAATAACATGTCAAAATGATACATGTACAAATGATATAAGTAAAAATGATAAATTATTTAACTCAAATTGATACAATTCAAGATGATACATGTCCAAATGATATAAGTGAAAATGATAAATAACAATACGATACAACTCAATAATATGGTATCTGTAGGCTATGAAAATGATACATATGATAGTAACCATGAAAAGAGGCATCATAACGATATATCAACAATGATGCATGATGCAGTCTATATGATCATGAATGTCACTGGGTACTACCAACAACTACCTCATCATCATCACCACCATCGTGATCATCATCATCATCATCATCATCATCATCATCATCATCATCGTCATCATCATCATCATCATCATCATGTCATCAGCCTCGATGTCTTTCATATCTACCTCATCATCATCCTCTGCCATGTAATCTGTATTGGCAAAACCAATATTTTCTAGATCTATATCATGATGAGGATCATCTTGATCTTCTGGAAGACCCGTGTTCTACAAAAAAACATTTAAAATGAAAAGTTATTATTTATTTCATGCAATAATTTATTTTTTTGTTATATATCTAATATTACAACATATGAGATGAAACCATAATCATATTACATCATATCAAAGTGCACATACCATAATAAAATTTCAAAAAATTTACAACTAATATGTGATTCGAATGATGTAAAACATGCAACAATTCTAATTGTTAGAATTGGCCATGGATGCCAAGATCTATGGACCAAATGGAAAGCACAAAAAGAGAGAGAAAATATGACAAGAATAAACTGTATTCAATGTCATTGATATGATAATGATTATGATTATGATTATTTACAATGATAGAGACCCCTTGGTTATATAGCCAAGGTGAGAACATAGAAGGGCATAAGATTATGACAAGTGTCATAATCTTATGACATGAGACAACTATGAAAACCTATCACTCCACTTAAGGTGGAGAGATAATCACATGATGTGTCCACAAAAGGTGGAAATGATGAGGTAATGACATGTCAAGTCCACCAAAAGTGGAAATTCTCCAACAACCTCCTATGTGGTCCCTAAGTAAACTTAACTAAGGTGTAATTATGACCTAGGACAAGGTACAAGACATTTAATTACACCAACACCCCCCCTTAAGTGCAACTTAGGGAGTAGCACAAATGACACAAAGATGCAATGATGGGTCCGGCTACGAGGCCATGTTAGGTACCCATGTACAAACAATGCAATCTCTCACAAGCGAGGAAAGGGAGAAAACCTCATGGGAAAAACTCCCCCTCAAAAGAGAGATGAAATATAAAAAAGAAATACAATACTCTCAATGAAGAATGAGAAGGTAAAAACCCCATGTGAGGAAAAAGACCCCCCCCATAAGAGAGAAGTAGAAGAGAGACAAGGTAGCCCCCCCTCAATGTCGAGTCTCCTGCAATGATGGTAGAAGCTCGACATTGAATGTTGAAGATGATCCAATCTCGCCGAGCAACGTTCCTCCCCTTAGGAAGAAACAAAACCAAGGATGTATGCAGGATATCATCAAGATAGATGATGTATGATGATGTCTCTGAAGCATGCTCAAGTGTCTCCATGTCAATGCTGAAAGCTGACACACTCCAATCACGTGTTCTAGGCCACACTACTAAAGAGTACAATCCAACATCTAGTAGAGAATAATGTAGAGCACAATCCAAACAGAAAGATATCCCCTCTGAAGACAAAGAAGCCTCCTCCAAATGCTGTCCAAAAGTATCCACACTCATGCCAATCTGTGAAGAATGATCATGTAGAGAATGAACAAGAGGGTCAAAGTGTTCCCTCACAAAAACTGAAGAAGGTGCATCTTCATCAAAGAGAAGATGGATGCTATCGATGATGTCCTCCAAATCCACAAGATGAGACTCCATGAACAAGTCTGAAATACCTAATAGGAATCCATCCAAAGTAGTCATATCTGGAAGACTGTGTATATTCTGCTGCATTGAATCACTAGGAGTCAAAACTGTTGAATCACAAGTAGCATCAACTGCAACAGTAGGTGGAGGAGATGAAATGCATGGCTCAAGTACTGGATCTGATGTGAGTATTCCCAAGTTCAAGAAGCCAAATGTCTCCTCTAAATCATGGTGTATGTGATCAACATTCAAAGGAACATTGTCATCATCAGAAGCAAACTATGCAAAGGAATATAACTGAGATGAGTGATCAACCACCCCAGTAGCAATGACATCTCTAGTCTCCAAGTCCCGAATGATAACCGAATTAGGAGTGAACTCCACAGTTCTCCCATCTCCACCATGTGTAATTTGATAAATGGAAAGTAGATTGTTCGTCAAATGAGGAACACACAAGACATCCTGAAAAGTGTTCTCCCCAATGCTAATAGATCCCTTCCCTGTTACACTCATGTATGCATTGTTTCCCATCAAGATAGGAGACATAGAACAAGGCTGAAATGAAGAGAAGATAGTTTGTGAAGATGCCATATGATGAGATGCTCCTGAATCTAGAAGCCATTTTCCTTATCCTGGACTTGAATGAGCACAAAGAGCTTGTCCTTTATATCCTGATGTTTGACCTTTGTCCTTTTTAGACTGTTTTGAAGTGGAAGGAGAAGAAGATGATTCAAACATTCTAGAAGGAAAATCAATGTGATTCTTTTTGAGAAGATTTTTCAACTCATCAATATCCTTCTTATAACAATAATGTTCTTCATGTCCATCCTTCTTGCAATATGCACAAAAAGGCCTCTCCTTCTTAGATGATTCTCCTTTTGAAGAAGATTTTTTCTTTGATTGATCTGAATGTGGATTTACTTGATTTGAATGTTGATTATTCTTTGCTTTCTTCTGTTTCTTATCTGATTCTGATTCTTTCACCTGACTAACCACCAATGCCTGAGATTTAGAAGTCTTGATGAGACCCATTGAGATAAGCTTTTGTTGCTCATGTATCAACATCTCAGAAAATGATGCAAATGAAGGTGTAGTATATGCAAACCCCATAGTCAATCTATGAGTATGAAAGCTAGAAACAAAAGAAGCATAATCAGGACCAAGTTTGTTCATTGTATTGTACACCAACTAGATGTCCTTCTTATCAATTCCACATGCTTTACATTGCTCTTTTAGATCATTAACCTTAGTGATGTAGTCCTGGATGTTGTCAAAGTTCTTAGGATCAAGATTCATCAAATCATTATCAATTTGATAGCCTCTTACTTCATCTGTAGTACCATACAATGTTTTCAATTTTTCCCAAGCTTCATGAGAATTTTTACATGATTCAATCTGAAACAAAAAATCTTGAGAAACTAGTCTACGAAGACACCCAAGAGCTTTGGCATGTTTGATCATCCATTTTAACTTTTTCTCATCATCAGTAGGTTCAGGTACCTTATTTTCAACATATAAAGAGTGACCTTCTGTCATTAGAATATTCCATGCATTTTGATGCCATGTTGAATAATTATATGATGTGAGCAAAGGAACCTTAGAATGATCCATGAAAATGAGAGCAAAAGCAAACAGATCAAAGCAATGCACCAAGAGACCCCCCCCCAAATCACTCAATCAAGAAACCCCCCAAGCAATATCTGATTTGGCACTTTATATTTAGTGCGTTTACAATTGCTAGATGCCAAAAACAACAAACTAGACTTGATCTTAGTGCTTACAAATGCCCAAAATAGGCCACAGTATCAAGTACAATTTTTGGTACAAAATGAGATCAATCTGATCATACCACTGAGAAGTACACGAAAAAACATGCACTTTCAAAAAAAAATTGCACCCAAAAATGTTACTGTAGGAGCAAGATATGAGCTCCTGAAGTTCCCAAAAAGAGGACGAAGCAGCAACACCTGTGAGAATCTACAAATTTTGGAAAAACTAGGCACCAAAACCAAAAACTGATTGCACCAATGCGTAGAGCACAAAATTCTAGCCCAAATAAAAAAAAATTGCTCGAAAAAAGGAGTCAGAATGAGCAAGATATTGACCTTCAAAGTTGAACTGCAAAAGTGAAAACTCAAATGGTGAGGGGCAGAAAATTTTCAAAGCACTGCTGATGCAGGATGACGTCATCATTTCCAGAGATTAAATTTGACGGCCTCCTGCACGTCAAAAAAAATGCATTCCACTGGTGGAATATTCTCGGAGTCGGCCGGACGACGGAATCTCCTTATACTGTCGGAATATGTTGTGACGGCCCGAAATATTCTTTCGGAATCTTCAGATTTGATTGGCTACCGATTTTTTTCACCGACCGTCGGATATATGGAATAGACTACCGCCGGATAGGAGACTTT
The DNA here is from genome assembly GCA_007258455.2 of Sequoia sempervirens. NCBI lineage: Eukaryota > Viridiplantae > Streptophyta > Pinopsida > Cupressales > Cupressaceae > Sequoia > Sequoia sempervirens. The sequence continues at coordinate 41,186,289 of VDFB02047230.1, read as the reverse complement.
CAATGCCGGTGCTCGCCCAGCGAATGTGGCTTGGCCACGTGGCAAGGCGTGGGTACTGAGGATTGGTAGCGGCGGTACAGTGCGTACTCGTCCGCAGAGATTTTTTTTATTGTTTTTTATTTTATTTTTAACAACGATTTTTCAATAAAAATTTTACAATGACTTTTAATCGCTAAAAATGAAAATTTCTTTTAAAAAAAATTTTCAAAAGATTTCGGCCAATAAAATAATTTTTTGAAAAATCGTACCCTGCGTAATTATGATGACTTGGGGGCCGTACGGCTCTTGGGCAAAAAAATTTTGCCTCACCGGATGACTTGGTCCGAATCGGACGATTTGACAGTCGATCTTAGGGTTTTTGGCCCTTCTGGATGCGATGGCAGGGTCGGATTTGACCCAAAATGCTCCAAAATTGCAGCTACCTTCTGGATCTGGCAACCACTCTTCAGCTTCAAACCCTCTTAGATTTGGCCTCGTATCTCCAATTTGGACGAAACAAAAGGCAAAATCGACTATCTCGAACCTTCCGAACACAATGGTGAGCTCAGATTTGCACCAGCAAGCTCGATATGAACCTGCAACAAAGAGCCACGAACGGAACCTCCTCAGATCTAGAATCTCTCTTCAGAAAAAGACTCTCCAATGGCACCCAACCCGCTCTGATACCATGTTAGAATTGGCTATGGATGCCAAGATCTATGGACCAAATGGAAAGCACAAAAAGAGAGAAAATATGACAAGAATAAACTGTATTCAATGTCATTGATATGATAATGATTATGATTATGATTATTTACAATGATAGAGACCCCTTGGTTATATAGCCAAGGTGAGAACATAGAAGGGCATAAGATTATGACAAGTGTCGTAATCTTATGACATGAGACAACTATGAAAACCTATCACTCCACTTAAGGTGGAGAGATAATCACATGATGTGTCCACAAAAGGTGGAAATGATGAGGTAATGACATGTCAAGTCCACCAAAAGTGGAAATTCCCCAACAACCTCCTATGTGGTCCCTAAGTAAACTTAACTAAGGTGTAATTATGACCTATGACAAGGTACAAGACATTTAATTACACCAACACTAATAAATGTTAGTAAAGATCATAAAAAAATTGTTATACAATTTAACTATCAACTGTAAATTCTATTACATAACCTTAAGTGCGAACCCTCTACAAAAGAATGAGGAGACTGCAAGAAGATTTCCTGTAGGGGGAACTGGTATAGGAGATGGACATGGCTCTTCCAATCCATCCACTGAGATGGTTTCATACAAAAATGTGGATGATATCCCCATTTCTAGAGAGCTCATGATTCAAGTTGATACAAAAAATGATGTTTTTGATAAGATGAAAAACAAGTTTTGAATGGACCCGACACCATCAGGTTTTAAGGGGACCCAAAACCCACACAAATAAGAACAAGCTTCCCTAAAAATAGATTCAAAGTCAACCAGCAGTGCAACAAGGAAGCAACAAGCCAACAACTAGCCAACGGGTTGCCCAGAAAAGAACCAAGATATTACATGAATCTTGAACTCGTTGGTTTTGACGAGACCAACAACCCACTACAACCCATTGGTTTTGACGGGACCACCAACCCATTAAAACAAAGTTTTGATTGGGACCTTAAACCCAAATATGTGGATTTTGAAGGGATCCACAACCCTGTACATCCAAGTATTGATAGGGACCTTGAACCCAAGGATATTACTTGCAAATCATAGATTAGAAACAAAGCACCAACAATAGAAATTTTTGAGCCCAACAAAACACCCTTTCCACCTCTATAGGGAAGGTCATCACAAATGAACAAGGCTCCCTCAACCATATAAGGGTTTTGACAGGAATCCTTAACCTAAAACATGGGTTTTACATGGATCCCATAACCATGAATGAAGATTTCCACCATAAGGTAGCCGTAGGACGAACAAGTTAGAGCATCAAACAACCCCCAAAAGCTACAATCTGCATATTCCTTGCAACCCTTCACCATCTCCAAATGAGAAGCATTCTTACACCAACACATCTCTTCTGCCAAGCAACCCCTCTCCACCTCAATAGAAAAGGCATTCACCTCAATAGGATGAGCTATAGAAGAAAAGGAGTGAAGATAGAAAGAATACCACCCCCAAAACCAGCAAACTGCCTCTCCCGTGCACACCTTCTCCACCTCTCTAGAAGAAGCATCCACCTCCATAGGATGGACAAGAGAGAAAATGAAAAGCTAACAACAAAAATCTTTACTACCAGTCAGAATCCTCACCTCTATAGAAGACTTTAGACCAAATAGTAAAGGACTAAAGAAACCCTGAACAACATAAAATCTTTGAAGCACACAGGGGTCTTGAAAATCATCTCCCATAACCATATCTCTTCCAGAAATATAGGGGAGGTCCTTGACCAAAAAAAGTAGGGGCTAAGAAAGAGAAACCAATAAACATTCAGATCCCTACACAAATAAAACTGGAGAGAAACCTCCAACCAATATTTACTCACAGTCGCCACAGGAAACAAGAAGCCTGCAAAAGAATAAGAGGAAGCATCACCAAGCCTTGTAGGGCCAAATTCAATAGAAAAACTAGAGCCTCTCTAGGAAAAACAACCACCTAACTACAACACATAACCAGGGGATAGAGGCACCACCAAGGGAAACAAAAGGAAACAAGATTCAGAGATAGCTAGCCTACCGGCTACAACTGCAAGATTTGAATCAAGACAACACTGTGGCTCTCCAAACAACATTTGAATCCTCACAATGTTCACCCAAGATAGAACCCTACCCCTAGAAATCTCATTTCGAGCAACAGCCACCAAAAACACTCCAGCATGCATCCATAGACAAGGGCCAAACCATAATAGCAGGAGATCCTCAAACAGGGCAATAAGAAAGGGCCCTCCCCTCTAGAATAAAGACAACCTAGAATAAAAGGCCATGGCCACCATCACCAAGAAGAATGGTGAAAGAAGCCCTCAAAATAGAGGGTCCAACGTACACAGACCCCAGTTCCATGACACTCCCCAGCCAATAGTCCCCCCAAAGCATAAACCAACTGCCATCGCCCTCCCACAGATCTCCATCCTCCTCATCCTCTTCTGATTCCCCTTCACCAACAACAAATTTCAAACCACCTCCTCATGCACGCTCTCCCACTCTCATGCTCGCCATTCTTCTTTTTTCTTTCTTTGATATGAAAAAATGATGTTGTTCTGGTACCCATATATGGTACGAAAAATGATGTTGTTTTGGTACCCATATATGGTATCATGGTTCCATTTCATGTAGCCACCATCAAGAGTGTTACAAGCGAACAAGATGGAGGGAATTCTTATATAAGAATAATTTTCAATGTTCTAGGTATTGGCTTTAATGCCAACTACATGCCAACATTGAAATTCCCTAGTAGTATTTATGTTAAGGAAATTTCCTTTAGATCTAAGGATTCAAAGAAAATCAACAATGTGGTACAAATTATTAAATCCCACAGATGATTTGTAGCAATGAAAGGGTCTGAAAAGGTAGAGAGAGCTACACTAGCGACTTAGGAGAAACTTCAGCTTTAAAAAACAAAGGCAATTAGGCTGGTAGACTTGTGGATCAGGCCAACATTTGGTGGAAGAGGAAGAAAGATGACTGGAACCCTAAATTTTCACCATGATGGATTTCAATATTCAACCATGAGAGCATGAGAGAGAGCTGATATCATGTATCAAAACATGAAGCATGCATTCTTCCAACTAGTGGAGAAGGAGATGATTACTTTGCTTCATTTTCATTTACATTGCCATATCATGGCGTGGGAACCAAGAAGACCAAGGATGTCTAGTTTTATGTGGATGTAATGGATGTGGTCCAAAATTTAGGAGGGGCAAGAAGGTCAATGTATGATCCTGATGAAATTGAGGAAGAACAACAAGAGAGGGACAAGAAAAATAAAATCAATGTAGAGTTTCAAGGATTTGTCAAGCGAGTAAGAGAGCTATGGGAGCAACCTCATATAAAATATTTTGAACTAGAGTTTGATATACCATTTAGAGAGCTTGTTTTTCATGGAGCTCCTTTCAAAGCCTCTGCTTTTATTATTCCTATGGTAAACTATTTGGTAGAGTTGGTGGAATTACCTTTCTTAGTAATCACTATTAGTGAGATTGAGATTGTCAATCAATTAGGTGATAATTTCTTGTAGCAATGAAAGAGTCTGAAAAGGCAGAGAGAGCTACACTGGTGACTCAGGAGAAACTTCAGCTTTCAAAAATAAAGGCAATTAGGTTGGAAAACTTGTGGATTAGGCCAAAATTTGGTGGAAGAGGAAGAAAGATGACTGGAACTCTGGAGGCCCACCATAATGGATTTTGCTATTCAACAATGAGAGCAGAAGAGAGAGTGTTGATATCATGTATCAAAACATTAAGCATTCATTCTTCCAGCCAACAGAGAAGGAGATGATTACTTTGCTTCATTTTCATTTGCATAACCATATCATGGCGTGGGAACCAAGAAGACCAAGGATGTCCAGTTTTATGTGGAGGTAATGGATGTGGTCCAAACTTTAGGAGGGGCAAGAAGGTCAATGTATGATCCTGATGAAATTGAGGAAGAATAGCAAGAGAGGGACAGGAAAAATAATATCAATGTAGAGTTTCAAGGATTTGTCAAGTGAGTAAGAGAGCTATGGGAGCAACCTCATCTAAAATATTTTGAACTAGAGTTTGATGTACCATTTAGAGAGCTTGGTTTTCATGCAGTTCCTTTCAAAGCCTCTACTTTTATTGTTCCTACGGTAAACTGTTTGGTAGAGTTGGTGGAATTACCTTTCTTAGTAATCACTATTAGTGAGATTAAGATTGTTAATCAATTAGGTGCTAATTTCTTGTAGTAATGAAAGAGTCTAAAAAGGAAAAGAGAGCTACACTGGTGACTTAGGAGAAGTTTCAGCTTTCAAAAACAAAGGAAATTAGGCTGGCAGACTTGTGGATTAGGCCAACATTTGGTAGAAGAGGAAGAAAGATGACTAGAACTCTGGAGACCCACCATAATGGATTTCAGTATTCTACCATGAGAGTAGAAGAAAGAGAGCTGATATCATGTATCAAAACATTAAGCATGCATTCTTCTAGCTAACGGAGAAGGAGATGATTACTTTGTTTCATTTTCATTTGCATAACCATATCATGGCATGGGAACCAAGAAGACCAAGGATGTATAGTTTTATGTGGAGGTAATGGATGTGGTCCAAACTTTAGGAGGGGCAAGAAGGTCAATGAATGATCCTGAGGAAATTGAGGAAGAATAGGAAGAGAGGGACATGAAAAATAATATCAATGCAGAGTTTCAAGGATTTTTCAAGTGAGTAAGAGAGCTATGGGAGCAACCTCATCTAAAAGATTTTGAACTAGAGTTTGATGTACCATTTAGAGAGCTTGGTTTTCATGGAGTTCCTTTTAAAGCCTCTACTTTTATTGTTCCTATGATAAATTGTTTGGTAGAGTTGGTGGAATTACCTTTCTTAGTAATCACTATTAGTGAGATTGAGATTGTTAATCAATTAGGCACTAATTTCCTATAGAAATGAAAGAGTCTAAAAAGGTAGAGAGAGCTACACTGGTGACTCAGGAGAAACTTCAGCTTTCAAAAACAAAGGAAATTAGGCTGGCAGACTTGTGGATCAGGCCAAAATTTGGTGGAAGAGGAAGAAAGATGACTGGAACTATGGAGGGATTTTTGTATTCAACCATGAGAGCATAAGAGAGAGCTGATATCATGTATCAAAACATTAAGCATGAATTCTTCCAACCAACGGAGAAGGAGATGATTGCTTTGCTTCATTTTCATTTGCATAACCATATCGTGGCGTGGGAACCAAGAAGACCAAGGATGTCCAATTTTATGTGGAGGAAATGGATGTGGTCCAAACTTTAGGAGGGGCAAGAAGGTCAATGTATGATCCTGATGAAATTGAGGAAGAACAATAAGAGAGGGAGAGGAGAAATAATATCAATGAAGAGTTTCAAGGATTTGTCAAGTGAGTAAGAGAGCTATGGGAGTAGCCTCATCTAAAAGATTTTGAACTAGAGTTTGATGTACCATTTAGAGAGCTTGGTTTTCATGGAGTTCCTTTCAAATCCTTTTCTTTTATTGTTCCTATGGTAAAAATTTTGGTAGAGTTGGTGGAATTACCTTTCTTAGTAATCACTATTAGTGAGATTGAGATTGTTAACCTTGAGAGAGTAGGAATTGGGAAAAAGGAATTTGATATGGCTATTGTTTTCAAAGACTTCAAGTGGGATGTACTCTACATTGATGCCATTCCTCAATCTTTGATTGATGGCATCAAGGAATGGATGAACTCCATGGATAAAGTATTATGAAAGTAGAATGAACTTGAACTGGAGGCCAATTTTGAAGACTATTACTAATGATCTAGATAAATTTATTGAAGATGGTGGTTGGGAATTTTTTAATATGGAAGCTAGTTATTTTGATTCTGATAACTCAAAAGAGTCAGATCAAGGATATGAACCCTTTGATGTAGAAGAGGAATCAAAATTGGATGAGGAAGGTTCAAAAGATGAATCTCTTGTGGAGTTAGATGAGGATGAAGAAAAAGAAGATTCTGAAGGGGAGGAAGGTAAAACATGGGATGAATTAGAAGCTGAAGCAAGAAATGTAGATAAGGAAAAAGGAGACGAGTTTGACAGTGAAGAGGAAAGGCGGCGACGAAAGGTAAAAGCTATAGGGAAGTCTTGGGCACCTGATATTAGAGATTCAAGAGGAATGCTTGCAAAGAGGCATAAAGTCAGATGAATTGAGTTCATCTACATCCTTCTACTATTTATTCATGCATATAAATGGTTCAGTTGTTTATGCAAATGATGCATATATGTTAACTTGATCAATGTTGTTACTTCGGTAGTTTGAATTCTATGGCAACCAATCATTAGGCCATTTTGTGCGGGAGCACGTTCGTGTTTTTAGTTAGATTTTTTGGATAGCTCTACTTGGTGTTAAGGACATTCCATTTATCCTTTGAATGTTAAGAAGTGTAGTATTACACGCTTCTCTATGTTGATCAGATCAAGTTGTAGGTTTTTTACTGTATATTTCTTTATTTATGGGGTTTTTTTAACTTGGAAGACAGGAAGTTACTACCTTTTTTAAGTTAGATGGAAAAATTAAGTGGCTGGTTAGCTACAACAAGTGATGTAGACTACAAGGATGTGTTAGATCTATAAGATGCCTACCAGGATGCATCAAAACATGCTTACATGTTAAAAGAATGGCAGCATCATGAGGAAGGATGGAAAGATGCATGTGGATCACTTAGTAGAATGACAACATGAATTCAAGGAAGCACTCCTTGAGATACCATGTTTGAGAGAAAAGAAGATAAATCAAATCAACATGGGACTAAGTTGCTCAAATAATACAACTCATAACTTAAATGAGGACACTTAAGAGATTTTAAAAGACAATGGTCATTAATTAAAATATGCAATGAAAATAAGGCATGAATGTCACCCACTACCCTTTAAGGAAAACAATATTTTTTTCCTCAACATGAAATAATGGGACAATTGAGTGGGATCTAGGGACAATAGAGAAGCACTTTAGAACTCATCCTACGCATCAATAAAAAACTCAACACAAGAAATGAAAATTGACATATTAACACAACAGTATCCAACTAAGTTATTGAAATTCAACTATTGATACCTCGTTCTCCATCTAGATTAAAAAATTGGCCCACTTTTTGCTTTGTAACTTTTCCTTTTCAAATTGCTTTGGATGCCGACCATATTCCTCCTCCTATCAAAACATGGCACATGGACTAGTTAAACTAATTAATATGCAATCATTTACTTTTTCCTAGGAAATTTTAAAAAAAATCATTTAACATATTAAATATACTTACAAATTTACAGATCAAGGCATGTAAACCTTTCTGGCCACTATGATGTGTGGCACAAAGTTTTTGAAGCCTAGCCTTGGAGGCCTTGTCCTGAAACATATACTAATTCAATTTAACCATGCACAAATAAAATTTAAAAATCATTTAATAAATTTGATATAATCTTATGAGCAAATTCAAATACCTACGTACTCTCCTCACCGGACTTCCTCCGTGCATTAGACTTATCATATGCTTTTACAAGCTCTTTCCATACTTTGACACTTACATCAATTGGCCTTTTTTTGAGCCTTAGCTCGGGAGGGATTTTTTTATCTTCTTTGTTTGGTTGCACCAAAATCTCTAGCAATTTTGAGACTTTCGTAGCTTTACCTTCTTCACAGACCAACCTATGCCAAATTTAGTCTTTGTGGCATTGATAAATGCTTTTTGCAGGTGTATTGGTATCTTTGAGAATGGAAAATGTAGATGGTCTTTGAACCATTGAAGGTATGTTTCCTTCAACCTATTCACAAAACCTTTTCCAACATCTATCATTCGGAATTCCCCTGAAACCACATCATATTCTATCTTGGTATTGTAGCTATGAATGCAAGATCAAAAACTTAGCGTGGTGGAAGAAGTATGTGTCCCTTGAGTGGGTGGGATAGTGGAAGCCTCTACTCCATGTTCTACACTCCTTGAGTTTACTATTACTGATTTCCTCCTGGATCTTTTGCTTGATCTAGGACTACTTGGGGAATCAATTGATTCCCTTTGACACAGTTGATTTGGTTGCAATGTTTGAGGGGCTTCACTAGATTGGTTTTCTATGTATCTAGAAAGCATTGTCCAGTGCACATCATCCAAATTTTCCATTGCCTCTGCCCCTAATATGGAAGCCAATGCCTCTTTATCTTTGTTAGTCACATGTCTCTATATATATAAAATAAATTTCTTCTTTTAAATTTAAAAATAAAAAACTAAAAACTAAAAATGAAAGAAACAATGGAAACATTTACAAATCTATAAATTGAAAATGAATTACCTCATTGTGGCCAGAGTCTGCTCCCTTTGTTCTCTTCCCTCTATTGCTTGACATTTTGAGGCAACCTAGGGAAAATGATTTTTGTCCAGTCTATGGAGCCAAACGAAGTACACAATGTTAGGTATGAAAATTTTCGTCTAGTTTGTGGTATGAAATTTTTACCTTGAATGACTCTCTTTTTGGATTTAAATGCCTATGAATCAATTGCTTGAGCACTTGTATAGAATATAAATATATTTGAAAGGATATAAATATATGAAAAATGAAACAAATGTATTGTAAAAAAATCAATGCTTGTGCACCTGTATAGAATGGTAATCTTTGGGAGATAAAAATGGCACGAAGTGTGGTTTTATTGAGAGTTAACATAGATAGGTCCCATGCTTGAGTCACATCCACTGATTAGAAAGAAAATGAATGTGTGTGCACATTGAATTCGAAACCACGGGCTCATTATTCTGTGAAAGAATAAGTGAAAAATAGTAATAGCTAATTTAAGCCTGAAGGTCTCACAAATTTGAGGAAATGATCTATTATTCAACTATCATCTCAAAATCCCTATCTCCTCGTATTGTCTCAACCAACCTCTATTCCCACAGGACTTGTCTTGAAATCACTCGACTACTTTTTTAGGAAGGAAGTGAGAAAGTTATCTTTAGAGAAAGGTATGGAAGGAAGGTCCGAGAAATTGAACCAAAAACCGAAAGCTTGGGATGGGAATGATAAACGAACCGGGGCATTGGGGTTTCAAAAATGCGTTCACTGCTCTTAGATGTGGAGGAAATAATGCAATGTCTACAATTTCACCCTCCTCCTTTGCAACCACATGAGACTTGAACGATTCGCATGTAAACAAATCAATATTCACAACCCTTTCTTCATGTAATCCTCTCCATTTAATCCAAACAAAAATATTTGTGGGAACAAAAAAAAAAAATTGTAACCTTACCTATGGTGTCACAAACTAAATCAAATTTTTGATCTACTTGCTTCTAGGCTTCCTTCGCACCATTTTTCCCTTTTTTCTCCTCTCTTCCTTCGCGTGGCTTTTTTATCCTATCATCTCTTCCTTGACACGAGAAGTTTTAAAAAAAAATTCTTGATTCTGTAGTCGGTGCTATATTCGGCGTAGTTAACACTGCCTTTCAGACCTAAATGTAATCCATTTGGGATGCAAAAAGTAGCACATAGTGCGCCTAATTTAGCACCTAGCAGTGCAAAATGATGTATTTTTCTTGGAAGTTGATAAATAAATTGATCCTAAATTAAATTTATCCTCATATGTTCCAAGGGAGCAATCATGGTTCTCTATTTTATCTATTCCTTATCCCATGTCAATTTTGTGGGTGCAAAACTAATAGAAGTTAGATTTGTGAAGTCAGAAATGACCCCTATACAACTAGATGAGTCATCTAAAGTGTGAAATATGTCTAAAGTGAGGTTTTGTGTTGGATAGCATATTCGTTGAAATGATATAATTGGTGTACTAAACATTATTTACTATGTTGTGTATTATAGGGGCAAGATGAGGCCATGACAACATATCGTTTCATGTCAAATGAGGACACAATAGCTAAAGCGGGACATCAGGTGTGTGTGTGAAAAATGTATCAATCTAAATGAAATTCAAGCACATATCAATAAGACATTAAATCAGGAAAACTGAAAAAGAAAACAAAATAAGCAAACTGTGACCGCAGCTTCCCCGAAATCGTCTTATCTCTCTCTAACTCCAGCGTTTTGTTGTTTCCAATGGCTCTCAGATTAGCAGATCAAGCTCAACAAAATGAACAGCTGAAGAACGAGATTTGAAAATGCACACTATGCTAAATGCAAGGCTATGCTAAGATGAAAATATTGTTGTGATGCTAAAAGGTTGTGATTGCATAAGCTGATTTGCATGTATGTTCATGCGTTTTTCGTATGTATGCGTAGGTAACCAAAGCTTGGATTTGCACTGGCATTTATAGAGTCTTTGAAAGGATTCGATTGGCTGATTTGATTAACGGTCCGGATTAAGCTTGTTCAAATGGACGATGGAAGATTTTTTGAAAGTGGAGAGGGAGATAGAAGGTTTCCCTTTTCCTTCAATTTCCGTCATTGAGATCCGAAGGGAAATTTCCGTTTCGAAGAGTGAGTTTAGAATGAGTTAGAATTAAATAAAATAAATTTATTTAATTTGTAAGTGAAGATGGATATAGAAACTCGCATAATTAAATAAATTATATTTAATTATGTTTTAGAAATGAATTTAGAGTGAGGAAAATATTAAATTAAATATTTAATATTTAATTTGATTATGGGATGAAGAGAATATTCCATTATTTGAATATTCAAATATTCAAACTTTAGAATGATATGATAATTAAAATAAATAATCGTATTTATTTAATTTAATTAAGAGGAATGTGGGAAATTCCAAGAATTAAATAAAATTATTTATTTAATTAAGGTAAAAGAATTAGAAAATGAACAATATAAATAAATAATTAAATTTATTTATATGCAGATGACTTTAGGGGAATTAATTAAATAATTCATATTTAATTAATTAACAAGCTTAATCATGACCATTTTTAGACATATACATTTTTCCCCTCTTTGAAGTGATGTGTAAAACACATTGCTTCAAAGAAAATAAAATTTTTGCCCCCGATATGCTTTCGATGTTTTTGTTGATGATGCCCCCTCAGGAGGTAAATCACGAATGAGGGAGAGAGTAATTTAGCTCTTGACAAATGATGGAAAAGAAATGTCCCATTTTGAAAATAAAGTCAAAAGGCAGCAAACTTACCCTTGTTTGACCTTTAAAAGGTAAAAAAGGAGAAAGAGACAAATCATTTGCACTTTTTAACTTGGTGAATACTGTAGCTCTGAGAGTGACCTTGCGACATGGAGATTCCTTATCATCACCACTGATTCAAGAGATCTCGCCGATACTAGAGGCCAGCAGCATACAGACCACCGGTGCGTCGATCTAACCACCTGTGCTTTCAAAAAAAATTCTTTTGAATCAAAATTGTCTATTTTTTTCCACAGATTTTGTGTTTGAAAATGATGTTTTAGCGCTTTTAGGATAGTTTGAGCGCTTTCGATAATTTCTCCAGCGCTTAGGGTAAAAACAATAGCGCATATAGGATAGATTTTGAATAGTTAACGTCAAACCAGTTTAGCGCTTTTGATAAAAACAAACGCGCATATAGGGTATGATAGAAAAATTTAGGAGTAAAGCGCATATAAGAAAAACAATGGCGCATACAGGGAAAACACGCATCCAGTGATTAAAGTAGCACTTAGGTTGAGTAAAGTTGCGCATATAGGGAAAACGCGCATAGGGGATCTGTTTGAACGCATCGAGCGAAAAGAATGGCGCATACGAGTTTTAGCGCATCTCGTGAAAAGAACGGTGCATATGGGTTTTAGCGCATAGAGTCCACAGAGTAGCACATATGGTAAAAATAGGCAGAATGTATGATTTGATGATAGGAATGCGAAAATGATGATTTATATTGCTTCCTTAGTCAATAGATAAGTAAATTTTTGTGTCATCATGCTAATATGAATAGAAATGATAGAATAATCGAATGATTGATTGATAACTTTGCTTCCTAGAGTAGAAAACAAAGAGTAATTGTCTGATAACTTTGTTTCAAAAACAAAGAGTAGATTGAACTGATAACTTTGCTTCCTAGAGTAGAAAACAAAGAGTAAATGTGAGATAAATGATTGAAATGACTTCTGATAAATTTGCTTTCTATGATAGAAAACAAATAGTAATTGATCGTAGAGTAGATTTGATATGATATCCAGCTAGATAGATTGTGTATTGGTTTCCTTGATAGGATTGATTGTGTGATATGGGTCGTTGATTTGATATGAGTCATTGATATGGGTCTGATATAGTTCACTGATATAGGTCACTTGATATAGGTCACTGATAGATATGAGTCTAATTGATTTTAGTTGAATGATTGGTATGATGCTGATGAATTATTCTTGTGATGAAAATAGGAGGTTTTCAAAAACCTCCAGATTAGAGAGCGACACTCAGCAGGATGGGATAGGATACCTGAGTTGACACTTGTTGACGTAGCTTTGATAGATACATGTGGTTTGATATCCTTGTTGGCTATGCCGCCGGTTCGGGTCAACAGAGGATTGTTGACGACACTGGCAGAGCGATGGCATTCAGAGCACAACACCTTTCATATGTCGACTAGTGAGGTGACGGTGACTCTAGAGGATGTATACAAGATATTAGGTATCCCAGTGGTTGGTGCCCTTGTGTATTACTATCACAAGGAGCTCGGGGGTACAGATGCTTTGAGGAGAGTGTTCGGTGATGCCCATATAGCTGGGTACTAGGTACCGTGGGCTAACTTTCGAGGATATCCAGCCTTGCCTACAGTTTTGGGTGCATTTATTGGAGGTCTCCTTTGTCTGGATCGCTGGGCAAAGGGATTATCCGTGGGATGGGGCAGGATTTTGGAGCAGATGTTGCTACAGTCGCAGAGATATACATGGGGGAGTTGCATGTTAGCGCATCTATATCATGATTTGCATTAGGTGGTATACAGGGGTGCTTCCAGTTTGTCTTGTGGTGTCACACTGCTACAGATCTGGGCATGGGAGCATCTTGCTATGACGAGACTGGCGTGCCCCATAGTTAGGCCACCAGGTAGGCCCTATGTATATACGTATGCTATGTTCCTTACCCAACCCAAGCTGGGCAAGGTGGATTACTAGAGACGACTTCTAGATGATATGGATGCAGTGGTATGGCGACCATATCTTGATTGTGAGCCATGGGATACAGATGATGTAGAGATGCCATTTGTATGTATTCCTCAGTTTCTGATAGGGAGGAATCCCTTCATTCTTGAGAGGTTTCTAGCATTGTGGGTACAGAGACAGTTTGGATTTACGCAGGGGATGCCACAGGGGGTTGCACACTATGCCCAGAGCAGAGTTGAGGCTGGATGGGGGCCATGTATTTCCTATCAGATAGAGTATACAGAGTTTCAGTCATTAGCGCCCGAGGCATGGGATGACAGGCAAGACATTATTGATGCTGGCATGTCTGATGAGTACTCTCTATATTACCATACACATCCTTTTCCACGGTTTACCAGTCCTGATGAGCCAACACCCATTCTGGTAGCACCACAGCTAGGGGCAGTGAGACAGGAGGATGTGGCCGGTGGTGAGCAGGGAGCAGTTGGAGGAGAGGAGGTGGAGAGTGGAGATGAGGAGGAGAGTTCTGATGGGGATGATGGAGATGATGGTGGGGATGGGGGACAGGTGTTGGGGAGGTTGAGGCTAGATATTATGAGGGGTGTCCAAATCATGTGACGGCCGAGGACAGGGATTGGGTGACGGACAGTGATCTGGATGGGATCCTCATCTCAGCAGGGGCAGATAGCCACACTTCAGGCCCAGGTGCAGACACTACAGGGACAGCAGAGATAGTTACAGAGTTAGCTGGTGCAGGCACATGGATTTATTGTACAGCTATAGGCACAACTAGCATAGGCATAGACACAGGCACCTACCCCAGACCCACAGTTAGCCCAGGTGATGACAAAGAGAGATGCATTTAGATGGAGGGAA